>JALDNG010000042.1:1620000-2007500 GCA_024349245.1 Neodontobutis hainanensis | reverse complement strand
GCATGGCCTGTCACGTATACAGCCTATGATTAGAATAATCATTGACTAATTAAATCCATATCACAGTGGCTCTCAAGTACATCACTGTTTTGTGCATTTTTGTCCACTTGTGTTTTTGCCGTCGTCTGTAGGAGGCTCCACACGACAGTGGCTCCCTGTGCAAAGCCCTTTCATATATAAACAAACCATTACAAATGCTCAGCTGTTGAATAGACTCACTTGGCCTTCGCAAACACCAAGCAGCATGTATAGACTTTCCATTTAAGGCTGTGTCCAAGCTCCAAAAAATGAGCCAAAAGAGGGAACAGTAATGCTGTGTAGGACTTTAGAGAGAGACAGAGATGAGTGTGAACACTGTGTTTAACATTCTGACAGGCAGATTTAACGCTAAGATGGAATAACACACTTTATGATTACAGAAATTAATATGGAGATCAACAAGGACACATTTCATCCTGTTACAGAGATGGATTTATTCAGCGGCAACAACTCATTTCACGTTGAAGAATTTTTTATTAGGGAAAGCCCTATAGCTGTGTTCCAGACGCGTACAGACTGCATATTATAAATAGTCAATAGAAACATAAATGAGTTCAGAAAAAGACAATACATGTACTTTAACCTCGCAATTTCCTAGTACACACAGCACATATATAATGGACATTTGAGTTATTTTGTGAATAACATGTATTTATACCCTTTTATGTTACTAACCACAGTTCAGAAACAGCATGAATCTAAAGAATTTAATACTGGAAAAACAGCATTGAGCTCAAATCTACTGATGAACAGGTTTGTCTAATTACGTAATTGCATTCATGGCATGGACAAAATGTCATTTTTCTAACAATCTGGTTTTAGATGTAGAAATGGGTCAGCTTGTATGATGTTTGTTGACATGACTTTGCAGATAACTTTGACCAAAGTGGTTTTCATAAAGACATCAAATGAAAAGAGAAAGAAAATATGACACACAAAAAATAGGATTTAAGCTAGGGTACAGTGTCTTATCTGGTAAAAAGCCAAAGTGAAAAGGTGGGTCTTTAACATGGATTTAAAGTGTTCAAGAGACTGGGGTACCCTAATGTGAAATTGTTCCACAGTTTAGGTCTTGCTACTGAGAAGGCAGTATCCCTTCTTGTCTTGAACCTACAATTAGAGATCAGACAAATAAAGTGCAGTCTTACAGTTCACTCATTCACTGATTGTGTAGCTACATTTTTTTGTTTTAAACCTTGAATAGTCATAAGTGTCATACGTATCTCTTCAGACCTGTCTTTTAAATCTGGAAAGAATAATTGTTTCTAAACTGGACAGCCTTAATGTAAGATTTAAATGGTCTGAAGCTAAACTGCGTCACATGTATTTGGATTTCTGTGGAGGTGTGCCGAACATTGAGAGACTCTAGTCTACATCAGTGATGCTGTGTTTTTTAGCCAAAGCAACACATTGTTGTAGCTATGCTTTTACTTACACTGATTTTTATTAATAAGAGCACATCAGTAAAGCAGCGGGGATTTAACTTTTACATGTAATCATTATTGAAGGGATTTACATCAAAAAAACGTTTACAGCATCCTACTATTTGGGAAACGAACACCAAATATACTATAGTAAATCTGTAATATACTGTATTAAAAACTGCATGTACAAAACTTAATATACTGACTGTGTCCTCATCCCTTGCTGCATTAACATTATGAATAGATTCTTCATTGTGGTCTCTGAGTTCACAGTTGGACACTGTTTCCATTGGCGACACGGACAGACGGAGACAGAGACGCGGGGAGACAGACGTTTAAGTGGCGCGCTGCAGCTTACAGTGGAGCCTTTCTGTGAGCAAGAGAAAAGCTCGCCTTTCCCTCTCTCTGCCCCTTGTTCCCTGTTCAGGAGAGTTTACATTTTCTTTTAAACATGTGGTAGTGACAGGGGCAGCTCAGGGGATCCCCAACCTGATAGAAAATACACACATACACACACAGTGGCGTTCTGTCAGTGTTGCAGACTGTCTGTCTCCGTGTCGATCCAGCGGTGACTGTAACTAGGTGTAATGGCCAGCCTGTGGTTAGTGACTCTATGGGCCTATTCACGAGCCCCTGCCCCCTTCTCTGCACACAGCGACACACGCACGTAGGCAGTGTTTACAGTGGTGTTTTTGGACCCAGCTGCTAATTGAAACTTTTTTTTTTCCATCTGAAAGAGTAAAGGGCATCCCTATTTTCCAACCCTATCTCCAAAATAAAATGTATATAGGAAACATGGATAAGAGAAATATGTATGCTTCTGAGGAGCACTTGTGTGTCATATTTACTAGATTACTTAGATGCATTCAAGTGTTTTAAGCCTGGTTCAACAGTGCTAAAAACTGCCTGACGCCACTTGGCAGCAATTATCTGCCCATATTTTGGTGTTTTGTGAGCGGTCAAAGAACCTTCCTGATTTTGTTGGCTATGTGTTGGCAACATTGTTTGTTTCACTGCTTAATCTCGACAAATTACTATCTTGAGAAAGTCCTTTAGTGTGAATCCCAAAGAGGGTTGTGGAAAAAAAAAACAAAAAACAAATAAGGTTCTAACAATCTAAAAAGTTTTGGCAAGTGGCACACCTAGTAACTGTTAAAGGACAGATCTTGTTTGCAGTTTGTGTCTACTGTGCAAAAAGCATGCAAAATATGAAAAAAAGACTTGCATAATACTTTAATTTCTAAGCAATTTCCTGTCATAACCAAAATCTAATTCTTAGACACAACTGTAAACTTTGTGAGAGCAAATTGATCTCTTCAGTGTTAAAGATAAAGGTTTTATTACTAATCCACTAATAATTTCAACAGATCTGACAAATGTAGTACATATATTAGTACACATATGACTGGAAAAATAATTATATCAAATATGTTTAAATTTATGGACAGTACAAAATGTATTTTAGTATTTAAGTGCTTTTTGTATAATTAAAACCTTTAAGTTGTTTCTTGAGTAAGTTGTTTTGATCGGGGGAGAGATGTGTTCCCACAAGATGTTAACGTGCCCTGTCGAGTGTGTGGCCATCCAGGTGCACTGTCTTTATAAAGAGCCAAAGTCACACCCCATGTCAGAAAAATATGGAATGGAAGTCAGTGAGTAGCAAACTATTTTCTGATTATTGCTGTCATGTATGTTGTTTGTCAAATTAAAAGACCATTTTGGTTGCCAGAACAGCTATTGTTTGTTGTCACATTGCTGTTTCCCCACATCCACAACTTCAGCAACTGACAGAGAAAAATTAACATTAACATCTAAGTTTCACAATGGACATATATAGACATAATGACATTAAATGAACCACCGTGTCCACCACAGTTTTGACACGGTTTTATTTATATACGTCCACTGAAAGAGCTTTTGTTCAAAATGTGCAAGTGCACTAAATTAAATGGTTTGTTGCTGTCTTTTCAAAAACAATGTTTACCATGGTATTAATAATATAATATGTATTATTTATATCTATTATATTTATTTATATATAAATAATATATAAGATATATATACATTTTTTTTCAAGTTGTGAGTCATCAATATCAACCATTGCCACATGTTATGTAGGCAAATCAATCAAATTTAGAAATATTTGATCACAATATCTGCAGGCTAAGTGTGAAAAGGGAATTGGGGTGTACCATTGATAGAGCACAAAGATGCTTAAAGCAGTGAATCCACCAAGATGCATGTTGTTGTCACATTAAAAATGCATTAGTTTGAAGCAAAAGCAGAAAATAATTTCAGTTTTTGTGTTTTTACCATCTAAGCAATAATTTCATTGCCCTGAAGCAGATGGAGAGAACTGAGGTCTTAGTGTGTTTCAAGTGGTCACCATTAATTGGCCAATGGATGAAAAAGTCAAAGGCAAAGTAAGACAAATGCCTTATGAGGCAATTAGAACAAAAGCTCCATGTTGATTAGCAGCAGGATTATGTTCTAACTTGTTTTCAGTTTAAAAAAGTGAACAAATGTATTAGATAGTTTTTAAAGATGACACTGAAACATCAAAAGGCGGCCATAAAAGCACATTAATGCCCTTTATGCAAAAAAGTAGAGTTATCATTGATGGGTTTCTGTTATGTGTCATTTGGCGGTGTATGCTTCGTGCAGATGACGCTGACTGACAGCGTGTTTATTAAAGCATTCATAGCCCTGTGACTTTTTCTGGATAACTTTGTGTTATAAACATGCGTCTCCCATGGAACCTCCTAAATGGTCGTCGCATAAGGGCACCGCCATACGTCAAAATACGGCGAAATACAGTGATATACCGCCGTCCACCAGAGGGCAGGTTTCAAAAGTGGAAATATAAGGAGAAACCCAATGGCAACTTTACAAGTGTAACAATCATATTTACAGCCTGGTACAAAAGATGGCTCCGGTCTCTAGAGCTAAGTTTTTACTACGTGACAACTCTACACTTTACAATCTAAATAAGCTTACAGGGGAGTAGTAGGGTAATACTGGAACATACAGAGCTATTCAAGGGAGCCTTGCACACTCAGTGGCTAATCCTGTTCTGCAGGATATCACTCAGGAAATATGAATTGTGTTCATAAATGCAGCCTCTCCAGATGAAGTAACAATAGGAGAATATTGCATGAAGTGTTTTTTTGCAAGTAAAGATACAACCATATACAGTAAAAAACAAGCCCAGCAGTCAGCATGATGGATGAATATCCTAATCAAGGTGTTTTTAGAGATTATGTATAGTAGGTTACCTAAAAAACAAGAACCAAGCTACAAACATGAACTTGAACACATGCTGAAAGGCCAGGAAATCCAACTGTTCATTTTTAAATTGGAACAAAATTGGTTCAGCATTGACCATTTAAATCCACCTGCTTCACATCTGCCTTTTTTCACGCCTCAGTCCTTCATTTCCTCTCACTGGCCGTTGACTCACCACTGCCGGGGTCACTCAAGGACAAGAGTGAATAATCCACTGCCTCCAACTCCTTGATGACCCTAATCAACTGCTCCTGCTCCAAAAGCTATTCACCTCCAGACTATGAAGCGTTTCATTTACAACATATCCCAGTTACAATTTAAATAGATTTGAATGGATAAAGGAAAAACCTGCTATAAAATGGTATTAAAAGGTTTCTGCCGGTCACACTGACCACATCTGTTTTCCAGTTCACTTTGCATCATGTCAACTCCATGTGAAGCCATAAGTGCAGAGCGGAGGTGCTCACGTGTTCTTTCCCGTGCACAAAGGGTGACAGAAGAGGAACACAGGCGATCATTTTGAGACAAGGAACCTGCCCTTTTCAACTAAACTGAAATCTTTATACCTCCTCAGCATCTAAATTTAAGTATTTAATGTGTTTACATGGTCTTTATTGTCCTGAACCTAACTCTAAGAAATGAAGAGTGGCTGATTTTTTTTTACCAGCACCATTTATTATGTCTACATATTATGTCTACTGAAGCAGGGTTGTATGTGTTGTATGTACTTGTATATTGTTAGTATGTTACCTGTCAGGGCATTCAGTCTGGAGAGCAGGGCAAGCTCAGTAAAGCAGTGTACCTAAAGTGGTCTTTATTTACATATTTTCTTTCGTTATTTTAGTTACTACTGTGCATTGCAAAACCTTTGTTCTTCTACACAGCAGACCAGACCCATGGATACCAATCGGCTGAGCAAACTGCTTGGAAGCTGCTGTAGAAGAATACTGCTGTAAAAAGAATTCTTTTTTTGTCTGAATCGCCTTTTTACCACTCGTATACAGCTGTTCACTGCTTCTCTAAGTCTGTCCAGTTCTCCAGACCACAGGTAATAGATGAGAACTACTGTATATACAAGTACCCCATACAAAACTACTACATCACTTTTCATATTATAATGCAGCCATAAATCTACATGACTGATGATAGTACTTTTAATTTAAAAAACGGCACTCTACCTCTTTTACCAGGACAATAAACATAGAATAAAAAGCACAAGACTTTTTATATGTTGGTCACTGGTCACGACATCTTTGTCTAATTCTTACACATACAGCTGGATTCTCCAGAAAACATGGCTGAATTACATATTTGGGGTTTTCAGACAGTTGATTGAGTACAACACTGTAGTAAATTATGGACAGTGCTAAAGTGAGGCCACTTAGAACCTGAGGGCTTTTCCAGATGGCTGCTGACTAAAGACTACATTCATCATCATGATAGTGACTGACAAAATCAACATTCATTCATGCCATACATGCTAATGACAGCATTAAGAGCAGCTGTTAATATCTTTATGAGAAAGAAATAGTTATTAGGCATGTTATAACTGCACATCCACAATTTATCCAAAATTTGGTTACTTTTCCCAAAGTGCTCTTTATTGTGTGAGCCTCTAAAATATTAGCATTTTAATTGTTGCATTAATTTTTGCATTATATTGTTCTGCTCTTTTTACAGTTCATGGCATCCTTATTCATTCAAACTAAATCAACACACAGCAAAAGGATTTTATTTCCTGTAAGTTTTCATAACTTTCTCTAAAACTCACCAAAATTTCTCTTAATGTCTCAATGTAAGCACTTTGAAGTCAAACATTGCTGTATGACCTCAGGTCTCCCTTAGGAACAGCCTTATTGTTACATTAACTGATCTGTGGTTACACAGTTTTCAAATGCAGTTGATATAAATATAGTTAATATATAGTTATTACAAATTCATCAACATAATACACTCTAGGGGACCTTCAGCATCAGTAAAGAGGAAGATGGCTAAATAGCTTACTCCTTGGAGTGACAATGTTACTATCAATGTAGGCTGCTATTGTCGCCAACAGTCTCTGAAAAAATGAGAGGAAACGATGAAGTCAATACTCCATTTGGCAACAAATTGCATTTGCTTTCATCAATGGCCAAGTCCACCCACACGCCATCTCTGAGCACAGGAAGATGAACACACTGTGAAAATACTGCATGCTCCCTGTTTCTTTTGCTACCTTACTCTAATGCAACAAAAGGAGCCATCTGTAGCTTTTGTCTTAGTTGAGGGATAAGCCAAGGCCAATCCTGCTCTCCCAGGACTGATCTGTGGTTGGGTTGTGTTCTCATAATCCTATTAGAAGTGGGTGATTTCTTCAGATCCGTCCAGGAGTATGCCAGGCAGATAAATCCAAGCTTTGAGCAAAGAGCCACTCAAGAGTTTCACTCAGCGGGAGTTATCCAGTTTTGGAGGAACTACATGGATGAAGCCCACAAGACTGTAGAACGTTACAAGCTGTCATTTTATCTGCCTCACAGAAAGAATGTTGTGAGAGCAGTCCGCGCACTGGTCGGCAGTGGCCTTTCTGTGTGGCTCCTTCTGGGTATAGCATCGTCCAACCACTGTCCGAAGACATGCATGTATGGGTAATGTGGTGGAACTAAATTGTCAGTTGTAGATGAATGATACTGGACGTCTGTGTATGGCTAAGGAAGTAATGGCTACAGATAAAACTAACAAAGAGTATATCCAGCATTTAATCTTTTTACACAGCAAAAAAGGGAAAACATCAACAGAGAAAAGGCAATCAACGAAAATGGGGATAACCGGTATGTGGCGTCTGAGGCAGGGACGGCAAAAAAGAAATAGGGTAGTGCCACTTTAACTGATGATTGTTCAAGGTGTATGTCATTTCACACAAAGCAGCTGGAATAGTCTTCAGCCCTTTTCGACTTGTAAAAGTTAAATGAATTGATGCATTTTGTCGAAGCATAATAGAAAAAAAAGAGTTTTTCTGTGCCCATTCTCACTCACAAAGAAAACTATGTCAACATCTAGCCTCAGCCTCATCTTGTCAAATACACAACTGGCAGCAACACCTGGGCTACAAAATTTTAGAGACGTACAATGGTGAGACGCAAATCTGGAGCTCCTTTTGTGGCATCGGTTGTTTGACCTTTGCATCACCCCAGCTTTTTTCCCCACTGCCGGAAAACTTGTAAATCAGGCTGTGACCCATTTTATCTAAGAGTAACCAAAAGGGCTTATTAAGACAGTGGCTTGAGGCGATAGTTGTATAGGTGCTTATTGAAGCCCTAAGTGTGTTGTTGCCTGCCTGGTTTCTATAAAGAAGTTTTCAGACTTTATGGCACACAATCAGGGTAAAACGGGTTGTTCTCTGAGAAAACAAAGCCAGTGAACCCTTTTGAAAGGCCTTTTGACAGCTGTGTGTAAGACAGCACTTGTGAGAAAGCCATTGTGTAGGGCGGCCAGCACGTGAACATGTCTGTTGTTGTTTTGATCTAACTCTTGGTGTCACTTGATTCTTATGTGTGAGTGAAGTTTCGGTCACATGCAGCTATTTTCTCTCACACTAACACAATCACACACCCTGAGACTTGTGCCGCTGACTGGAGCAGAGGCAAACTCAGGACAATGAGATGAGCATAAGAGTGGAATTAATAACAAACAGTTCTGGGAAATGACTGGTATGAGGCTCCTTGAAAAATATTTACCACACAGTAGGACAAGAGCCAAGTCACACACATTCTCTGAAACACCACAGGATAATTACTGACTTTTTCACTGAGAAAATAAATAAAAATATATGAGAGACTTCTGAAGTAATTTATTAGATTAAATGAAATCCACATGTGTTCCTTTCAATTTGTCCCCCTTGTTCTCTATGTTCTGTACAAATTATGGTTACATTTAGTACAGTCAGCACCTTACAAGCTGTTCCCACTATAATAATTCTGTCTTTATTCATTAATAAGATGAGGACAGCACACCCCATGCTCTGTGAAAAATTGGGCCCACAGATGAGTGTGTCCTTGGGTAACCTGTGTAAAAGTTGGAACCAATGACATCTTGACAAACTATTTAGCTATTTAATCCTGGCACAGACCCCTCACATGTCACTACAAAAATCCAGCAATTTCCAGTTTTGTTATTGACAGGAAAAGTACAAGCAGGTAGTAAAGGAAGTTTACAATAATATAATCTCAAGGAAAAAAAACTGTGACTCTTAAATTCAACCTTAACTTACAAATGGAAATTAGCTGTTCATTTTACTTTTGCTGTAATGTTGAGTCTATCACCTAGAAGGTGATAGAGGTGGGATGTCTTTTCCAGTTTTTCCATATGCTTTTCACACTTTCTGCAGCATGTAATATTATCACATCATGTCACACTTTACTTTGTGTTAAACACGCTCCCATCACCTGCTGAGTGTAAAAAGAGGTCATGTTTTTTATTACAATCCAGTGCTTTAAGTGGGCCGGTACGCACCGGTACTCAGTACCGCCACTTCCAAATATAGCTCTTGAGCGTACCGCCACTTCTCGGTGAACGTGCTTTTAGCGCTCATTTGGACATGTTTTAATAGAGGTTTAAATCCTTTGCCTGCTCTGCCACTTTTCAGAGTGCTCTTCACAATGCACGCATCCCAATTTGTCCCACCGAGTGCAGAGACTACATTACCCATACACCATTGAGTTTAACAAGTGAAAAGCGCACGCTTTTGCGGCTGTCAGTGTGAACAAATCAACGTGTCCGGAGAGAGTGTGTGAAACACGCACACTCGGCTCCTTAAAAATACAAATACAGTGAACAACACTTAATATGCTCTCCTGGCTTCAGACTCTGAGACTAAAAGAACACGGTCAGAATCTGATGACCCCGCTGGCTGACACCCCACCAAGCCAGAATGAATGCTAATGAAAGCAGCTCTTTCTAAGGGTATTATCTCAAAATCCTTTTGCACATTTTATTTATGTTAAGTAGCTATTTCTAGATCAAGCAAATCCACAAACTAATAAAAGGATTTTTTTTAAAGGTCGTCTGTTGATTGTATATAAAACTCCTTCAATATAGTTGTTACCTCGGGGGATGAGGGGAGTCATCAAAAAAAAAAAAAAAAACAGGCTATAACTGAGTACCGGCACCTCTTTTGGTCCACTTAAAGCACTGTTACAATCTTATTATAAGTCAATGGTGATGTAGTGTTTACACAGTGTTACCTTTTGAGCCACTGTCATCGGGTCTAGACTTGATTATATAATTACATTCTGTGGTGGGTGAAGTAATGTTTTTTAAAGTGTTTTGGTATAAAATGACCTGTAAATTTTGCTGCCATTTTGAAATGACACAGTTTGAGCTACTTTAAAGCACTTTACACCAAAAGAACACCAAATGCCAAGTACACATTAGGAAAATGTTTTTTAAATAATCAAAACTGGAGGTGGAAGCACTACTGAGAGCCATGTGAGGTGAGAATAGTGAAGTGTGGAACTTGGCACAGATGCCACTTCAGTACAGGCAAAATGAGCTGCCAGGCAGTTTCAAAGAAGGCCAGTCTCCAAGTGAGATACCACATAGTCTTGAAATACAAAATCATACAATAAGGTGTACAACCAGTACTCAGTCCACTCACATACCTTTCTGTACACACATGAATGTAGAAACAGTGAAAAGGAACGGGAGTTCTAAAAGAAGATCTAAAAGACAATCAATGTATTGGCGATGCAACGGCATTATTTTAATTTGTTTCTTTTCAGTACAACGTTGATATTTAGAACTAATGTTGAATAACTTTATTTACTGCACTTTAACGCTATTGCAGGTACTTAACTGTAACGTCATGTAGTTGTCGTTATCTAGACATTTTAAAACCTATTTGGAAATTTGCACATTCATTTTGACTTTAATACATTGTAACATCATGAGCCCATGTTCTTTCTGTGAAACAGGAGAGGTGACCAAATAGCCACTTTGCACTGGCATGCAACGCCTTTCTCTGTGAACTCCCTGTACCTCCCAGTGATACCAGGGTTTTATCCGGGCCGGCTTCCTGCTACAGTCCAAAGAAATGGGTGAATGGGTGACCTGGAATTGCACAAAGTGAATAAATGTGTGTGAAAAGTGTCAGTCTGTGTCAGCCCTGTAATTAACTGGTGATTGTCCAGGGTGTACCTTGTGAAAGAAGCTGGGATACACTCCAGTGACCGGTAACAAAGAATCTGTATAAAATGTAATATGTTTGAAACACATTCAAAATCTTAAACATCAATAAATGATCAGACAACAAAACGCTTCTGTTCATGAACTTTACTGGAATTTCATTGTAATGTGATTGACCAGGTGGACACTTGTACAAGCATAAAGAGTATTTCAATGAGACAACTTTTTGCTTCTTTAAAAAGTACTGTAGTGACCTGAGTTGCTGTGTCTGCTGAATGCTGCCCATTTGAATGTAGAGAGTAATTTTAGTTGACTCCAAATTTTATCTGAATGCTGCCTAATTCAGAAGCCAATGATGTGTTTCCTGTTTTTCTCTATTAATTGATAAAGTTGCATATTTAATACCTTCCACAGTCAATGGAATTATATTTGTATTAATGTCAATCAGCTACTTTGTCCACACCTTAAGTAAAGCACACAAAATCATCTTCAATGGCTCTTAGTTGTAATTAGTTAGCTCTTAGTTGTAACATATAATTTTTTTTACTTTTTATCCTCCACACAGCATGGATATAAATGAGTGTATTTAACCACAATGTCAAATTAGTCCCTTAACATTTCAGAAAATCCAGCTGTGGGGATAAAACGGCAATCATATACTAAATCCATCATTTTGACATCCTTCATCCTAACAGGATAAGTGAATGTGATGGAGATGCATTGTTTACATCTGAGCAAAAAGCAACAGCTTCATCAAGACATTGCGTTGCTACGTGTAATGACTGCTTATATGCTCTTGTGCTGCTGATGTATTGAGCTGGTGGCAGATGGGTGGGCTATCGAAATAGCTGATTGACAGAAACACAAATAAACATACACACATGCGGCCCCCCAGAGAGCATTAGATTGACGGATGGATGTCCAGAGGGGGTCTTTGTATTCACTGCTCTTTGCCACTAATAAGCCACTTAGCACACACGTATATAATTGTTAAATAAAGGCACAGTAATAAATGCACACACTTGCATTCATGGTTGATCATATATGAGACATGTTTACACACAGTACTGACATGGGGCCATGCATGATGCATAAGTCTGTGCTTACATATGCCAGTTGTCTCATCATGTACATGTTTGATCTGTGACGCTTAAGCACATGTATGTTTGTCCATATTAATGTTATTTTAAGATACCATTAGAATAGCCTTGGTGTCATTTTAGATCCCACATAATTGCTTCTTCAGCACATAAAAGAAGTCCAGGAAGTCTGAGCATATCACTGTCCTGGTTGCATTATACTGGCTCCAACCTAGAGCTGATTTCAAAGTGTAACTTCTGTAAACTTACAAGATCTTCTCTGGTCACGTGCTTTCTTCTTCCTTTGGCCTCCAAATATAAGAAAAAATGTCTGTGGACCATGGAGCCTTTTCTATCAAGCAACCTTTGTGTGGAACCTGGCAGATGTACGACAGACTGACTGTGTTCAAGTTTTAAAAAGTAAACTGAAAACAAATCTATTTCACCTCACGTTTGTTTAATAAGAGTCACATTTAGTGGCAAGAAGTTAACTTTATGTGTTGTTTGTAGTGTAGAAACAAATCACATTTTACATTTATTACATCCTTAAATATTATAATGCAGTAGTATTTAATCTTTATGTCTTTGTCCAGGTTAACCCGACCTGCTTAGCAAATTTGGCTGTGAAATAGCATCCCTCCTCCCTTTTCGTCCCATCATGATGCCCACCATTACAACTCATTCCACTGAGGCCAATACAATTCTGGTCTTGTGGTCTTGTGGTCTTCTGGTCTTTGTGTCCTGTTTCTGTTTTTACTGCACCTGTTCCATGGTACGTCGGTTGTCAAAGAGCCCTCCTTCTGTGTTTCTCCCTGAGTTTAGTTTTTCCCCACAGCTGATTTATTTTATTTATTTTTCCTCACCCTGATGGAGAGGACAGGGTTGTTCTGTACGTAAACCCCTTTGAAAAAAAAGTTGTTGGGATATTGGGCTAAAAAATATGGTTTTGTCTATTTGGTATAAAGAAGAAACAGAACGTAACAAATTTTACAAATTTGTAAAAATGTAAAAACAAAGACTGTGTATTTTAACATTTTAGTGTGGGCTTTACAGTGCAGTACATATGAATTACACCGAACTGATGTGTGACCACAGAAAACCTGAGATACCTTTACAGATGATTGATCTGATATGTGACTGTTAAGTGAGGTCACTCCATGTTCCTCCTCCTCTAACACACTCATCACACTGGCACATACACCTAAACACTGCCGCTGAACCCTGACCTGGGCGTAATAAGGTCCTAGCGCTGTGCGAATGGGCTGTAAAGGCCAACGAACGCTGACATTCTCATCCTCTGAGGTTATGGCAAGGCCAAAGACACAGCAACATGGCAAGACGGAAAGTGATGAATAGATAAATAGATTGATAAATGGATGGATGGATAGGTTTAAGGGTGGAAGGATGGATTAGTTGACCTTTAACCTAGAGGAAGATTGACTGAAAGCACTAGACGTCCCCTGCCATAAACTCAAAGTGTTCTCTGGCCTTGTAAAATCAGGGATGACATCAGGACAATTATGGGCACAGAATAATGCTTGATGCTTGTTCACAATGAAGGCTTTTTTTAAAGATTTTGTCAATTAGAAGGTGTTTTTAGGAGTGATCAGAAATAATGAGGCCAGCCTAACTGTAAGATATGAGTGGCCTGAATATATTCAGAGAAGTCAGATCTGAGGTTACATAATGTGGCCTGGGCTGCGTTTATCTAGATCTATCTGGATGTCTGTGGTATGAATGGGTACGTGCTCTGGATTGAATCCTACATCATTAACACTGTTCCTTACCAAATAAGAAATTAAATAAAGGTGCACATATTTATGGTAGCGACATTAAACAGCCTAACTGTAAGATATGAGTGGCCTGAATATATTCAGAGAAGTCAGATGTGAGGTTACATAATGTGGCCTGGGCTGCGTTTATCTAGATCTATCTGGATGTCTGTGGTATGAATGGGTACGTGCTCTGGATTGAATCCTACATCATTAACACTGTTCCTTACCAAATAAGAAAATAAATAAAGGTGCACATATTTATGGTAGCAACATTAAACAGTGATGGCTGCTGCAGCATTTTTCATAAAAAATTTGGTATCTTGAGAAGATTATCATTTTCATCTATCCATCCATCTTCTACCGCTTATCCAGGGCTGTTGCGGAGGCAGCAGTCTAAGCAGAGATGCCCAGAAATCCCTCTCCCCAGACACTTCCTCTAGCTCTTCTGAGGGGATACCAAGGCGTTACCAGGCCGAGAGACATAGTCACTCAAGCGTGTCCTAGGTCTTCCCCAAGGTCTCCCCCTAAGGAGGCATCCAGGAGGCATCCAAAACAGATGCCCAAGCCACCTCAGCTGGCTCCTCTTGATGTGGAGGAGCAGCGGCTCTACTTTGAGCTCCTCACCCTATTTCAAAGGGAGTTTCCCACCACCCTGTGGCGAAAGCTCATTTCAGCCGCCTGTATCCGGAATCGTGTTTTTTTTTTTATCATGACTCAAAGCTCATTACCATAGGTGAGAGTAGGAACGTAGCTTGACTGTTTTTTTTTTTTTTTTTTTTTCCATATATTTTATTGGAAACATTATTCAAACAATATTTGCAACGTAATACAGTACAGGTCTCCATTTTTTATATTTCCAGAATAAACAATCTTCAAAACCGAGGTCCTTTTATGGTTTTATCCCATGTCCCTCCCCGATACCCACCCTCACGATAGCCAGTCAGACATACAAACAATACCAAGTTAGTAGGATAGGAAAACCATGTAAAAGATAAAATAAAAAATAAATAAATAAATAAATAAATAAATAAATTAAAATAAAATAAAATAAAAATAAATTTTAATTAGAGGTTGCCAAGTTGCTAGGATTGATGGATCAGCAAGATTCATGAGGGCTATGAATCAATTTCCCATATAGTGTAGCTTATGTTACTTATGTTGTTGTGGTGGGCAGACAGTGAGTCATAGCAAGATAGGAACCAATGCAGATTCGTACTAGATATGCAACTACAGTGACATTTCCTTAGCGGAAAGCTGGTTTACATAATTTAATAGTGGTTTCCAATGAGAATAAAATTTGTCAGTAGCGCCTCTGAGTGTAAACTTTATCTTCTCCAGTTTTAAGAAGAATAACGTATCACATATCCAAGCTTTAAACGACGGTGGTAGAGGTGACTTCCATAGAGTCAGAATTTTCCGACGAGCAATTAGAGAGGTAAAAGCTATTACATTTGTTTGAATTGTTGTCAAATTAAGTTCGTCCGGAGGTCTGCCAAATATCGCTATGTGGGGGGAAGGACAGATCTTCAAAGCCAGAATCTTTGAGATTGCATCAAAATATAACTGCCAAAAGTTGGATAATATGGGGCATGACCAGAACATATGGGTTAAGTCGCAAGGGGTCTGAGAACATCTATGACATCTCTCATCTAAACCACCCGGATAAATCTGGGCCAGCCTGGCCTTGCTAAAGTGGATCCTATGCACCACTTTGAATTGAATGAGACTGAACCTGGCACAACTAGAGGAAGAGTTAACTGCTCTAAGAGCTTTTCCCCAAAAGTCGTCAGACAGGGAAATCTGCAGTTCGTTCTCCCAGCAGGTCCTAATTTTGTTTACAGCAGAATCAAAAGATGGGGAGAGTAGGTTATAGAAGTAAGATATATGGCCTTTTGTCAAGGTCTCAGCTTTAATAATTAGGTCAATGCCACTTGGCGGTGGGATTTGAGGGAATTGGGGGGAGTGGGTCCTAGCGAAATCCCGTAACTGAAAGTATCTTAGAAAGTCAGAACCGCTGAAATTAAAAGTTATGCGCAAATGCTCAAAGCTAGCAAAGCAGTTGTCGACATACATATCGCCTACATGTTGGAGGCCACTCCTAGCAAAAAACTTGAATCTAGGGACAATTTTAGCAGGAAGGAATAAATGGTTATTGCAGATATGTGTTGTCTGAGGGAGGGTGAGCCAGCCAGAGTTACGTCTAATTTGTGCCCAGATTTTCAGAGTTCCAGTTACTATAGGATTAGATGTATACAGTGATGGGGATAAAGGAAGGCTACTGCAAGCTAGAGCTTGGAGCGAGGTAGAGGAGCATGACTTGGCCTCGATTTGACACCAATTGCTCTGAGCCGAGGTAAACCAAAGCATAATCTTATGAGCATTTGCAGCCCAGTAATAACCAATAAGACTGGGCAGGCCAAGACCCCCAAGGGATCTACTCCTCTGTAATAGTAATCTACTGGCTCTAGCGTGTTTGCCAGCCCATATAAACGAAGAGATAATACTTCCTATGGCAGTAAAAAATGACCTAGGTAAGAAGATAGGCAGACATTGGAAAACATATAGGTATCTGGGAAGTATACTCATCTTAACACACTGTACTCTTCCGGCCAAGGATAGTGGTAGACGGTTCCACCTCTGAAGATCGGACTTGACTGTTGCCGTTAAGGCAGTGAAGTTCTGTTCTCGCAATGCTCGGACAGATCTTGTGATTGCAATGCCTAAGTATTTGAATCCAGAGTTAGATATTCTAAAGGGGACTGAAGGTAGTTCCACAGCTAATTGGTTAATAGCATAGCACTCGCTTTTTGAGATGTTCAGTTTATAACCGGAGAGCTCGCTGAAGGATTTTATAATCGAAAGAGCAGGTGGGATGCTGCACTGAGGGTCACGAATGTACAGTAGAAGGTCGTCGGCGTATAACGATACCTTGTGGTCAGTGCCCCATCTCTGAATCGCCTTAATTCCCTCCTCTGCCTTCAAGGCAATTGAAAGTGGTTCAATAGCAACCGCAAATAGGAGTGGGGACAGCGGACATCCCTGTCGAGTCCCACGGAAGAGAGGGAAGTACCCCGAGCGCTGGGTGTTAGTGCAAACTGATGCGCAGGGGGAGGAATAGAGTAACCTAATCCAAGAAGTAAGACCTTCCCCAAAACCAAACTGTTGAAGGGTTGAAAACAGGTAGGGCCACTCCACCCGATCAAAAGCCTTCTCAGCATCGAGAGACACAACAACCTCCGGTTCTGAAGGAGAATGCGGTGTATGAATGATACTGAGGAGTCTTCTGACATTAGAAAATGAGTGCCTCCCCTTATGAATCCTGTCTGGTCTTCTGATATAACTGAGGGCATAACTGACTCCATTCTGCGGGCCAGAACCTTAGCGAGTATTTTAACATCTACAGATAGGAGCGAGATTGGGCGGTACGATGTACAATTCAGGGGGTCTTTGCCTTTTTTATGAATCAAAGAGATAGCAGCCTGTGTGAGGGTGGGTGGCAGGGAGCCCAGGCTGTATGAATGATTGAACATTCCTAATAGTAATGGACCTAGTTGGTCTGAGAATCTCTTATAAAATTCGACCGGGTATCCATCGGGTCCGGGGGATTTACCATTATTCATTAGCTGTATTGCCTCTTTGATTTCTGAAAGCTGCAAAGGAGCATTTAGCATCTCGCGATCGCAATCAGATATTTTGGGCATGGTATAGTCTTCAAAGAACTGAGACAACTGAGCTTCATCGTAGGAACATTCTGACTTATATAGCTGAGAGTAGAACTTACTAAAGATACCATTGATCGTTTCTGGGTCAGATGTAAGTGAGCCTGTTTCGTCTTTTATCTGTGAAATTTGGTTTGAGGCCTTTTTGGCCTTTAGTTGATGAGCCAAGAGGCGACTGGCTTTATCCCCGTGTTCATACATGTATCCCCGCGTACGAAGGAGATTTTGTTCAGCTTCCTTTGTCAGGAGGAGGTCAAGCTCAGTTTGAAGTACCATCCTCTCTTTATACAAGTCAGGTGTTTGGTTGATAGAGAGTGAGTTGTCCAAGTCTGCGATAGCTTTCTCCAGTTCTACTCGTCGCGCCTTACGAGCTCTATTTGTATAAGAAGTGAATGATATAATTTTGCCTCTAACAAAAGCCTTCGTAGCTTGACTGGTTAATCGAGGGCTTCACCTTGCACCTCAGGTCCTTCTTTAAGTAAGTAAGTAAGTAATTTATTTATTTATATAGCACCTTTCTCAGATAATTATCACAAAGTGCTTTACAACAGTGTTTTTACATGGAGCTTCCACTCACCCATTACATTCACTCCTGGGGCAGACAGAGACGGGGGCAGCCACACAACCGGCGCTCACAACCTTCTCCTACCACCACCAAACACACCTCCACAGTCACACACATTCATACACCAGTGCTATGGACACTGGAGGCAAGGTGGGTTAAGTGTCTTGCCCAAGGACACAACGACAGTATGAACTGTGGGGCGAGCGGGAATCGAACCTACTACCTTTCGGTTAAAGGACGGCCGCTCTACCACTGAGCCACTGCCGCCCATAAGACCCTTTACCACATAAGACCGGTACAACGACTGCATTACTACAGAAGCTGCACCAATCCGTCTGTCAATCTCACGCTCCTTCCTTCCCTCACTCGCGAACAAAACCTATAATACTTGAACTCCTCCACTTGAGGCAGGAGCTCTCCACCAACCTGAAGGGGACAAGCCACCCTTCTCCGATTGAGAACCATGGTCTCAGACTTGGAGGTGCTCATCCAAATCCTAGCCACTTCACACTCGGTTGCAAACCATCCCAGTGCACACTGAAGTTCCTGGCTTGATGGAGCCAACAGGACAACATCATCTGCAAAAAGCAGAAACGAGACCCTGTGGTCCTTAAACCAGACTTTCTCCGGCCCCTGGCTGCACCTAGCAATCCTTCCCATAAAGATAATGAACAGGACCGGTGACAAAGGGCAGCCCTGCCGGAGTCCAACATGCACCGGGAACAGGTCTGACTTACCAGCAATGCGAACCAAGCTCCTCCTCCGGTCGTACAGAGACCGAACAGCCCTTTGCAAAGAGCTTCGGACCCGATACTCCCAGAGCACCCACCACAGGGCACCACAAGGGACACAGTTGAATGCCTTCTCCAGATCCACAAAACACATGTGGACTGGTTGGGCAAACTCCCATAAACCCTCAGGCACCCTGGAGAGGGTATAAAGCTGGTCCAGTGTTCCACGACCAGGAAGAAAATGGCATTGTTCCTCTTGAATCCGAGTTTCAACTATCGGTCAGATTCTTCTCTCCAGTACCCTGGCATACTCTTTCCCGTGGAGGCAGAGGAGTGTGATTGCTCTGTAACACACCCTCCGGTCCCCCTTCTTTAAAAGAGGGACCACCACCCGGTCTGCCAGTCCAGAGGTACTGTCCCCAAATGCCACGCGATGTTGCAAAGGCTTGTCAGCCAAAACCGCCCCACAACATCCAGAGACTTCAGGTACTCAAGGTTTATCTCATCCACCCCCGGTGCCTTGCTATCGAGGAGCTTCCCAACTACATCAGTGACTTCAGCCTGAGTGACGGACGAGTCCACCTCTGATTGAGGAGATCCTCAAAGTATTTCTTCCACCATGACCCTAGTTGAAGTCAGCAGATTCCCACCTCCGCTGTAAACAGTGTTGGCAGGGCACTGTTTCCCCCTCCTGAGGCACCGGACGGAATTTCTTTGAGGCCAACCAATATTCCTTCTCTATGGCCTCAACAAATTCCTCCCAGACTCGAGTTTTTGCCTCCACAACCACAAGCACTTTACAAAAAAACCTTCCCAGAGTCTCCAAGTAGGCCTGGTACTCTGCACTGCCATTTGGCCGTAGGAACAAACAACAGTGAGAGACCTATCCCCCACCCGAAGGCGCAGGGAAGCGACCCTCTCATTCACCAGGGGGAACTCCAACACATGGCGGCTGAGCCGGGCAGCCCGCCACCTCTCACTTCAGGCAACTCCAGAGTAGTGGTGAGTCCAGTGTCTCTCAAGGAGTAGGGTTCCAGAGCCCAAGCTGTGTGAGGAGGTGAGTCCGACTATCTCTAGTCAGTATCTCCCAACCTCCCGCACAA
This sequence comes from Neodontobutis hainanensis, assembly GCA_024349245.1. Classification (NCBI taxonomy): domain Eukaryota; kingdom Metazoa; phylum Chordata; class Actinopteri; order Gobiiformes; family Odontobutidae; genus Neodontobutis; species Neodontobutis hainanensis. Next base: position 1,987,621 of record JALDNG010000042.1, on the reverse strand, counting down.
GCTCAGGCTCCTTCCCTGCCAGCGAGGTGGCATTCCATGTCCCAGCCGCCATGCGCTCGCATTCAAGGCCCAACCCTGGCACCAGGGTGGGGCCCATACCGGGCAACGTAACAATCCTTGATTTTTTAATCTCCATATAGGGTTCTGATGGGCTCTTTGTCTACATAACTTTGTATTGTACAATGATGCTACACAACAGTTTAACCTCATCACCTGTCCATAAACATGTTAAACCTTTTTTTAAGTGTTGTTCTCTCTTTCTGCTGTGTTGTTTATCCTTCCTTTGAGGTCTGTAACAAATTGTTTTGAACATTTATAGTGGTGCTGTAAGACATTTTGCAAAATGCAAAGACAAGAATATTCTGTTGATAAAAGTATATAACAGAACAACATTTGTGTAGCTCTTGTGACTCTGTAACATGTTGCATAATATTTGCTTTAAATGCAGAGGCTCCTTATTGTACAACTGTTCAGGCTTGTTCTACGGTCCATTACATTTTAATATAGGTATGAGGCATTTCAGTCATCCATGTGTTTAACTGTTTGTTCATCCGTGGTAACCATGGATACCTTTGAACACAAGGCGAACTCTTACTTGTCTTGGCAAGTGATACTCTCTCCTTGTTGCGTGTGTGCACATGTGCATGTTAGGGGTCACTGGTGGGTAGTAAAGTTGCCAAGTTAAAATCATTGCAATGTTCAATACCTTTAAAGAAGGAGCACCAATTGCAAAAACAGAACTAAAAGTAATTTATAGATGTCATGTAATATGTGTCTGCTAACACAGTGCATGATTTATGATGTTGTGCTGATGTAGGAGTCTAGGGTCTAAATCATAGATGCCATCACCATCAAACTAAACCATAAATAAGTTGAGAGAAGCTAGGAAAATGTCTAATTAGAAAATAGGTAAGCAAATAAAGCTATGATTCATAACATCAATCTAAAAGGCCCCAAAAAGCTGGGTTATATGGCATTTTAGTGTATGGTTTTTCAAAACAGAGAAATACAAAGAATGATCCTTTGATCTGATTAATAGTTTAGTTTAGTTCCAGTCAACAAAGGAATGAAAGAATGCAATATTTTATTTCAAAAATAAAATATAGTTGACATTGACCAAAACATAGGCCAAAGTCGAGACTTTTTTTACCATTACCATACCGCTTACCATTTTTGATTCACAAAACAGAAGAGAAAACAAATATTATTCCTGTCATCTTTAAATCAAATTATTTATTTATATATTTTTTTATTAATAGTAATTATTACATATTCATTATTTCACTTTAACAGATTTCTTAAATATACTATTTTTATATACTTTTTAAAAATTGTAATAATGTTTTTGCCCCTTTTATATTGCCTTAGGGTCACACCACTCATAATAGACAGTGATACACAGCCTTTTTTGGGTGCTACAAACACCCTGTACTTTGAAATGATATTTCTATCTTCCAAGACTATGGCAGTCTTATAACCATTCCTTCATTTTGTTTAACTCTGTTGTAATCTCAGTTACCATTAGTTGTAGGTCTTTACCTGAATACAATACAGTAGTATTGTCAGCAAATAGAATAAATTTTAATTTAGTTGTTACAAGGCATAAATCATTTATATTAATCAGAAATAAATTTTGGCCTCAGTACTAATCCCTGAGGGATGCCACATGTAATACTCCTTCATCACTCACTTGCACATACTGCTGTCTTTCAGTTAAACATGATTGGACCCATTTATGTGCTATTCATTTTCTGATAATATGAATTAGTTTGTTTATATATAATATTAATATATTAATACAAATGTTTATACTGTTTTTGAGCACTATTTTATTTTTTCTTATTAATATCCTATATAGTGTATTTTTCTTTTTTTTATGCTTTAAAAAATCCTTTTGTCATCCAAGGGCCAGATTTAAATTTCTAAGTATATTTTATCACCATCCCATTTGTGTTTTGATAAGCCTTGTTTAAATACATTAATTGTGTCAGCAGTTCTTTCTCTTAAGTGCTTGATTACAGTTGTATTGTTTTTATTATTATTATTCTTATTCATTTGATTTTCTTCCAGTAGTGAAACAACTGATAGGTGGTTGCTAATATAATTTATTAGTATACCAGTTGTCATTTTTTAATTGTAAAAATATAATCATTTAATGTAGAGCATTGTGAGGTAATTGTTGTTGTGGGGCGTGCACTAATGTAATGCACCTTTAAACAAATGCACTTCTAATTCCACCCTTGTAAACGTAAATACTGCCCTCAGCTTTTAAATGCTTACACAACATTACACATTAGACGTCTGTGTAGCGTGACAATAAAAGTAAAAATAGGGTAGAGAAAATAAAATTAACTTTAATTATGCAACAATTATCACCTAGAGCAATTGCTTGCTTCTTTTATTTTATTTACCAGATTTAAAAGGGTTGCATGTATAATCTTATTCATTGATAGAGCTTAGCTACCCAGACCTTTGCGCTTTTTTATTTCTCTATCTTCCACTTTCTTCCACAAGAAACATGAATCCAAAGCTTAAAGCAACAACTTTTTTCATGATCACTTTTTATTCAGGGTGTTTTGTCTTTCTAAAAGATGCAGTGTGTGCACGGGGCTTGATAGGTGTCCTTGAAGTGTTTGGGAGGTGGAAACAGAAACACCAGAGAAGTGGGAAGGGTTGGGATGGCTTGGACTTCTGGTAAATCAATAACATGTTAGGTATATGTGTGGCAATAAATGCATCAGTATGAAGATGAAAACTTCACACATCTATTTTCTGGGGCAGGTGCATAGGAGAGGACGGAGCAACCCCAGGGAAAATGGTTACAGAGCTCAGAGTAGCCATCTTAAATAGGGAGTGGCCAGTACCCACGGTAGTGAGGTACAGTAATTCATTGAGAAAATCAGTGAGAGAAAATATCACCATAGTGAACAATACAAATACACTAGCATCAATAGTACAAAAATTAAAAATCTTATAGAGAACAATAATAATAAATAAATGTGCTGCATTCTAATAATGGAACATAGTAAATAGAAGTTATCATGAATACATAAATGAAATGGATACAGTAATCAGGTAATCAAATGAACCTCTTAAGCTATATATATCTCTCTAGGTAAAAAATATATCTTACTTTGGACATTGTGCGGGAGACAATGCATCAAAAAAGATTGGCGTCACTATATGCTGCTTTTGTTTTTATTTATGCAAATTATCTATGTTACTGTTTTTATTTTGCATTGCATCTCTGGGTTTATTATGTTTGATCTGGTGCCAAACAAGCGAGCAGGGCATGTACACAATCACCAGGACACAACATTAAAGGGAACAGTGACAGGGGATAGTGAGAAAATGTGCATGGCGCACCAGTTGTTCAGCTTAATAAATATAAGTATGGGGCATCAGAAAATACATCTCACAACATCAAAAGAATTTTCAAGTCCATTAGAAGCTGCAAGTTATACAGTGTTGCATAAATGTAACTGTAAGCTTGTAAGGCGTGACTGCCTTCCTCCATGAGCCTGCTGATGTATGGCTCTCTCTCCGCAGCGTGGCAGAGTAGTGTCTAGAGACTGATGCGCTGCTCCTTAGTGACAGACTGGGGCTGGTCCACGCAGCAAGAGCCAGAGCAGAGACGGACACTCATATCTCACTCCCTGCCAGCCACACCACAGGAGTCCTGTGCTGTAATAGGCTTCCGAAACACACATGGTGGCAAGAAGCCTGTTCACGGAGGATATGTTCTATGTGCACGGAAACAGCAAACATATTTGTGCACACAACATAAAGGGATACATTGAAGGAACTCAAATGTGGACGCTGGTTCAAAATGACACACACTTGAAAAGTAACATGCACTGCAGGGGCTGTGTACTGTATTACAAGTCAGACACGCTACAGTGTGGCCATATGGATGTGGGTCATATGGATAGATCATAGACTTAACTGAAATGACTTAGATTTAGACATAGGATATTAAAATGACCTTATATGGACATCAATCCCCACTCATGCTACTGAAATAATGTACCCAACCACAGTTATAACCATCACCAAAGTCACTTAAGCAATAACTGTGCAGCCATTTGATTTTTGCACATGTGGAAATGCTATCCTCATTTTGAACACATTCTTGGATTAAGTTACCAGCCCCTCACTATGTCTCTCACATGAATTGTTTCACAGCATGATACTGGCCTTCAGACAAGTGGCACCAGCAGCAGTAATCCTTACACCATATGAAAGACTCAGTGCCCATGTTCTCACATACAACTCAATTAATTGTAGGAGATGTCAGATCTGGCTTTAATGATCTATCAGTGGCCTTTATTTTGGATATCAAAGAAAGAGTTACCACTAATGAATATACTTCATTCAGTCCATTCATATGTGTACGATACAACTAATCCCCAATGGAAACTAAACTAACTACAAATGCATATGCAGCTCTGACTTTAAGTGGGGCACTTGTTTTCTCAAGGTGAAATTTGTTGAGACAGATGTTAAACTCTATTTTGCATGGTATAAATGTATAAAACACAATGTTTTCTGTTAAAACATCCCAGGATTTTGGGCACAAGCGTGCACATTGCATTTTACACAAAAGGATCACTGACTGTTTTTGAAATATGTGGAGAGATATAGTCTATTATTAATATTACATTAGAGCCAATTAGGCCTCTGTTTGCAGAACTGGAAGGACACAGGAGCAGATCTGCTTAACTATGACCTTGTTCTCACTCTAGTGTTTTAGTGGGAGTCAGTTTTGATTATCAAAAGCATCCCAAATAATATTGTACTACTTTGGTAACACCTCAAAACAGAAGTATTCTCTTAAATGTTCTTGTCCTCTTTTTTTGCTATTAAAAAATATAATATAATATACAATAGAAAAAGGTTTAGTATAATCATTTTAAAGCTCTCACGTTGTGACTTAAAAACATTGCATTTAATGGATGCATTGCATTAAACACTAGAAGGTCTTGTGCAATTAAATGGACACTTAAATGTAGGAATTTGGGTGTCCTCTTGCAAAGGTGGATTTAGTCATTTATTTATTCCAATTAAATATTTTACCTTAAAAAAAGATGTCTCATGTTGAAACAACAGACTGCAACATGATTAAAAATATAATCACTATGAATATATTGTAAAATAGTACAGAAAATATTAACATTAAATTATGTTTTAAGCATGCTACACAAGGCCCTTGTTTTAGTGAACCTTTGCATTGCAGGCCAACCACATTCAAGTACACATTCTGATTAGAAATGACAGCCTGGGAAAGCCTGGAAGAAGGGAATTGGATTAGGGTGAATAAAAAAAGAGACAGAGGAAACAGGAATACAGAAAATAGAGTGAGAAAAATGAAAAGAAAGATTTTAGTGAATGGGAGGGAGAGCATTGAGAGCACGCACCAATCAAATGTCACAAATGTGTCGAGCTGTGACCAGTCTGGGCCACTGCTGGGACTCAGGAGGAGGCAGACAATGTGAGCAGGTCATTTATAAGTACCAAGGTGGAGTGGAATTGTGACCATGGCACCAGTGGAAAGTCGAGTCTAGGGCACTGATGAAGCTCATGAGGAGTAACTACAAAATTGGCAGAGAGACAATGTGACTTGTGCTCCACAATGGGGCACAGAGGTGAGGAAAGTGGAGAGCAGACATAAAAACAGGTGTGCGTTTGAACTGAATTAATATGCTCTTTTAATTAACACAAATCAAAGCAGTGTAATTAGGTCAGTCCTTCAGGTAATCATGTGCCTTAACGAGACAAAGGCTACTCGTCTGACCTTCCGTAGTGAATTTGAATGCCTCTACACCAGCTCAACGCATGTGTATGTGTGGAGCGGCGTCTGTCTGCAGTGCAGCATCGTCTGGGGGCGGCGTATCACTGTCTCGCTCTGCGCTTGGCATTAATAGCACGCTCTCGCCGCATGCAACGTATATCTACTTTGGAGTGCTACTCTGTGTCTGTGTATCTGTGTGTGTGTGTGTGTGTGTGTGTGTGTGTGTGTGTGTGTGTGTGTGTGTGTGTGTGTAAGAGATGTGCCAGGGACAAAGAGTTCACACTGCAGTATAGCTGTCTATCTTCTCTGCCACCACCCTCCTCTCTCATTTTTTCCCAATCTCACACAATTTTGACTGAAACGTGCCTGCGTCCTCTTCCGTCTCCTCAGATGGTTCTAGTATGTCTGTCTGAATGCAAAGTGCATCTCGATACACTGCAGGGTTCATGTTTTCTGTACATTATGTTCCTGACAGATTGTATGAAGGTGCCTGTTGCTATGCGTTTAACTTGATATCAAATGTTTGAAAACAGTGGGCCATTGATTGCTTTACATTCTGGAGTGTTTTCAGCAAGAACACTATTACATTACAATATTCAAATTCAAATAGGAGCTTTGTTGCTTATGCTTGTTGACATTTTGACATTGGACGCACGTGTGTGTCTGTCATCTCAATCCTTAATGCTCTTCTATTCTATTCTGTTCTATATCCATCTCCTCATTTGACCTCCATCTCTCTTGCCTCTGTCTGTCGATTTCTGTCTTGGCAGTATATTTAACACCCTCCCACATGGCGTCTGTAGTACACTCTGTACATACGTGTGTGTGAGTGAAATCATTTAATGCATCCGTTTTTGAAGCTGCTTCTGACAGCGGTGCCTGTGAAGTATAGTGTGTCTATATATAATACAATATGTGTGTGTGTGAGAATGTATTTCTGGTTGAGTAACTATGAGTGTCCACAATGGTTGTCTTTATTGCTATTTGACTTGTTTATGTAATTTCTCACCAGTGTGTCCAAGACTGTGTCTGCCGTCTGGCCACGAGACACAAAGAGACACAAAGTTCTGGCTGCTCCAAGTGAAAAGAAAGTGCCAGCTCTGCACAATAACATTCATATTAAAGCCACTTTTTAGATATTTTTGTAGCCTTTTTATGACAGAGAGATGGTAGTTAGACAAAAAAAAAAAAAAGTAAAGAGGAGTAAAGAGGGTGGAAATTGAGGAGATGACCCAAGCCGTCAGTCAAACCCAGGTCCCACAAGTTACAAGTTAGAGAAAGATGTTTGGGGAGTACAAGTAATATTTTTAAAGTATGCACATTTTACTGTTCCACCCACTGAAGTCGTGATGAAACTGCTGCTGATCCTCATTTACACAACCCTGATACACATCTATTTAGCCATCTAAACCAGAATATGGTCTTACTTTGGGGTCTCTACTGTGGTCATATTTTATATGCACCGCACAGATACATGGACGGTCAAGTAGTTCAATGTTTAGTATTAAAAATTAATTTGCAGAAAAGGGTTTGTGGCGTTACTCCTGTCTGCTTCTCCCAAACGGAGATTGGCAGTCACAATTTTACAATATACTGAACTAAGACATTTTTTAAATAGCAAAGTATTTTCCATATTCACAAAGAAGAAAAACTGTTTCGCTGGTAAGAGGTTACCCAAGGACTGCCTCACAGTTATTTACATTGTTTTATACTCTGCATCCTTTCCGCTTCATATCATTTCTCAAACTTTGATAATTAAAATATTATTGATTAGTACACTAACGCTCTTCAATAACATTGTGAGTGTCCACTACATGTGCCACTGCATGTGCTTGCCGTGTGCAGTTAAATTTAACACTCTGGTGCAAGTGGCAGTGTGTGTCCGGGGGCAGGAGGCAGACAGCGCGAACGTGACTGGAGTGTCGGGAACACACAGTTCAGACAGCTGCGCCATCGCTCTGTCTTCTCATCGCCGATTACACTTTGCTTCCTCGTCCTGCTCCGACACTTCCTTCCCACTTCCCCCTCCTACTCTGCTCATCTTTGTCTTCTGTGTGTCTCCCACTCAGACACCGATGAATTATTCAGAACGTGTTGCACTGCAGGTTTTCCCCCATCTCCGCCCATTTCTCTTGCCGTCATCCATCCTTCTTCCTATCCTCTAATTCTTCCAATCCTCCCAGTGGAAAGAGAATTAGGCTCATATGTCGTTCTCGATTCTTACTCCATATGTCCTAATTGAGTGTTTAGTTCTCATTTGTATGATACATGTTTGTGAAAGCAGATAGTATCCTCTTGTCTGTCTCATTCACACACATATGGGCACACTCAGCAGGGCTCTCCCATCACCCCTCCTAATTCAGCACTCGCATCATCGCTACTACCTACCGACTGACCGCTGACGAGGCTCTCAAAGAGGAGGAGTGTCGGAAGGAGTGAATCACGAAGCGCACCGATGGTCAGTGTGATCAGCAACCAGGAACTACCGCCGCTGAGATTTCCAAGAACCTGCCAGTTACTGATAATCCTCTCATACAGCACCTGTCTTACGGAAAATGATGCTGGTCGCTGACGCAGAAGTGAAGTCTTGGAAAAGCTAATGCTGTGATATAGATTAAAACAATTCCCACACATTTTCAGTTTCCAGGAATTTCAAATGTCATTATCAGTGGTTGGGTACTGATAATTTAAGACAGCTCTGAAAGGATGAGAAAATGACACAGAAAAGAACAATACAGCAATCAAGTGAACAACACAACACCAAAAAAGAACACGCGGCACATTGTCAGAATCTTAACAGACATAATTAAAATGATTTTTTTTTAATGAAAAGTACAGTTCGGCTTTTCTTGTTTTTTATGAACTGACTGGCTAATATGTCATCTTAAAAATAAGCAGTTGTAAAGCCTCTTTTATGCATGCACTATTCTTCCGATCTCTGGCTTAATTCAGTGGGGATGCATGTATGAACACAATCTCCTCCGTTTTTTACCTAGAGAATCTCTTGTTTGTGACCAAGCACAGCCTCTAGGTGGGTGTCATGTATGGACAGAAAAGTGTGAGGTGAACACATTGTACACTTTGGTGACATTTATCATGTGAATAACATTGTGAATTGAAGTGGAAGCATACACTAACATAATAGCATATTCTGACGCTTGTTTATACAGTTTTTGCGACTTTAAATATGTATAATTTATATTTGCATAGTCATTTCTGTTACTGCAAAGGTGTCCGGTCCTTTGCATGCCAAATTCATATTATAATCACAGGTTTCAGACAAAGTATGAACAAAGATATTAGGAGAAAGTGTAATGAAAGCATTTCAAACCAATGAAGAATAGTAAGTAATTTCAGAGCTTAAGCAATTATTTGTTGTAGATGACTCTACTTTATTTGCCAAAATCTTTTTTTCTCTTTTGGCAAAAAAAAAAAAAACATTTACCGGCAGCAGTTGGCCACTGACAGCATAAATCATGAAGTGTGATGTACTGCTGCTTATAGTTTATCAATGAATGGACTCCATTTGCAGTGCTTTAAAATGTATATTTGGGTTTTGTTTGTGATAGATTGCTAAATATATTGTCTTGATTTTAAGTACATTTAATGGCTAAACAATAATAAAGGACCCACTACTGAACATGGAAAATAGCTGGGTGGTCCTGCAGTTGATATATATATATATATATGTATATGTTTCCATGAGTGTATATCATTGTGTGACCAAGGGAAACAGTAGGATGGAAATTAAATTTGAATAGAAGAAGAGGCTCTGTTCATTTGTCTTTGGGCATATACTAAAGCAGTTATATAGGTTCACGAGCAGACAAATGTGTTTGGTTGGTGATCTTGTAAGGCATAAAAGAAGAAATAAAAAAAAATGTATAGGACGTGTGAAAGTTCAAGTACAAGAGACAAAATTGGAGTGGAGAGGAAAAGGGAATTTGAGGATACTCTCCTAAAGTGGCAGTTGCCATGGCTACCACGCTGGAGCGTCTGAGTATTCCCGCTCTGTATGCAGGAGGGGGGGGCATCGAGGGGAGTGTGATCCTTTCATCCAATCACAGAGGAGGCTGTGCTCTGACACATTTCCCACATGCAGGGTGTCGGGTCTTAATGAGGTTACACAACAACTTCCCAAAAATGTTGAACGTCACTACACACTGTGGCTCCTTCCTCTGGCTGCAGCCGGATCAGGCCCGCACAAAACACCACTCTGTTGTGTGTGAGTGAGGTTTCAAACATAATCATGAGTGAGTTTCACCCACATTGTTCAGTCACATCAAATTAAGACTTTCTGATTAACCCGATAAGATTGTGTTATGCAATTATCAAGCCAAAAAACAGACCTTGGCTTTACTGGAATGTTCTGTGTCCTTTCCAAACACCTGACTTGGCCACTAAACAGAAAATAATCATTACCTCTGGGGCTGCAGGAGCTTGAGGGCTGAGGATGACTATGCATCTTCAGAGCCACAAGACCGTTGTGCTCATAAGTTACCTTGACAGAATTTATGATTTTTTTGGCCATTTTTCAGAGAATATGAGTGATAACATGAAAACCTTTCTTTCACTCATAGTTAGTTGTTGGGTGAAGCCATTTATGGTCAAACAACTTTTCTCCTTTTAAATCATAATAACAACAGAAACTGGCCAGTCCAGAACCTTCACTTTATGCTGCTGTAGCCAATGACAGGTCGACTTGGCCTTGTGCTTTGGATTGTTGTCATGTTGGAACGTCCAAGTACATCCCATGTGCAGCTTCCGGACAGATGAGTAAAAAATTTTTTCCCCCATTATTTTATGATAACATGCTGCATTAATCTTTTCCTGTGCCTTTGCAGCTCACACATCAGCAGTCCACCTCCATGTTTCTCAGAAGAAATGGTGTAGCTTTTATCACAGGCCTTGTTGAGAAATTTTGGTCTCATCACTCCAAATGACTTTGTTCCAGAAGTTTTGAGGCTTGTCTCTGTGCTGTTTGGCGTATTGTAAGCGGGATGCTTTACATTTTACATTTACATTACATTTAGTCATTTAGCAGACGCTTTCATTCAAAGCGACTTTCATTAAGTTCCATTTACCAGTGTTACAGCTGGAACACCACTGGAGGCAAGGGGGGTTAAGCTTCTTGCCCAAGGACACAACGACAGTATGAACTGTGGGGAGAGCGAGAATCAAACCCACTATCGAAATTTCTGATGGTCTACTTTTTAATTTTTTCCTTCTTCTGTGTCAACGTGTGTGCATGTTATGAAGCCAAAATCACCAGGGCATGTAAACTTTTAATCAGGGTCATTTGGGTTGTTTCTGTTGTCATTATGAAAGAGTAAACACATTTTTACAATTAATGGCTTCACCCAACCACTAACTATGACTGAAAAAAGGTTTTGATATTATTATATTGTCTGAAAAAAGGTCCTACAAAAAATGTAAAAACTAACATTTCAAATAACGCTGATTATAATTTCAGTCAGATTGATTGTCAGTGTGGTTATATTTTACCTGACTGTGTTGGTGTGAGTTTGCAGAGTCAAAAGGACTGGACATATAGCATAAAGACACAATAACTGCTGTTGAGGTTTGAGAACATACCAAAGCCTGACGCTTACATGCAAACCACATCAGTCATGCAAACACAAGCTCATAAAACCTGTTCGTTCAAGTGAGGTGCATGTTCACACGGTATGTACATACATGGACTGTATAACAACAGCTTAGAAAGGTCTTACCAACTTCGTAGGTGTCGTCCTACGTGTTATCTTCATGACTAAAAAAGTAAATTAATTATTATTAAGTGTTATATTGTGACTTGTGTGATTATTTTCATACTCTGGTACTGGAGCCTAATGTAAATGACTAACATGATGTGGATTATTCTAATTTAATGTTTGTATTGTTATTCAAGGAAACTTATCAATTGCTGTTGTTATGTAACTAACAGATATAATGAAGTTAAACTGTTTAAACTGAAGTAAGGTGTGGGCTATACCTTTCACTGACAGATTGTACAGTACATGAATCAGTAAAACCGCACATATCTCTTTTTCTCTGTCAACAATCCATTATCTGTAATGGAATTATCCACAGAGCCAAACAAGGTATGGGGCTATTATTGTAGCAAAACTATTTGCAAATGCGTGCAGAGCGTTGTGTGCGCTTATTAAGATTTGCAAGTTTGCACGCACAGTTGTGTGCGTGTGTAGAGTTTTGTGAATACGTAAAAAGATCCGCAAATTCACCTGCAGGTTTGTGTGTGTGTAATCATGTGTGCAAATGTGAATAACAAGCCGCAAGTGCAAAGGTGATTTGCAACTGTACAAAGATTTGCAAACGTGTCTACAGATCTGCAAACACGCACCTAGATTTGCACGAGCTGAATAGTCTAATTAATGCACACAATTCTTTAGAATACACACAAATCTCTCAATGCAACTCATACGGCATGCTCAACTGGCTGTCTTTACTCACGTGACTCTACAGTCCTGCCATGTGAGATTTGCAAACGCATGTCAGAGCCATACATACTTTACTTTCTAATACTATAGGGTTTTTTCAATTTCATTTTCAACTTTCTTACTTTCGTTCACAATGTTTGCGCTATTGGCACTACCTTTATCGTAAAGGGCAGTGTAATGGAGCACAAATTTAGGGGCCGCTCATTTGACCCATAGATTGTATATAAAGATTTGACCATGAAAAACAAGTGACGACTGCTGCTGGCCAGCTGATAGTATGAACATTGTGAATGAAAGTAAGTATTAAAAAATAAACTCCTACTTCTACTGGCACCCATAGTGTGAAGTAGGCTACTTGAAAAAAATATTACATTTGCTGACTTTGACATGGAATTAAAATAAAATCCATTGTAGAACATGGAACCTGTACTTACTAAGTCGCTTTAGTAGCAACACCCATAGTATGAAGTACTTCCAATTTCCAAGTATCTACATACATCATATTACCAGCTACATAGCCTGTAAGGCTGGACTCAGGGCATGGAAACCCATAGACACTTTGCAAATCTCACATAGCAGGACTGTAGCAAAAGTCACGTGAGTAAAGACAGCGAGTTGAGCGTGCTGTTTGAGTTGCAATGAAAGATTGTGTGTATTATTTAGACTATTTAGCTTGTGCAAATCTAGGTGCAGATCTGTAGACACATCTGCAAATCTTTGTACAGTTGCAAATCACCTTTGCACTTGCGAATAGTTGTTTACATTTGCACTCAATATTACACATACACAAACTTGCGGGTTAACTTACGGATCTTATTACGCATTTACAAACCTATACACGCGCACACAACTCTGCGTGCAAACTTGCAAATCTGAATACGCGCTCACAACTCTCCTCACACCTTTGTAAATAGTTTTGCTACAATAATAGCAATGCAGGTTGGCTCTCAGTAGCTTCATGCCGAGGGGATGAAAGAGAATCTTGTTTTCACCTCTGGACACTCCAGTCAAGGTGCCCTTGACCTACGCAGCACTGGGCCCTGGCTGAGCCGAGTGCTCGCTCAGCGCCACATGATTAGATCAAAATATGGGCTGTAAGTGCATAAATGTATGAATGAGGCTCAAAAAGGATGCAGAAGAAAAAAGAAGCATGCTGCTGGAAAAGAAGATAATTGGCAGATCTCTTAATAAATCTGTTCTGAATTAAATTTATTTTTTTACTTAAATATCAGTTATGGCGAGTTTGGACTTTTTGGAAATATATTCCTTCTACATATCTGTATTTTTTTTATATAATTTATTTCTAGTGTTTGTGTCAGACATTGTGTTTTTGGAGTTTTTGTTTTGCCTTCTTTGTAGTAAGTTTTTACAATTTTTTTTACACTATTAATTTCTGTATGTTGATCCTAAATTATAGCAGTATTGTGGTGAAGCATATACCACCAGAGTGAAGCCTTGATGAGTGAACATGAACACAGTGTACAGTACAGCTGTGAAAGGTTGTAGCGGCACTCCTGCCTCACATCAAGAAGGTCCTGGGTTCAATTCCCATCCAGGGCAGGGCCTTTCTGTGTGGAGTTTGCATGTTCTCCCTGTGTCTGCGTAGGTTTCTGCCTGGTACTCCGGTTTCCCGTACCACCAAAAACATGTACAATAGTCCGCCCACTCACCCCCCACACATGGGGCAGGTCGTCATGAGATTCTAAATGAGAATTGGTTTGCAATTGACCTACCTGGTTAAATAAATAAAAAGGTTGAACTTCAAAGAGCCCTGTGTAATGAATATGATAAGAGGCACCTTGTGTCACGAGCTGACAACAGTGTGTTTATGTTGTGGTGTGACGGTAAAAACTGTAAGACTGAAATAAACCTCTCAGCTGTCATTTGCCTGTGTTCTGCTGTCGGCTCCATGAAAAGACAGCCTCTGATTTCTTTTCTTTTTATAGTTTAAACGCCACATTGTTTGTGAGCAGAGGTGTGTTAGAACAGTCAAACTGTGCAAGCAGGAAAAAGTACTGTTACGTTAAAATAATATTACTAAAGCAAAATTATTACAAATTTTTTTTGGGTTATTTTTGTGTTTTTTAATTACTTTAATTTGTGCAGCAAAATATTTATACATAGAGATAGAGCTGGTATGGTGCGCGTTGTACGTCCAATCAGCTGCAGTCAGCAGCTAATTGGACGATAGATAATCCTTACTCCAACAAAAAATAAATACATTTAAATTAATTGTTTTAGTGATAAACATTATATTCTAACAAAAACTGGTTAAATGTTTTGCTATTTTCATTGACAACAAAGCTAGTGTTTATTAGCAGTAGTTGTTACCAGTTTTACACAGAGTCAGCATCAACTAAACACACCACAATTATACTTACACAAGTGCTGCAGGACTAGAACCAAGGTGGGTGAAGTGTTTTGCCCAAGGACACGACAGTAGGAACTGGGGAGAGCAGGGATTTAAGCTCCAACGTTCTGATACTTCTAGAGGCACTGCACCCCAGAATAATCAGAACGATGGCCATGTTAGAAGCTAAAGATGTATAGCTAAATAAGTATGAACTGCATTTGTTCTTTTTTTCTTTGAATTACAAATATACTCACAAACAAATATACTCACAAACACAATTGACAGCACAAGGTGTTCTGAAAACTGTCAAAGGCATGTTTCCAGATGCACTTGTAGTAGGACACAATGTCTAAGGAGTGTAGTTTCCCATCTTGGCCACAGGAGGCTCCCTAGAGTCTCTGCAGCAGCCTGGAAGCAGGGGCGCGGCTCTGCACCGATTCAGGTCAGTGAGTTTCTCTTGTGGCCAGGAGGACAGTGAGGCTTGGTGCCAGAGATGCGCACATGCAGCAGTGTCACACCACAGTCAGTAACAGTCAATAGATGTATTATTAGGCATTGCAACCTTTTCAAAACCTTGCACCTGACCCTGATTTAACATAGAGCTATGAAACATGCAGCGCAGCTGAGCACAGGACATACAGTATCTCCTGTGTGACATACTGTACAGTAATAAGGTGTAAGAATTTGGTTCAACTCCATATGTAACACGACCTGTTTTACCTCAGAAGACCCCATATAGAAATAACAATGCAGCTTATGAACATGGCTGAATAAGTATATTTTGTGCTGGTGTCTGCATACAAGTACAGGTATAACACATTTTGGGGCAGGATGGTTTAGATGAAGAGCTGCCGAAGGGAATTGGGTTACAAGCAGAAAGTGCAAGCAGGAGATCCAGAAGCTGTGAGCTGAGCCAAGCTGGCTAGTGCTGCTACAGTACGGCTGTGGCTGCAACACACACAAGCACACACTACACACACAGCGAGTAGGGGGAAACAAGGTCGGCTTGGCACTCTGTCAAATTTCTCTCTGCTGCTCGCTTTGCGTAGGATACTACACTACACTCAGAGGGGCTCGTCTGCGCTGCACCATTTTAGAACTACAAAAAGCTGGGGGCATACAGTGCACACTCTTGCACACTACTGCACCAAAATGAATACATATTTGAAGAATATAGAAATGTAATGTGACAGCTTGACTAAAATTGGAGACAAAATTCCTGCCTTTAATGCACACATGGCTGAGTGAACTCTGCTCTTTTTCTTTCTAAAAATAACACAACCAGTTTATTCAATCATGTAAAAATTCCCATTTCTCACCTTGAGATAAATTAACGTTCTTCTTCCTCTTCTACAGAAGCTAGTCTAAGCCATTTTGATTGACAATTTATATATATATAATTGAAAATAAAATACTAGTAAGTAAAATGGACAATAACAAAACAACAGTTCACCCAGAAATTGTGTTTTAAATCTAATACTTTCATTAAAGCACTTTCTTGCACTTTCATATTATGTCATAAGCGCATAAGAACAGTGCTTTTAAAGACAAACTTCTACCGAAAATAGAGCATTTAAACCATGTGAAATATTACTACCTGTTGTTATACCCTGTTGACACTGTCCATCCACTGGATTGTTTTAACGCTAAGCAATGAAGTAGGAAATAAATTAACTTGAATTTGCTTTGTTGTAGATATTGCTGTCATGACAAACCTTGAAAAGCCTTTATAAAATGTTAAAAATGTGTCATTTCTTTTCCTTCAAAATGTTGACGTAGTTTTTTAAAACAATGACTTTAAAACAAATCAAGCTATCACAACACACAAAATATATTTTGCTTCTTTCCTGCTTTTTTCTGGAAAAGAGGGGAAAAAGAAAACCTTTTGAAACCAGTTTGCCTAAATAATCCCTTCTGAGTCCTCAGTGGTATTTTTTAAAAGACATTGGCCCTTACACAAGCTAAGCTGCTTTATATTAATTCCAC
Organism: Neodontobutis hainanensis; assembly: GCA_024349245.1. NCBI lineage: Eukaryota > Metazoa > Chordata > Actinopteri > Gobiiformes > Odontobutidae > Neodontobutis > Neodontobutis hainanensis. The sequence goes on along the minus strand of JALDNG010000042.1, from coordinate 1,971,033 downwards.
AGTCATTGCTTGCTGTTCTGTGTGTTTGCGGTGGAACCGCGCGCATGTGTTGGGGCTATATATAGACCAACTGGGCTAATAAATAGGGATTAGGAGACTTGCTGGCATTGATTGAAAAATGGCATACGTCACAAAGAACAGCAAAGTGACAGATCAGACCCGGTAGTTATAGGCGGATTACAGTGGGCCAGTCACCTGACGAGGGGGGTACGGGGATAGAGGAATTGTACTGAGGGCAAAAAGAACTAATGTTAAAATTAAAGGCATGACAAGAAATTTAAATGAGAAATGATAAATACATGAGGAAAGATTAATCAATCCTGAGAAGCCTGGCCCATAACAATTTTAAAAACTCACACACAAGGTAAAAAGTAAACATTAATCTTCCTACAACATAAATCCCTAACTCACACGTCTGGCTGTCTGGAAGACTTTAGCTCAGGGTGCCCAAAGCCAGGCCCGGGGGCCAATTTTGGCCCACAACAGAGTTTAATTTGGACGCCAAGGGTCTTTCATTTCTTGTGACTGAAATTGTAAACTGGCTAATGAGTTTAAACTGCAGTGACAGTCATGTATACTTATTGGTATGCTAATGGCCTACTCAGTAGAAGAGTAGCCAATGGATATACAGTATATCCCAGAACTTATGGTGAGCACATTAATTTTGAAAATTAATGGGTCTTTTGAAACAGAAAACAGCACAAGAAAACAGCTTTAAGGTAGGTATGTGCACACTTGATTCCACAACTAGTCCTACTCTGATTTTTGAAAAGGTCTGAGTCAAAAAGTTTAAGTTTGTGGGCTTACAATTGGGCGCTACCATGTCAGAACAAACTGGTGTGGCAGAGCCCATGGATCAGGCAAAAGACATTTAAAAAAAACCTGTAAAGAGTATTTATTTTATTGACATGCAAAAGTCCCCTCCTTGAACATCCACCTCACCGTGGTAGAGGGGTTTGAGTGCCCGGATGATCCTAGGAGCTATGTTCTCGGGGGCTATATGCCTCTGGTACGGTCTCCCAAGGCAAACAGGTCCTAGGTGATTGGCCAGACAAAGTGCGGTTCAGAACCCTTTATGGATATTAAAAAATCAAGGACCGTTACATCACTTGGTATGGCGCACTGAAGGAGAGACGTGGGACTTACCTCCCGATGGCCCACCACCTGCAGGAGGAACTGTAAGGGGCTGGTGCAATGTGGATTGGAACAAAACCAATCCCCGGACACAGAATTTGGTGCTAGGGACATGGAATGTCACCTCGCTGGTGCGTAGAAAGCCTGAGCTTTTGCAGGAGGTTGAGAGATACCATCTAGAAATAGTCAGTCTCACCTCCACGCACAGCTTGGGCTCTGGAACCCAACTCCTTGAGAAAGGCTGTACTAATCCACTAATCTGGAGTGGCCTGCGGTGAGAGGCGGCAGGCTGGTGTGGGCCTGCTCATTGACCCCTGGCTCAGCCGCCATGTATTTGAGTTCACCCCGGTGAATGAGAGGGTCGCTTCCCTGATGCTTCGGGAGGGGATATGTCTTGCACTGTTTGAGATGTACTGGGGGACTTTGACGCTCACGTGGGCAGCGACAGTGACACCTGGGGGGGCATGAGTGGGAGATTCTCAATTAATATTATGTTATCAAATATTTTGCCTCGTTAGAGGGCATTACCCAGGTTTGACAGTCCCGGAAACCTGTGTGTTTAATAAAGTGTTTAATAAGAGCGTGAGTCCGGTTGGTTCTGTCCAAACGACAAGATGGTTTCACGTTCACACGTTTCCACAGGATGTGTCTCGCTCACAATGCCTTCATAAGCTCTACCCAGCAGGTGAGATTACAGTCTTTTAAAACAAACTGATCACTGAAAGACTGAAAAATTTGTCTTTGCTGGATTTAACTTGCTTCTGCGAGCGCTAGTTTGTTCAAGCAGACTCTGCTTTTAGCACAAGAAACGACAAAAAATCACTTCCGTCGCGAAGGAGTTACGTAGTCCCTTGGAACAGCTAAAAATAAAAGTTATCAAAAAAATCAAGTTATCAAAAATAAATTAATACGCATAGACTTTATAGAGGAAAAATTCACGTTTGACACAACGTGTGCCACGTGGCTAAGAAACTTGAAATTTATGAAGCTTTAAGAGAGTAAAATATGTTTGTAAAATATGTTATGCAAGAAAAAGAGAAGATAACAAGGGTACAAGAGTCAAGAGAGCAATTCCCTGGCGCGCAGGCCATTTTGTTGACTGTCTTTGGGGTGTGTCTCAACACGTTTTCCAAACAAGAGGGGCGTCATTTTCAACAAAGGAATTTTTGTATTAAAAGTTTAAAGGTTTTAAACTTAAAATAACTCTCCTTTGTTCCACAATGCCAAATACATGTTCCAGTACTTGTAAACACATATCATGCTTATATTGTAGAATTTATACATAGAAAATGCATTTTTAAGAATATTATGGAAACCTATATTCATTACATTCATTACATTCATTACATTACGTTATCACTCGGCGTCCTGTAATGAACAATATGAAGATTAACACATTTAACACAATATACTTTGAGAAAATTTCTTTTAATGGAATAAACACAAAATGTCTCTTAAGAAAAGTCAGAGTTGTTAGTCGTTGTGGAGGCAAAAACTCGGGTCTGGGAGGAGTTCGGTGAGGCCATGAAGAAAGACTATCGTTCGGCGCCTCAGAAGGGGTAAGCAGTACTCTGCCAACACTGATTACAGTGGAGGCCGGAATCTGCTGACTGGGGTCATTGTTGGAAGATGGAAGGAATACTTTGAGGCTCTCCTCAACCCCACCAACATGTCATCTATTGAGGAAGCAGAGGCCGAGGGCTCAGAGTTCCATCACCCAAGCTGAAGACACTGGGGTCGTTGGGAAGCTCCTCGGCGGCAAGGCACCGCGGTGGATGAGATACGCCCCGAGTACCTGAAGTCTCTGGATGTTGTAGGGCTGTCTTGCCTGACACACCTCTGCAACATTGTGTGGCGTATGGGGACAGTACCTCTGGACTGGCAGACTAGGGTGGTGGTCCCTCTTTTCAAGAAAGGGGTCGGAGGGTGTGTTCCAACTACAAAGGGATCACACTCCTCAGCCTCTCTTGGAAAGTCTATGCCAGGGTACTGGAGAGAAGAAAGCGGCCCATAGTTGAACCTCAGATCCAGGATGAACAATGCGGTTTTCGTCCCGGTCGTGGAACACTGGACCAGCTCTATACCCTCTCCAGGGTGCTGGAGGGTTTATGGGAGTTTGTCCAACCAGTCCACATGTGTTTTGTGGATCTGGAGAAGGAATTCGACTGTGTCCGTGTCTCGTGGTGCCCTGTGGGAGGTGTTGGGAGTAATATGGGGTCCAGGGCCCTTTGCTAAGGGCTGTTTGGTTCCTGTACAACCGGAGCAGGAGCTTGGTTTGCATTGCCCGCAGTAGGTTAGACCTGTTCCCGGTGCATGTTGGACTTCGACAGGGTTGCCCTTTGTCAACGGTCCTGTTCATTATTTTTATGGACAGGATTTCTGGGTGCAGCAAGGGGCCGGAGGGAGTCCGGTTTGGGGACCACAGGTTCTCATCTCTGCTTTTTGCAGATGATGTTGTCCTGTTGGCTCCATCAATCCAGGATTTCCGTGTGCACTGGGGCGGTTTGCAGCCGAGTGTGAAGCGGCTGGGATGAGGGTCAGCACCTCCAAGTCTGACACCATGGTTCTCAGTTGGAAAATGGTGGCTTGCCCCCTTCAGGTTGATGAAAAGTTCCTGCCTCCAGTGGAGGAGTTTTAGTGTCTTGGGGTCTTGTTCACGAGAGTGGGAGGGAAGGAGCGCCAGATTGACAGATGGATCGGTGCAGCTTCTGCAGTAATGCGGTCGATGTACCGGTTTGTTACAGGTCAATCTACATTCCTACTCTCACCTATGGTCATGAGCGGTGGGTCATGACCAAAAGAACAAGATTCCGGATACAGGCGGCTGAAATTAGCTTTCCTCGCAGGGTGGCGGGACGCTCCCTTAGAGATAGGGTGAGGAGCTTGGTCACTCGGGAGAAGCTCAAAGTAGCTCCTCCACATCGAGAAGAGCCAGCTGAGGTGGGTCGGGCATCTGTTTTGGCTGCCTCCTGGATGCCTCCCTAGGGAGGGCATGTCCCACCGGGAGGAGACCTCAGGAAAGACCTAGGGCATGCTGGAGGGACTATGTCTTTTGGCTGGCCTGGGAATGCCTCGGTATCCCCCAAAAGAGCTGGAGGAAGTGTCTGGGGAAAGGGAGGTCTGGGCATCTGTGTTTAGACTGCTGCCCCTGCTGGATGGATGGATGGACAATGCAAAATATTTTAGTGTGTGGCCCGTGGCCCACTAACACATTAACGTTTTGAGCAGCCTGCTTTAGATATTAATGTATTGTAATGAAACTGAATGTATTTAATAAATAGTATTTTAACATCTTCTATCTGTGTTTAACCAATTCCCTCCTGTATTTGCAAAGGAAAGACATTTTTGAAAGTATGTCTAATCAGGCTGCAGAGAGTACCAGGTACCAGGACATCCTCCTGGTGAAAAAAGGTAGAAGTGGCTGCCGTTAAACATGCAGTGATCTTGGAGAAATTCATGAGAAAGTCCAGAGGATAGTACATATATGAGACGGGCTTATGACTTTGCATTGTCCCTTCCCTTCACAGAGTTTTTGGCCAAGAAGTCCTATGTGTGTTGCAGTTAATAGTAGATCTTGAAACTCTACTGATATGGATTTGACCTCTCCAGCTCACTCTACTCACAATGGTTCAGAGTAAAGCTGGCTGAGGCTGCCTGCCGATAGTTAATATTCAGAGTTACACTGCATCCAGACATTTTTACAGCTGTAATTTACACAGATTTTTTGCTTCCTATTGGCTTTTATTTTTGGTGCTAGAGCAAGGTGAAGTGCTTCTGAAATAACACTTAGAGCCTTATAAAAGGCCTTAAAATGGACTGGAATCTACATTTTACAAATGGATGTTCAAGCACCTGTTTCTAGAAGAAAGAAGAAGAATCAAAGTAAAAAAAGATCAAATTCACACAGTGTTGAGGTCAATGAGGTATAAACGTCAATATTTTTTTCCAGAATGTATTAATACATTTAATCTCAAGACCATTTTATTGTAGTTATGTCTGAACATACAGTAGACTCTGGACGCCAATATCTTACAGCCATTGCATATTCTCCACCACATCTGTAAGACCTGAAAAGAAATGTCAGAAATGAGTGGATGCCGACAGTGGCAGCGCTAAACTCCAAAGTGACCGCTGTGTTTTCTCCTGAGTTATGGCTCGCGGCTTCTCCCTGTAATTTAGCTTCTGTTGCAGCGCGCATAGGTCTGTTCAACCGGCATTCCTCAGCCTGCCCATCACAACACATGAAAGCTTTGGCCACAGCTGTTCTCGATGGGGGGAAATTAGTTTCAGATGGCAAATGTGTGTGTGTGCGTCTGCATTTCTTGCCACATAAGAGGGTTTTTACTGTACAAGCAGCCCCGAGTCCTATCCCCAGGGTAAAGCGGGGAAGACTGCTGCTGGAGGACTAGTGTGTGGGTGCAGCTTACTGTATGTGGCCGCCCATAAAGCAGCTGCTAAGCACTGGACATGCACTCTTTCAGGCCTGCATCCGCACCATAATTCTGACTGTACCTCTGAGGACAAAACATTTTTACAACCTTCAGCCAAACATTTGCCAACGCTGCACTTTATATGTGCTGTGTCATGCCAGCTCAATACAGATCAAAGCCTATTGATTACCAGGCTGCAATTACCATCCATTCTGTTAAATGATGCATGTCAAACCATAAATTATACTGTTTAGTAAGCTGATGATGGGGGACTGACAGTCTACTATATATTTTTTCCCCCCAAACTGGCTAGAATATGTTTTAAATCCTCGATTGTAGCCAAGCAATTGTCAGGTCAATACCCAGACAAAACCCCTTGTATAATAGAAAATCTTTTACATTTTGACAGCATTTATGAGCCGAATGAGCCACATCACAGCACTAAAAATAAATCACACTGAGCTTAAGCTGAGAGCATAATTCTTTTTGTAAACTGCTTATTTGCAAGAGGCCGAATAATTATTGAGCAGCGTCAGTCAAAAGTAACCAGTCATGAATGCAAGCCTTTGAGAGCTCAAAGTGGTGCTAAGGGTCAACAATGTTTCGCAGCTTTGCCAGGCCATTTAACGCGTTTGTGTATGTATCTGTGCATGTGCGTGTCCGTGTTGGGAGCACATGTGTGTTCTGTATGGGTGCAGGGCCCCATGTTTCTGTGAACAAAATTACTTTAATATTAAACATTGCAGGTATGCCTCTGTGTTTGTGTAGCGTGTGTCAACAGTCACTTAGATGATCTCCATTTTGAATGTCATTGTGTGCATTTCATGACCTAAAGAAGTAATTTTTTTTGAGACTCAGAGTCTGGTCTTGAGACACTGTCATGACCTATAGAAGTTTTACAGTTCAGCCTGAGTCTCAGTGGATGTTATCAGAACAAAGCTAATGAGCAAGTGTTGAATGTGAACATTTGTGACATGGCAATACAATTATTTATAGTTGTAGCTTTAAAGCATTTTGTTTATTGTATTACATTCGACAAACCCTTAATTTTTATTGTTTTTTTTGTTGAAATAAATCTGCTAAATTCTTGTCTTTAACTTGTCTCTGTTGACGTCAGAGAAATAGCATCACCTATCGTCTTTATTTCATCTTTATCTGGGGAATGTGAGGAACAAAATCACTTAAAAGTACAACTCTAAACAATCGTATTGTCATCAGAATTTTACTTTCAACACTGGATCATTAGTTAATCTCTGATAACATCAACAGAAACCCTGGCCTGAACTGTAAAACTCCTACAGGGCATGACAGTGTCTCAAGTAAATGACTGAAGTATAGAGTATCTCTGTCTTGTCTCTGTGATTATCACTCATAGTCTCACTCAGTGATGTTCAAGGCTGTTGTTTAGCCTTTTATATTTTTTAAATTTAACTCTGGAACAGAGTATATATGGGTCCAATTTTACTCTGGAGGTTTTGTTGTGAGTTGAACATGAAGGAAAACATCTGAAATCAAAAAAGATTAATACTTTTGTAAAGCTGGAACGCAATGCAAGGCATTACTTTTGCAGAGCAGACAAACTGACAACAAATGGAGATTAAGAACATTTTTGAACTAAATCCATAATGTGTCAATTTTTGTAATGTGAAATCACCATCAGAACAATTTCCACTGGGTTTCTTCACAGACCACAACATGTCCCTGCAGGCTGGGTGCCATAGCTGTTCACATTCTCTAAAAAGTGTAATGTATTGAATCATACTAAACCTATGCCTCTAAACTCTATAAAATCTATAAAAAATACATTACCTTGCCTTCAGCTGTCCTTTAGAGCCTGAATTTAACAAAAGTGTTTTTTTAATTGGCTTTTAACATCCCATTGCTGATTTAATGGATTTTCCAGAAAGTGATCATCAATTCATTCATCTTATAATGCTTATCCAGGGCCACATCACGAGGGCAGCAGTCTAACCAGAGATGCCCAGACTTCCCCCTTAAGACACTTCTTCCAGCTTCTACGGGGGATACAGAGGCGTTCTCAGGCTGACCGAGAGACATAGTACCTCCAGCGTGTCCTAGGCCTTCCCCGAGTCTCCTCTCGGTAGAACGTGCTCGGAACATCTCCGTAAAACGGTTTCCAAGAGCATTCGAAACAGATGCCCAAGCCACCACAGCTGGCTCCTCTCAATGTGATGGAGCAGCGGCTCTACTCTGAGCTCCTCCCGAGTGACTGAGCTCCTCACCCTATCGCTAAGGGATCGCCCAGCCACCCTGCAGGGAAAACTCATTTTGGCCACTTTGGCCATCTTTCCGTCCTTTCGGTCATTAACAGCAGTAGCTCAGTGGGTAGAGCGGTCGTCCTTCAACCGGAAGGTAGGCAGTTCGAGTCTCACTTTCCCCACAGTTCATACTGTCGTTGTGTCCTTGGGCAAGACACTTAACCCACCTTGCCTCCAGTGGCTGTAACACTGGTAATTACTGTAAGTCGCTTTGGATAAAAGCGTCAGCTAAATTAATAAATATAAATGTAAATGTAATGACCCACAGCTCATGACCTTTGGTGAGAGTAGGAACATAGATCAACTGGTAAATCTAGAGCTTTGTCTTACAGCTCAGCTCCTTCTTTACCCCGACAGACCGGTACATCGACCACATCACTGCAGAAGCTGCGTTGATCCATCTGTCAATCTTCCGTTCCATCCTTCTCTCACTTTTGAACAAGACCCCAAGATACTTTTCCCAGTGGTCCTGGCTTGATGGAGCCTAGCACTGGCGTCGGACTGGGGGCAAAAGGGTACTGTTTACCCAGGGTAGTCATATTCTTTTCGCGGGTCGTTCACATTGTTTTTGCAGAATTGATTATGCAAATTAACCTCACACTACCCAGTGTGAACTAACGTTCTGGGTTGTTTATTATGAATGACCAGGACGAAAACAACATTGTTCCTCCTGAATCCGAGATTTGACCATCAGCTGAATTCTTTTCCCCAGTTCCCTGGCTGACTAGTGTGATCCCCCTGTAGTTGGAACACCCCCTAAAAAAGAGGGGCCACCACCCCAGTTTTCCAGTCCAGAGGTACTGTCCCCGACCACCACTAAATGTTGCAGCGCCAGCTTGTCAGTCAAGACAGCCCCACAACATCCAGAGACTTGAAGCTTCTCAACTACCTCAGTAACATCAGCTTGGGTGTTGGACGAGTCTTCCTCCGGGCCCTCAGTCTCTGCTTCCTCAGTGGAAGAAGTGTTGGTGGCATTGAAGAGATCCTCAAAGTCTCTAGCCTCCCTTGGTATTTGGTTGAAGCTCTGCTGGAAGTTAAAGATCTCTCTGGAATGGGACTCGCCCAATTGTTCCCGACAGACCCTCACAGTACATTTGGGCCTACCGCATTTGTCCAGCATCCTCCCCCACCATCGGATCCAACTCACCACCAAGTGGGGATCAGTTGACAGCTCCGCTCCTCTCTTTACTCAAGTGTCCAAGACAGACTGTCGGAGGTCAGATGAAACTACCATAAAGTCAGTCATCTGGTGGACACCCTTATGATTGAACATGGTGTTTTTTAATGAAAAATGGTAACTATCACAAACGTCTAATAACAGAAATTTTTTGGGTTCAGATCAGGTGGGCCATTCCTTCCAATCACACCTCTCCATGTGTCACTGCTGTCTGATCCACTAAGCTCCAGCCCCTTATGGTTCCTCCCGCAGGTGGTGGGTCCACAGGAGGTTGGGCTCACGTTGTTTTTACGGGCTGAACTCAGTCGGGCCCCATGGGGGTTGTTTAAAAATTTCATAAAGGGCTTCTGAACCGCTGTTAGTCTGACCCTTCACCTAGGACCTGTTTGCCTTGGGAGACCCTACCATGGGCATTCAGTCCTGATGGACATAGCTCCTAGGATCATTTGGGTACTCAACTCAACTTTTGTATCGGTATGTATTAATACAGAACAATCTCCGAAAGAGTTGTAGCTTAAATCCTTGATACACATCCTTGAAACGGAATATCGGTGAATCTTTGACTTTGTATGACATTATTCTGGTGTGAAAAAATCATGTTTTTTTACCTCAGCCTTTACTCTGGGGCAAAGTTCATAGTTCTAGACACTGGTTGTTCTTGAAGAAGCCCTGCTGGGACTTCGGGTGAGCAGCACTGCAACGTGTTACAGAGATCAAAGGTCACTTGAATGTAATATCTTCTAGCAATGGGCACATAGAGTGGCGGGAGGGAAGAAAGATAGAAAGGATTGCATGTTATCCATTGCCTAGAAAAGTCTGCTGCTGTGAGGCAACGGGGTGAAAGTTCAGCGCAACGACACAACGAGTGTTTGTTCTTATCACAATATGAGTCCTGTGCACTCCAGTGTCTGTGTTTTCACAAAGCTATGCAGTTTGCATCAATGAAAACGTTTCAAAAATAGGGTTTATAATAACATGTTTCACAATCTACAAGACTGTGTTCAAACTTCTAATAAAAAAAAGCTCATAATTATTTGATTATTTTTCAATAAACTTACTCAAGAAGAAGTATATATTTTTGATGAAATATATTAACTATAACTATACAGGCATCAGACATAACTGATATGGTCCTGCTTTGAAAAAAAAAAAAAATTCAAATTATTTCGTTGTTTGAACAAATATTTCCATCTATGGCTGAAAACAATAAATTGTATTTTAGTTTACAGTAGACATTGACGTTTGTTATCTCAGTATGTTTGGTTTGTTGTTAGTATTTGCATTTAAACTGCTTTATATCACGGCTTAGAGAAAATGTTGCAAACAGTAAAAAGAAAAGGCAGTGTTCATCTTGCAACATAAATGTCACATTTACATCACTGTGGCTAAATCTCACTAGCGTTACAAAACCGTCTCCCCCTTCTCCTTTAAGGACATTTTTCATTCCTTGTCCATGAGACATTAAGGCGCCATGTAAGCGGCCTTTGCGGCTAGACACAGCCAACAAGCCTTCTTTTTTGTGTTGGGAAAAATGCTATGTGAAAAGTACAACTTTATATTGCACTCACATACAATGATGTCACCTCACCAGCACTGAGAAAACAGTGGGTCTCATTTGCATTTTGTTCAAGGATGACAGCATCTTTTAAAAGCCCTTCCAATAACATCTGACAAAGATCCTGCTTAGTTTTTCTCATGTTTTCTTCCCTGCTTCCTCTTCCGTCCCTCCCTTTTTTCTTTTTCAATTACTCTTAACTTTTATCTGCACATGTTATCCCACAGAACACACACTGCTTCTCTATCTCAAGCACACACACCAATACACAGCAGGCTCAATGAAAGAGGCCTCTGTCTTCAGAAAACAAAAGCTCCTCTTTCTCCAGAACGGGAGCAAAGCTTCCGGTTGAAGCTCACTGTGTCAGAGGGAAGAGGAAGGGCACAAACGAGCCAAGAATACGATATGCAGTGTGTGTGTGTGTGTGTGTGTGTGTGTGTGTGTGTGTGTGTGTGTGTGTGTGTGTCATTTACATCTCATCAGTTATCTGTGTTTTGATCTCATGGGATTTGTGCGTGAGCTTGAATATGACTGCCTTGGTTTGAATGCATTTGTAAAACTGTGCCATTCAGTGGAGTTTCATTTCACAATGTGTGTGTGTCTGTGTGTGTGTTGCTGGGGTGGTACATGCGTTGGCTGAGGGCAACGGGTTTGTGTCAGCCTGGTGTGAACCAGTTAGCTGCCCCCTGCAGACGCAGCAGGATTGATTGGATGCCAGGCAGCAATCGGAGCCAGTTCAGTTCTCATCATTTAAGTCAGAGATACAAACACTAGGGATCTTACTTTTTTCTAGTGTTTACAAAAAATATAAATCGTGAAATTTTGAATGTTGTCTAAGTATATAATTTATAATGGACTTTTCTATGGTCAGATAGATCAAAATTTTAAATTCTTTTAGCACACAGCATGAGCTTTGGGCCTTACGTATATGGCACTGGTGTTTCTGGAAAGGTTGTTTACATATGGCTTGATACAGCTTTAACTTGTGTTTGTGGATGGCACAGCAAACTGTGTTCACAAACAGTGGCTTCTGGAATTTCTCCTGATCCATACAGTCATATCAGAACAGAATCAGGTCTGTTGTTGATGCAGAATCCAACACTGACCTTCAGCTTTATCCCTCTCACAGAGATTTCCCTTTTGCTGATATTATGTTTTGTAGATGGTGGGATATTCAAAGGCTTTACAATTTTGTGTAAAGGATTTTTTTTTATTGTTCTAAAACTTTTAGATACATTTTTATTATTTTTCAATAAATGGTAAAATATTTCTTCAACACCTTTGTGTTTTTAAGATCTGCAACCAGATTTTTGTTTCTGAAAAAGCTAACAAGGTGACTCTGATGCTTGTTGCTTAATTTAATTATTTAATTGAGAGCACAGCTGTCAAACTTTCATGAGTAAGCTTAGTTTATATATATATATATATATATATATATATATATATATATATATATATATATATATATATATATATATATATATATATATAAAATTTATCTTTTTTACATTTCATTAGGTCATTCTAAAATTCGTTTAGGTGATGTCAAACTTGTCTTAGGTCTTGTTTTGCTCAGGTATAGAGCAGTGATGAGGGTGGATTTGACTAAACATGCAGCTCTTTGCATTTGTGAACAGTGCAGTCAGTTATTGGCTATAATGAGATTCAAGGAGTGTGATTAAACGATTAGTACTCTTAGCTTGACATCCACCGGTCTCTATTACAGCTTCTGTATGAGGAGGTGGAGAAAACAGCAGCTCAGTTCTATTAAGTTTAATTTAATGTGAAATTAAAAAATGTGTGTGCAAAGAGGCCAATTAAACACATGCACAGGTGTGAATGCATCAGTAAAACTGAATAGACTTTCCTTTGATAATGTATCAATCTGTTCTTCTTGCAAGGATATTTTTATTTATATCTATAAACCGAAAGACATCCGGATATCTGGTTTAGTTCCTGGAATCTGCCATTTGGGAATCATCCTGGATGGTGGTTCGGACACTCACTAGTGCAGTTCCTCCTTCATTACACTTAGTGTAAATTCTCAGGGTGCCGGTATTGGGGTGGAATCCTCCATGCATGGTACATCTGTGGACTGTATCTCCTCCTTTGGCCAGATTATTATTTCAGCAGTGTATCTGATGAATGGCAGGGCATAGCTGTTGTGTGCTTGGACCTTGTTTTTTCCATTAAGCTGACTCCTTAGGACTTGGCTGTTGCTGCGTTTCTTGTGCCCTCTCGAGATTGCCATTTACTTGTGGGATTCCAAGCTACTTGTAAATGTCTTCAGTGTCTGCTATTGTCTCTTCTGGGAGTGAGACCCCTGTATGTACTACCTTCCCTCTATTGTTTACCATCTGACCACACTTCTCAGGTCCCAAATGATATTCCAGTATTATTGCTGGATGATCCAGGTTGTGTGGATCAGTTGGACAATGTCTCCCTCTCTCTTGGCGTACAGCTTGATGTCATCCATGTAGAGAAGGTGACTGATGGTGACCCCATTCCTGAGTTGGCATCAATAGACAGTCTTGGTGATTATTTGGCTGAGGGGGTTCAGACCTATACAGAACAGCAGTGGGGACAGAGCATCTCTGGTATATGCCACATTTGATGGTCACTGCAATTGGCCTCAAGGGTGATATTCCACAGCCTCATCGAGTGTGCAATGAATGCTCTTAGAGTCCCATTGGTGTTGTACATCTCCAAGCCTTCTGTGAGCCATGTGTGTGGCATTGTGTCGTAGGCTTTCTTGCATAAATTCAGGCGGTGCACGGATTGGCCTGTCTGGTTTTGCAGTTGTGAGCAACTCTTCTATCAACCAGAAGCTGGTGTTTTGCTCCTCTGGTATTTCTACCAGTGCCCTTCTGTGCTGTGCTCATGTATTGATCCATATGCCCACTTAATTTAGCCACTATGATTCCTGACATTACCTTCCATGTTGTGGAGAGACATGTTATTGGCCTAGAGTTGGATGGGACTGTTCGCTTCAAGGGATCCCTCTGGATTAGGGTTGTCCAGCCTTTAGTATACCATGCAGGGTGGGTACCATTCTTTTACAGCAAGTTCATTTGTGCTGCCAGGTTGCTCATGGAGTGCATTGAGCTTCTTTTGTCAGTAGGCATAAATTATGTCAGGGCCTGGTGCTGTCCAGTTTTTCATACCTGAGACTCTTTCTTGAATGTCTGCCACAGTGATAGTGACTGGATCCTGTTCAGCAAGGTTGTTGTAGTCTGTGCTTAGCTAGCCACTAGCCACTGTGCATTACTGTTGTGTGATTCCTTCTTCTCCCATATACAGTACCTTGCTCCTTATGGTTGCCCTTCGACCAAGCCAAGCATCTCAAGGAATACTGCTGCTGAAGTGTATATCAGCTCATTGGTTTCAGTGATGGTCATTGTAGAGATTTTCCTTAATGCTGCATTCTCATCTTCAAGGAAACTTTCTGATGGTACTTCACTCAGCCGTTGTAGTTGAGTTTGGGTGTTGCCAGGTGTTCATTCTAGCCATGATCTTACCGCTCAGGTCAGTTGCTGTACAACCAAGTTCAGCTCAGTTCCCCTGAAGGGAATAACCAAGCTAAGCCCAGCAGTTTTGGGCATTGGCGGGGCTACACCCTGGACAGTGGCCAGTTAGTCACAGGTCTGACATTTAGACATAGACAGTGACAGAAAACCATTCACTCTCACAATAATTCACTAGGGACACTTTAGAGTTGCCAATTGACCTGCATGTTTGGGCAAAGGAAGCCGGTGTAGCCAGAAAGAACCCACGATAACACGGGGAAGATATGCAGACTGGAGTTGGCCGAGGATGTTGGTGTCGCACGGAGTTTGAACTCACAACCTTCTTGCTGTGAGGCAGGAGCTTATATTAATAAACTATATAAATGGGCAACTGCAACACCTACAAAGACACAAATATAATTTTGTTTTTGAACCAGTCAAAATGAAAAGATTTGCATTAAAGATGCCTGTGCTAAAAACAGTACTATTTAAACAATTTAGGCAGGTTTGAATAAATGTTTTGCACAGTGGCGGTATGTGACACATTTTTGTCTGATTCCATTTGTGACATACCTCAAATATTACAAATTGAATTTTTTTATGCTCCCTCGCATGTGCCTGCATTCACCACACCCCCTCCACCCTCTGAAGAGCTCTCCATCTTGCTTTTGGCCCTCCGCTTTGCTCCTTATTGATCGGCGTCAGGGTTGTGCAATAAATCTGTTGCAGCGGACAAGAAAAGAAAATTGCGGGCTTCCACCCCGCACATATACAACCCAGTAAGCTTAAATCAATACCGCCAATATAACATTCATATAAGCACGCTTGGATTTCACAGTGGGCATCTTATAGATGTAAAATAGTAGTCAGCATGTAGTGACAGCTCGTTTGTTTAGGCTGTATTTGCTGGGTGCTTTTCAGTCCTGTATATGTTGTATGAAAGATTATTTCTGTTTAGCCACCATCTTCTACAAGTGTAAGATGGTGGCTCAATTATTGTGTGCACAGGGAACATCAAATAAGTACCACGCAGACAAATGTAATAATTGCATGTTGCAGTTCGGGAATCATCTGTCTTTATAGATAATGCAACCGTAAGGTTTTTCAAGCAAAACACATTTAGGCCTAGATCCAAGTTGGATAAGATGGACATCTTCCGTTATGTTTTCTCACCAATTGGAGCCGCAAGTCTTTATCACTGGTGATTCAGCAGAAATTAAAGATACTAAAAAGTGTTCCCTTTGCTGCCTTGGGAATCAAATATATTTTCTGCAACAATAAATAGATAAGAACAACTGCTTGTCTTTTGTAAATGTAATAATACCCTTAATCTCAGTAAACTTCTAGTTATTATTTAAATATAAATATGCATAATTGCAAATCAGCCAAACCTGTTCACACAAAATACCTTGGTTTTGAGCTTGATATGTTGGTTCCCAGGCCGAACCCAACAATATTTAGTAACAATAGCTGTTTTTATGACTCATTTTTGTTTTTACTATGCTTTATTATTAACTAACTCAACTAATGCTGTTGTTACCATGTTTTTATTATCTGGAGTAGATGGTTTTGACAAAACATGGTTGGACAAAAATAATACTTAGACCATACAAAACAAAAAAACTCATATGTAATTAATGTGTTGTGTCTCCTTGGCGGCTGTTTACATCAATGTGCATTGAGCAGCACTATGCATGGATGACGTACAGCTGTGGAAAATTGGCTACACTCAAACTGGTTTCCACAAAACATGAAATGTGTTGAAACCCCTATGCACGTGACATCTCCATACAATTAGCTTCTTCTCTGGTGTTAGCAAAAGCTTCTATAAATGAGTGTAATCCCTGTTCTTAACTGAATAAACTGCTACAGCAGAGATCGTCCCAAATGGGACGCTATTAGATTTGTATTGTATTCCAGCACTGACACTGGGAGTGTAAAACTGTTTATGAAGCATTCAGGGACCTCGCCAACGAGCCTCGCCAAGGGACACTTCATGCTGCAAATCATTTTATTAGCCGTATTATCTAAAATTGGAAATTGTTTGTATGGAAGTATACAAACGTAATCACATTGGCTTTGCTTTAACTATAAAATCACACGCTTCCTTGGATGAGATGATTGCTGACTCATCATATAAATATCCAATTCAGACTTTTTCATGCTGAAACCAATATTCTTGTTTTGTGACTTTCATATCATGCACACTATGCCTCTCTTCTTTTATTCCTCATGGGGAATAACACGTGTAGGTTCTGCATATACACTTCTGTGGGGAAGGCTTACGAAACAACTTTATTCGGAATGTGCCTTTTGTGCACGTCTGGGGAAAGAAAACTGTGTAGTCAGCATCGAGTGAGAAGAGAGGTAGTGCGTTAAGGCAAGGCTAATTTGTTTGTGATTGGCATTGATTAAAGTGAGTCCCAGAAGAGCTGTAGACACAGAAAGGCCTCACTCATGATACAACTCACAGTGGGCATTCGAACACTGCCTTACTGTCTGCAGACTTTTGTTTTTAATGATTACAGTTTGTGTTGTAAACTTCAATTCTTGGAAATGAGAGCTACATTAATCATTTGTCTGCAATAATTAAACTTTACATCCTCACAACATAATGAGTCCAGAAAGCATGTGCACTGCAGTTTTCCCCTTGTTATGTGGTAGAGGTTCTATGTGCTACTGGAGTAAAAGGACAATTAAAAATCAATTTTATTTTAAAGAATAAACATAAAAGCCTATGCAAATTCTTAGAGCATAACCTTTGTTATAGACCTTGTTGTATTCTTCTTATTTTCTTTAAGATCAGCCAAGCCTTAAAAAGCAGCACCTGACAAAGAAATCTATCTGGGATAGTATTTTAAAATTAAGAATGTTATTTAGTATTTTTAAAGTAAGTCTAAATAGGTCTCAGTG
Organism: Neodontobutis hainanensis; assembly: GCA_024349245.1. Lineage (NCBI taxonomy): Eukaryota > Metazoa > Chordata > Actinopteri > Gobiiformes > Odontobutidae > Neodontobutis > Neodontobutis hainanensis. The sequence continues at coordinate 1,954,039 of JALDNG010000042.1, read as the reverse complement.
CCCCCCAACCCAAATTGTCCATACTAAATGAAGGTGGTAATCAAATATTCAAAGCAATATACATTCACATGCTCTGCTGTTGAGAATGGTGTAATACATCTGCCAAGCCAATAGGGGCACTGCTAACCCTGCTGCTGCTAATGCTAAAGTGAGTACATACAAAAATTTGCGGTGTGTAACCAGCAGCCAGTAGCTTTTGTGATGCACAGCTACTATGTTACTTTTTTTTTTACTGAGGACACCATCTATAGTTCACACCAGAGCATGCCTAGCAACAAAACAAAAACACCTAATTAATTAGATTTATAAATTTCCATTTTTGTGGAGAAAAAATGGCATTGTCGGTTAAATAAAAACTCGGAATGCTACAGAATCTTTTCATTTTGGCCAAAAGATGTTGTGATAGTTGCCTCTAAGTGTAAATACCTGCCAAAAGTCCAGTATATATATCCTAACATATCCTAGCACAGAATATAGTCTGTTCCACAGTGCCATCTAGGAGTGCTCCCACTGAAAACAAAAGGGTAGGTACTTTCTATGAATACCTGGTCTTTGATTGGATTTAATTAACAGCAGACATATTCAATCAGATCAGTGCCATGTTGTTTATGTTTCTAACGGTAAAAGTTGCTACATCTATAAACCTTAAACACACCCAGACCCATCAGTGCTGCCACATCATTGGACACAACAAATCGGTAAGGCCAGGGTTAAGGACCTTGAATAGTTTGATTGGAACAGGTTGAGATTGATTGGCGCAGGTCAACATTGATTTTTGCGTGTTTGTAAACTCACAAATCCTGCGAGAATCCAACTGCTGTGCAAGGCTTGACAAAAGCTGGGATAGCTATCCCAGCTTTTGTCAAGCCTTGCACAGCACCCCACAACTGTAAAAAGTTCAAGAAGATAAATTAAATAAATACTATACTAAATTAACTCTATGTGTAAAACTTAAATGTAACTTACCATCCACTGCTGATAACTGAATAACTAATACATACGTACTTAATACAGAGGCTTTCATTTAATAAGTAGTATTTGTACAAAGGCCTTTTGCTTCCAAATGTTTGGAGTAACACAAAATGCTGGTCACTTATTACCCACACATTACTGGTTTTAGATACTCAATAGTCTGAATGTGGGTGTCCCCGACATAGTAGCACTTTATCTGCCATTAAAATAACCCCATCCCCCATTCAAATCCACAGTGTAACCCTAACCTTAATGCTTTCCACTGACAAAGGTCTCCACTAACATTTCCTAAAGCCTCACAAAAGAGAGTCAACATTAGACAGAAACGCTTTGCAGAAGGAAAAATGAAACAACTGGAAAAAGGGGTATCATTATAGGTTTTTAAACACACACTTTAGATAATGGTGAAAATAATAAAAAATATAAAAGATGAGCAGTATGGTTATGTGCACTGCTGTATCCAGGGCAAATTTAGCAAATACATTTTTATTTAAATGGTTTAAATGAATAGATTAATGGTACATTCTACAACCTTAGTGCAAAGTTGTGTCCCTCAGTAAAGAAACATTAATAATAATGTTGCTCTTTTCACTGAGGTTTTTTTAGAACTGTTTATTTTCATTTAAAACCAATATATATATATATATATATATATATATATATATATATATATATATATATATATATATATATATATATATATATATATATATATATATATATATATATATATATATATATATTGGCAAATAGGCAAATAGTCCAAATGACTCCCCAAAATGTTCCTTCATTCTATTCTTTATTTCTGGGATTCCATTATTTTCTGTCATTTTATGTGTTATTTGAAAAAACTATAACCCAATCAAAACTCTCCCAAAGCCTAACATTTGCATAATTCATCAAGGTACAAGTAAGGTCAAGAGGAACCTAATAACAAATGACTTGATTTGAAACACAAAGTTGCTGCATACAGTTTAATTCTTCAGCACCTTTGTGTTTAATCAGTTTTTACAGTTGATTAATATATTCCCTGCCTCTTAACACTTGCTCTGTTTGCCAGCGTGAAGCTAACAGCTGTATATTTGCATCTAGTTAAACTTTCAGTGATAACAAGTCACCAGTCTTGTCTGATTGCTGCACCAAAAGTGACAAAAAGTGAATCTTCAAGAAAACAGAAAGAGGAAAAACTCTTGAAGAATAAAAACACTTTCTATTAATACAGCTTTTATCCGGCTTTTACAAGATTTTAAAGAGGATTTTAACCAGGCTGGTTGTAAACCATTTTAACTAATGATAAATAAATATGGATTTCAGTTTCTTGTTCATAGAAGTGTGCTTAGAAGAATAATCCAGAAGTAAATATGACTGTATCGGGTATTTATTGACTCATAACTAGATGATGTTAGGTAAACACCAAAAGCAACATGAGTGAAAAAAATGACCAACAGTCCTTTATTTCCACTTCATGCTTGCATCAAGGAGCCAAAGTAGATTTTAAGGGCAAAGCTTAACTTTAAGAAAATGAGGAGCACCATCTCCAAAGTAACAAACAATAACAGAACAAGATTTGTACAGTTCCTACGAGCAGTAGGTCCAAGCAGAAACCTTTCTTCCGCTTCACTTTGGGGAGTGTGGAAACAGTTTGGAGAACAGGTCGGCCTGACCAGTGCTACTTCCTATTTTAGTAGGTTCAAAATAGGCCAAAACAAATAAATGTGTATTCTACATTTGCATTATGTTGTCTTAGCTTAAAACAGAACTATTAAGTTCTTTAAGACTGAAGCCTCTGTGACAAAACACTTTTCATTTCATGACAGGGATGTATACAGGTCTCAGTCAAGTCTCAAGTCTCTGGCCACGACTCCAAGTCAAGGGCAAGTCTTTTGGACAAGAGCTACAGACGTAGCTTACCACCACCAGTGTGTAACTGTGGAGTGAATGAAAAATGGGAACGCTTTGAATTTCTAGAAAAAAGTGCAATATAAATCAAATTCATTTTTATTCATTATTATTTTGGTTCCTAGCCCAAGTCAAGTCCAAGTCTTTTGCTCAAGTCATGTTACAAGTCTCTTTTCCAATGTAGCTTAATGTGAGTACTTGAAGCACAATACTGCTTTCTAACCTATTGTATATGAATGTATCTATGAAAATATAAAAAACAACAATGTTTGTTTTGTATTCGTAAATGTATTTTTTATGTATATTTCTTACATAAACATTAAACATTGATAACTTTCTATCAAGAACAAATCAAATAGAAACAGGTCTAACGGTGATCTCACCAATTAATACAAAATATTCATTAAAGAATGTGTTCAACAAGAGGGTGTTCTCTCTAGCAGTGATGAAGCTTAAGACAGAAATTCTGGATGGGAGACCCCTTCCCCTCACTCCTGCTGCACTCCTCACTTAACCTTCTCAGCATATCATTGATAACAACTCCCTCTCTGTGTCATCATCCAGCTGTTCAAGCTTCTCCAATCAAGCTCGTGCCTGCTAGTTTGTCAAACAGGGATCCTAACACTGCATCTGCACGGAAAACTGATTCCTCAGCTCCAGGCCACACGAGTCTCGCAGTCACCTGACCAGGTGTTCATCACTGCTGCCTGATTAAATCACACCAGCTTCTCCACTCCACCTTGTTATGACAATAAAGACTCTATTTGGGATCGTTATTCTTGTCTACTTCATTGTTTTTGCCTTCTGGATATTTATGTACAGCTGTACCTGTGTACACCTCACATGTGACAGGGATAAGCTGAAATAGTTTACATGTCTTACAATGTTATACAAGTGCATAGCACCATCAGCCAGTCAATTACATCACTGCACTGTGAATAAAGTTGCCTGTTTGCAAATAGTAGAAATACAAAATGATACAATCAATGATCAAAATCAATTCAATGGTAAGGTTTTTTTACAACAGACAACTTATGGACATATCCTTCATCTACAGACAATGCTCCTGAGGTGTCTATATTAAAAATATTAGTGTAAAAAGAGTTTGTAAAGGTAAAGGTAAGGTTTGTAAAGGTAAAGAGGCAAAAGAGTAACATAATGTATGTAGTAAAATGCTGCGATTTGACTTTTTGATACATTGTATTTCGAACTTAGATTAATGATATTTTTATCAGTGTGTTTTTGTTAAGCTAGAATTATATTTTTTCACATGTTGTTCTTACATACTTTTATAAGAAGCATATTATAGTCCACATATAGTTTTTATTCTGTAAACACTGCTGCTATATCCGACTGGTTTAGGTTGAGCAGCAGTAAATTCTGGTCTTTATTTTGAATGCTATATCTTGACTGTCTGATCATGTGACCGCAATAACCTGAAATATCCCACCTGCTCTTTTGAAACAAACTTTATTTCATCACTTTCCCGTTTCCTTCCTTTGTGTCTAATTGCAGCGTAAATTGACACATTGTTTTTTCCACTTATAGTAGAAGTCGTGCCCGTGTTTTGACACATTGCCCGCTGCTTGCATCGCTCATTGAGGCAAGATGAGTAACTGCTGATGCAAACAGACAAACTCCTGCATCCCTGGCTATGGAAAACCCTCGGCACTAGTTTGAATCAAGCAACAATGATGCAACTTCCCGTGTGGTAGTGTGCGCGCTCTGTTGCCTCTACCCATTCCAACCAAACATCCTTGACAGAAGAAGTCAAGCGGAGGTCCTTTAATGTTATGTTCCCTATCGCTCTTGTTAATCTGTCTGGTGTGACAGCCTCAATAATGCCTGTTCCCCAGAGCACCCTCTTATATGTGTGTGTGTTTAAAATATTGCTCCTACACAAGTGCAAAAGGGGACAAAATAATATATACGAGGCCCAAGAGACGGATTGGGCCCCCCACCCCCAACTGTTATGCTCCACGCACATTTATCCCAACAATGTATTCCTCCCAAACATCGCATTACCACACTCTGTATCCCCCCGGACGTTCACTTTTAGCAGCCTTACAAATCTCTCAGTCCCCCTCCTCTTTTCCTTCCTATTGATCTCCTTTTTTTGTATAGACCATTCTCAAGTGACTTTCTGTTGACCCTGCCATGTTGGTTAACAAAAAGCCTTTAACATGTCTGTAACTATCAAGATACAAAGCACTGTGTTCCGCTGAAAATCACTGACACGTTGAAACTAAATTACACGTGGATAAATTTTTGCTTGTTGATGCATATACATTTACATTTATTCATTTAGCAGACGCTTTTATCCAAAGCGACTTACATTGTTCTACAGTAATTACCAGTGTTACAGCCACTGGAGGCAAGGTGGGTTAAGTGTCTTGCCCAAGGACACAACGACAGTATGAACTGTGGGGAGAGTGGTAATTGAACCGCCTACCTTCTTGTTGAAGGACGACCACTCTACCCACTGAGCTACTGCAGCCCCTGATGCAGTGAATAAAAAGGTTGGTTTGTGTATAGTGGAGGTTTAACTTTTACGTGTCAGACTCAGGATGTCTGCCTGCCATGTGGTTTTTTTAGCTTTTAGAATTATACACTCACCTAAAGGATTAGTAGGAACACCTGTTCAATTTCTCATTAATGCAAGAATCTAATCAACCAATCACATGGCAGTTGCTTCAGTTCATTTAGGGGTGTGGTCCTGGTCAAGACAATCTCCTGAACTCCAAACTGAATGTCAGAATGGGAAAGAAAGACGATTTAAGCATTTTTGAGTCTGGCATGGTTGTTGGTGCCAGACGGGCCGGTCTGAGTTTTTCACAATCTGCTCAGTTACTGGGATTTTCACGCACAACCATTTCTAGGGTTTACAAAGAAAGGTGTGAAAAGGGAAAAACATCCAGTATGCAGCAGTCCTGCAGGCCAAAATGCCTTGTTGATGTTTAGATGATGCTAGATGCTGATAGAAGAGCAACTTTGACTGAAATAACCACTCGTTACTACCAAGGTATGCAGCAAAGCATTTGTGAAGCCACAACCTTGAGGCTGATGGGCTACAACAGCAGAAGACCCCACAGGGTACCACTCATCTCCACTACAAAAAGGAAAAAGAGGCTACAGCTTGCACGAGCTCACCAAAATTGGACAGTCGAAGACTGGAAAAAAGTTGCCTTGCCTGATGAGTCTCGATTTCTGTTGAGACATTCAGATGGTAGAGTCAGAATTTGACGTAAACAGAATGAGAACATGGATCCTGTCAGATCCACTCTTAGGGATCCGCTCCACTTTCCTTCTCTCTCCTTCATCTCATCACTGCCACCTGTTCCAAGCACCTGCAGCCTATTGCCATTAGTGAGGTATTTAAACCTCTCCTGTCCACCTCTTCTCTGCCAGATCGTTACATACATCGTTAAATAAAACATACATTGTGTGAATGGTCCCAGCCCTTGTCCCAGGTCTCATGTTTGAGCTCAGCTCCAGCTCAGCTCCAGCTCAGCTCCAGCCCTCGATCCAGCTTGCTTCCAGTCACTGGCTCAACTACAACCTACGGCCTAACTCCAGCTCTCAGCCCAGCTCCCCAGTTTGGTCCCAGTCATCGGCTCAGCTCTAGGTCTCGGCGCAGCTCTACGGCTCAACTCCAGCTCTCAGCCCAGCTCCCCAGCTTGGTTTCAGTTCCCGGCTTAACTTCAACCATCAGCGCAGCTCTATAGCACGGACTCAGTCCTTGGCTCAGTTCCAGTTCCCGGGTCAGCGCTTCGGCTTGGTTCCAGTCCCCGGGTCGCCTACAGTTCTCAGATCACCTATCCAAGCTTCATGTTCATGTCACTGTCTGGTTACTTAAATAAAGAAAGCCTTACCTTCACTGTCCTTTGAGCATTTGAGTCCTCAGTCCCACATTACAGATCCATCATGCCTTTTTACCACTGTGCAGGCTGGTGGTGGTGTAAGAGTGTGGGGGATGTTTTCTTGGCACATTTTAGGCCCCTTAGTGCCAATTGGTCATTGTTTGTGCATTGTTTCTGACCATGTCCATCCCTTTATGACCACCATGTACCCATCCTCTGATGGCTACTTCCAGCAGGATAATGCACCATGTCACAAAGCTCCAATCATTTCAAATTGGTTTCTTGAACATGACAATGAGTTCACTGAACTAAAATGGCCCCCACAGTCACCAGATCTCAACCCAATAGAGCATCTTTGGGATGTATTGGAACGGGAGCTTCGTGCCCTGGATGTGGATCTCACAAATCTCCATCAACTGCAAGATGCTATCCTCTCAATATGGGCCAACATTTCTAAAGAATGCTTTCAGCACCTTGTTGAATCAATGCCACGTAGAATTAAGGCAGTTCTGAAGGAGTATGAGTATGGTGTTCCTAATAATCCTTTAAGTGAGTGTATATATATATATATATATATATATATATATATATATATATATATATATATATATTTAACCATTATTTATCCAGGAAAGTACTACTTAAATTACAAATCTCTTTAGCAGGGGAGTCTAACCCCCAAAGGGAAGGGGACTGTTGTAGATGTCTTAGTAGTAGGGTAAACCAGAGCACCCAACCTAGATAAACACAGAAAGGCCCTGCCATGGATGGACCTTCTTGCTGAGAGGCAGCGCTAACCACTTTACCACCGTGTTGCCCGTAATATTTAAATAAAATAAAAAAAAATTACCCTGCCTTATTCTGTGTACTCCTCTGGTCTGTTACTCTCAAACACAGACTATGAAGACGGTCTGTCAGGGCCCTACGGCAGCAGGACGATCATTCATCTTGTTAAGACAGAATTATATTTATGTCGATTGGAGCCATTGATGTCTAATGTCTTTGGCTCTGCTCTTTATCACTATTTACGAAACATGGCAATTTTCAATACCATTGTATTTTTAGCAGCCATTAATTCAATGTTGACAAACCCTGTTGACCAACAGCCAATGGGAGCGCCATTAATTCAAGACCCCCTTCAATGCAAGCATGTGATTGGCCATCTATTAAACTCTCCAATAATAAAGACTAAATGATACGTTTTCCACAAAGACAAGAAAAACAAATAATTTGCATAACTTTTGTATCACTACACTGTGGTTAAAGTAGGGTATGTTGGACTAATTATTTTCTGTGGTAGTGCCAATCGAATGACTGAACAATGTCACAACAGTCTAATGATCTGCCTCTGCCACATAAAACATTTAGTCTCTTCTTGCGCTAATAAGCCACACAACTTGGACAATGGATCAAGGCCAGTTAATCTCATTAAACTGGCACATTACCTGAAATAGGCCTCACATGAGTTCCTGGTGTTAGTTTAGCAAAGCAACCACATATTGTTGAACCAAAAAAATATATAAAAATAAAAGGAGAATGTCACATAGCGGCAAACAAAGGTTAAATAGATTAGGTTAATCAGATTAACACATTACAATATATAGAACTACAACTGCAAAGGGAAAAAAAACATTGCTTTGTGTGAAGGCATGCATATGAAAAATGGAAGGCAGAAAAAAATGAAAAACCCTTCCTCTCTGTGTTGTTACACAATTGAAAAGAACACCAAACACAGCATTACAAATCACAATTAATTAAGCCCGTCTGATGCAGCTAACGGGCGCCTGTAGGAAGTGGTACGAGTGGCCCTGTGTTAATTAGCTGTTTTATTAAATGGTTTAACACAGTGCACATGTGACACAATGTAGCATCTTTGGAAATGCTAATAAACAGAATTCATTACAGACAGAATAGGAATGGGGCTATTAACCAAATGCACCCATCTAAAGAGCTAATGCATTGTGATAATTTGTTTAGCTGATTACAAACAGCAAGGGACGCCCCCCCCCCAGCAAAAATTGGCTAAGCTACGTATAGTTGAAATGTGACTATTTTACAATCAAATGTATAAAATATCTAAAATGTGATGTTAGTGTTGTAGTACTTAAGACTGGTCTTAAAGGTCTTAACGATCTCAGTTTCATCTTGGAGTTAAACTCTTATTACGCTGTTATGTCTTGGTCTTTAACATGGAGGTCTTGGGATTTTAAATCAAGAGCAGCCAAGACCATTGTTTTGATTATTTGTTGTACTGTAATTTGTGAAATAAAAAAAAAGACATGCATATATGTATATAGTATAGTATGTATATATTCCTTGAAAATGAACTTGTCTAAGACTCAACTGTTTTGGTTTTCATAGCATTTCCCTCAGGTGCAAAATGTCTCATAAACAGGTCTTGGACCTTAAAAATGTTTGATTTTAAAATTATTTTAATAAGGTAACTTACTATTTACAAACACGGTAACACTTCTATAAATTCTATATCAACCTGTGAGATAACAGATAAACTTTTTACTTATTTCTTTTTCAGATATGTTATCTACTAATACACTATGTGCTGTGTGTTTTGTTGTTATCCTTTCCTGCTGTTTCCTATGCATAAATTACATCCAGGAATCTGATTTATGGCGAAGCCGCGATATTTAGCAGATCATTACTGCTATTGAGCTGTGACATGAATATTTGTTTTTTAATTTGCATGGACAAACTTTGGAAGCAGATTTGTGTCTACACTGTTGAAAATCATTGGAAAATATTGCGGGAGTGTGTTTTTTAGTATCAGTTATGTGACTTTATGCATAACATGAATCACAAAACATGTTTACTGTGCGCCATCTTCATTTCAATGCAGCACCATGATGCACAATTTACATTTCAATTAAAACCCATAGTACACAAAGCTTAGGATATAGGCCTCATGGACCCAATATCAGCCCAGTTTATGAGCATAATTAGGCCAATAGATACAATATCAGTGTAATCACAATATCTCTTTTTAAATGCAGCGTATCAAGAGATAATAGCATTCACACTGCATTATGATCCAAAAGCTGGGCCCCAGGTCCTATAAAACTATTAGCAAGGTATCACGCTGATGATTCCTGCACCCCTGGGGGTCACAACATCTGCTGTGTGTGCATGTGTTGAGGAAGAGAAGATGAGGAGATGAAAAGACAAAGAGGTAGCACGAGACAGAAAGCATATAATAATTGTAGATATATTATATGTACATTATATGCAATGAATCAGATGTGGGCCATGGCAGAGCAGCTGACAACATTTGTGTGAATGTGACTGATAGACGTAAACACACACGTGGCGACGTAAAGGGAGAGCCACATGGCTCCAGGCCCATTAAGCCGCTCATTAGAGAGACAGTCACAGATGGTGCTGCTCTTTATGCCACACAGGAAATCGCCTTAGAATGCTTCCCATCGTCCCCTGCAGCTATACTGTCCCCATCCCACCTTCACACACTACATTGGCATGAACACACCAACACACAGTGGTTGTGTAGGTCCTACAGTAGATACCAGCACAGAGCACAGAGAGTAGAAAACTGCAGGTAAAATGGACTCACAACTAGGGATGGGGATGGATATTCTAATTAGGGCTGTAAATCAAATTAAAGAAATTTTCTAATTAATTGCAGGTCTGGCTGTAATTAATTGCAATTAATCACACAATTTGTCAACTTTTAATAAACACAGACTCAGAATTTTTAATTATTTAAGTTGTGTAATGCATGTAAATTGTGTGTGAAAATTATAAATTTGAATGTTCCGACAGTCTTTGAATGCAAAAATTATTTTACAAATAACTTAAATGGTAAATGGTCTGGTGTGCATTTATATAGAGCTTTTGTAACAAAGAACTTTACATCTATGCTTCCATTTCCACTCACACCTGGGACAGACAGAGAGGAATATTGCCAAACTCAAAGTGCCCACAGCCTTCTCCGACCACCACCAAACTTCCTTCTACAGTCACACACATTCATACACAAGCCTTTAAAATATACACTAACTTAAAGTGCCTTAATAATACATTCACTCTGTGAAGGAATTCTGAGTTTATTTCACCCCTGGGTGCGATACCTGCACTATTGAGTCTTCTGAGCGGAAATGAAACTTACAAAGTTAAATTTATTTAAAGAAAACATGTGTTCTTATTTGATAGCTGTGTAAGCATGTCAAATCATGCATATTACTTTACTCTCTTCCAAGGAACCATCCGTAATCTCTTAAAGCAGAATTGTCCAATTAGCAGTGTGTCTTTTAATTTCTCTATTGCTAGCTTGAGTATCCACAGGAAACGGAAACAAGGTGCAGCGGTGTGGAGAAGATGCTGCGTCAAAATAACAATTGCGTAAACTTTTTCAGTTTAGTGCTTTAAAAAAAATTTATGCAAAAAGTTAATGCGCTAATTATTCCATATATATATTTATATATATAAACATTACTTCTGCTGAATAATGCAAATTAATTGTATTTATTTATTTTGCTGGCCAAAAATGAAATAATCCATAATGGGAAAACAGGCTCTAGAACAACAACAACACCTGAATGGAACAGTGTCACAACTCTCCTGAGCATTATCGACTCTCACATCAGGAGTCATACTTCACTTTTATGACTAACGACTATGAGACCAGAACAGCCTGGTTCCATCAGGTTTAGTTTCTTGTTCAACCCCTTCCTCTAAAGAAATAAGCTCAGCTCTCTTACCAGTTGATCTCAGAATTGATTCTCTTGGAATAAAGAGATGAAACGTCTTTACCTTAAAAACTAAGTTCAGATGCCTTTCCTTTGACCTTTTCTTCAAGATGACATGGATGTCTAAGAACCTTCACAGACATACCCCAGTGTGCTTGTTCGGATATGGCATTCAGAAATACATTTTCTAAATTAATCTTCATTTAAATAAACAAATATTTGAATTATGAGCTTAAATATTCAAATATAATATTTGTGAAACTACTTACAACAGAAATGTGTGTTTTTCTAATAATTTTGGGCTTTAACAATTACCATTAATAATCCTAAATGTGTTATAATACACCAAACCTTCAGTAACTGCAACTGTTATTGTATTTGCATAACATAAAAACAATACAAACCACAAAAAAACATTATTACTATAAACATCACATAAGTTATTTACTCTAAATGGTTTAAATTTTGGGAACAGGGATCCAATTTTCAATAGATTTATGCCAACATTTTAACAAGTAAGCATTCTTTAGAAGACAGTAAAGTTAATGATATGCTCAAAGGATTTTTTTTATTTGTGGTGTGAATTTTCAAATTTGTTAAAATTGTCAATCAATGTGATTGATCACTTTTGTTTCAATGGCAGTTGTAACCCTGGGGGAATTTGAGAATGTATTACAAGCAGGACAATGACATAAACATAATGACCAATCCTGGGGGTATGTCTTTTGTACAACCCTCCTCTTCCTTTACTGCATATTCTGTCTCAGAACAATGTGTTATTCCTGTTGACTTACTGTGTCTTTTACCCTTTTTTAGTGAAAACAGGTAAAGTTTTGCTATCTAAAATTGCACATGCTAGACAATCTTTAAATCCTGACCACTTTGAGGTAAAGTTTAGCTCCTTTGACATTTTTAGAGGCTTTTTAAGACCTAAATAATTTCACCTGCTCCATATTCCCCATTATTTCATTGGACAGGAATGCTTTTGACGTTAAAGAAAGCTCTTTCAAAGTTTGAAACAAAATGCCATAAAGTAACAAAACAAAGTAGATTTATCTATGTCCCTTGGGAAAGTCCCCACACCACCAACAGCGCACTCCATTACTGTCCGTTCTTTTCCATTACCATCTCCAGACATGTCCTTATTTGGCAAACACAGCTCGGCCTGATGCTGCAGCCTGGGTGGCAGAAGGAGAGGGGAAAAGGCCACCGTAGGCCTCTTCAGATCTAGGCTCCAAGGGAGAAACAGGGCTAAACATCTTAACCTAGATTATTCCCCGCCAAACAGCTGGCTTCTGCACCGCTGGCACACTCCGATGGACATATGCTCCCATTTATGTCAACTCTCCCCTCCATGTAACGTCTGCAGGAGAGAGCTGCTTCTACAATGTAAGACCATTGAAATGTTACAATAAGACTATCCAAATAATGTGTGTTATGATAAGTTTTTGAAAAGCAACAAAAAACATCTTGTGTAATGACGTCTGAGGCATGTCAAGGCAGTGTTTCCTAAATAGGGAGGCATTAAACTTTACCAGTAAAGATACAGTGCAACAGGGGATTTAAAGAGAAGAAAGGGACACATCTTTATTTAAATAATTGTGGCTATTATAGTGTGTTCCGGTATCCCACGCCTTAATACATCACATAGCGTCAGTTTTTGTATTGATGGAAGAAAGTGTCATGCTAACATTTTCCTTAAACATATTAGAATAACTCTGCAATGTTCAGAATATATATTGAGAGTTTATGAACAAACTTTGTCCTATCTACTCTGTTCTCTTGCAGTGCAGTGCCTATGCATGAGTAAAAGTCAAATACAGGTTTACTCTGCCTTTAAATAAACTAAATATAATTGTGCTGTCTGTATTTCGGTGAATTGTGATTGGCAGAGAGCGCCACACTCAAAAATCCCCCTGTGCCATGCAAACAAATGAGTGAAATGGGAAAATACCGACAGAGTCATAGTATTCACACCTTTATTCACACCTTTATCCCCCCTCTATTGAGAGGGGGTCGAAGAAAAGAGCCTTCTGTTCACAATAGAGCTTTTTTATAAAACTTTTGTATTGTGGTTCTTAATAATGCATGGAAACCCAGTTATATGCACTCTTGAGGACAGTAGCAGTGCTCTCAGGCTAAATTACAAAGTAATTTAGAGATTGTCCACACAAGAAAATTTGGAATAATATACCAGTTCACACAGCACTACAAATGCAAAAACACAAACCCTACAGATTTCAAAGAAAATATAAACTCACAGATAAGATAAATCACAAACTTAGTTACAATGGATATGCACATTCTCATTTACATAAAACAACAATGAGCATGTCCCATAGCTTGGATCGGATAAGCTCTGTTTTGTCTATCTACATTTTCAATTTCTAAATTATTTCCCTTTCGAAATTGGATGCCGAGGTTTAAAATAAATAAATCTCTACTTTGCAGCTTGAAAATCACTGAAAAAAAAAGTCTGTTCATAAAATATCAGTGTTTGTTAAGCTAGGCCCTCACACTAACCCTAATGTGTTTATTTTTTTTACTGATGGAGGGGACAGATGTTTGAAGACAGTGTGGGAAGATCAATCTTGATTTGTTGGCCTGTCTGCTAGAAATGAAACATCCGCTGTGATGGGACAATGAAGAGCTTGTGTTGTGTTGTATTAGAAATGAAATTCTTCATTTGCTGTCGTTCTCCGCTTGAGAGCTTTCTTCGATTCATTTCCCTGCTCCTCGCTCTAAATCCCTCCCCGCTTCATCCCGTCTCCTCCTGTCTCTTTAACACCAATTGCACCTATTTCTTTCCTCCATTTTAAATATTTGATTTGCTTGATTTCCCTTTTCCTGCTGGGTTTATCACTGTTTTTCTGCTCTCTCTTGAGCAATACATCTTTCACTCTCTCTTTCCTGACCTGTCCTTCTGTGACAGCTTCTTTCTCAGGCCCTCTGTAAGTGTTGTCTGTGTGAGAGAAATGCCCATAGGAGACTATTATCAGCCCTGTGTCTCACTAGGCCTGTCTGTCTCCAGGGCAAACAGCTGTGATGGGGCCTAATGCACTATTGATCCCTGTCACCCCAGCCAAAATACACCTGCCAGTGGTGGTTGGTGGTGATATTGGGCAGAAGGGCTAATAAATGCTTTGTTATATTTAGCAGCGCACACTACAGCAACAGCAGCATCACATTTTATATGATTTATTGACAAATTGTTACACACAACTGCTTCCATGTGCTACTTTGGACATGGCTAAAAACTAGGAGGGCTGTTTTCCTTTGGCTCTGTTTAAAAATATATATTCACAAACATATAAAGCTGGCTAGAATTAATCAATTATCAATATAATAAATAATAAATGCAGCTGATATGTCCAAACAAAATATTAGCTGCTGTAATCAGTCAACAATACTCAGCTGCATGATTAGTTTGGCTAGTCGTGAAAAACAGCTCTATTAATCTCATCCTGCACAAAATCTAAAAAAAATACACTCGATATACCCTGACTCATCAAAGCAAATAGTACCTTAGGGTTCCAACATCCACAACCAGAGATTGGGTACAAAGCCCTAACAATCACGCTGAACGAAAGCTGAACGAGACAAGATCATGGCGAGAATGAATGCAAGGCAACCCCAACGCCAATTACAACAGCTGAGGGAAGTACCATCAGAAGTCTCCTAGAAGATGTGAATGCAGCAATGACCTATACTACATACATACTAGCTATGAGATATACTACACCTCAGCAGCAGTGATCATCAAGATGCTTGGCTATAAGAGCAACAATGGGAGCCATGAGAAACAGTACCCACCATGGAAACAAAGGTTGGAGGATAAAATCAAGGAGGCACAGAGAAAATGCTTGGAGATGTACAACATCAACACGATGTCTTTAGGAGACTTCATTGCAAACTCAATGATCAAAAATGATCAACAAGACTGAATATGGATAATGACTCAGGAATGGGGCCACCATCAGTCACCTCCTCTACATGGATGACATCAAGCTATACGCTAAGAACGAGCGGGACATCGACTCACTGATCCACACCACCAGGATCTACAGCTCTGACATTTTGATGGCATTCGGGCTTGAGAAGTGTAGTCGAATGGTGACAAAGAGAGGGAAGGTAGTCCACACAGAAGGAGTCTCACTCCCAGAAGGAACAATAGCAGACATTGAGGATGGTTACAAGTACCTTGGAATACCACAGGCAAATAGCAACCTTGAAGATGTAACAAGGAAAACAGCAACTGCCAAATACCTCCAACAAGTAAGGCAAGTCCTAAGAACAAGGCACAGGCAATAAACAGCTACGCCCTGCCAGTGATCAGATATCCTGCGAGAATACTAGGAAGGAAGAGATACAGACCATGCATGAAGGGTTCCATCCCAAATCCAGCACCCCGAGACTGGACACTAGCCATAAGGCGGCCGTGGACTAGTGAGTGTGAGAGCCACTATCCAGGATGAAACATCCAAGATCCACAAGTACATTAAAGATAAGGCCCCAACAGATGACATGCTCAGTGAATGTCTCAGGCAATGGGGAACAGAGGAAGAGGAGCTGGAGGAGGGACCATCATGGGAGGACAAACCCCTACATGGGATGTACCACCGGAACATAACTGAAGTGGCTGACATCAAGAAGTCCTACTAATGGCTGGAGTGGGCCGGACTGAAGGACAGCACAGAGGCACTCATCATGGCTGCACAGGAACTTAGCACAAGAGCAATAGAGGCCCAGATCTACCACACCAGACAAGACCCAAGGTGTAGGCTGTGCAAAGAGGCCTCTGAAACAATTCAGCACATAACTGCAGGTTTAAGATGATGGCAGGGAAAGCATACATTGTAGCTTACCACCAGCAGTGTGTGACTGTGGAGTGAATGAATAATGGACTGCCTGTAAGTGTTTTGAGTCCCATGGTCCCTTGGGAGAAAAGCACAATATAAATCTAATCCATTATTATTATTATTATTATTATTACATGGAGCGCCATAACCAAGTAGCTGGCATAGTGTACAAAGTGGGAAACACCTCCAAAGGTGGTAGAGAATGACCAAGATTCTGTGGGACTTCCAGATTCAGACTGACAGAATGGTAATGGTGAACCAATCAGACATCGTGGTGGTGGACAAACAGCAGAGTAAAGCCGTTGTGGTTGATGTGGCAATACCAAGTGATGGCAACATCAGGAAAAAGGAACATGAGAAACTACAGAAAAACCAAGGGCTCAGAG
Source organism: Neodontobutis hainanensis (assembly GCA_024349245.1). Taxonomy (NCBI): domain Eukaryota; kingdom Metazoa; phylum Chordata; class Actinopteri; order Gobiiformes; family Odontobutidae; genus Neodontobutis; species Neodontobutis hainanensis. Next base: position 1,937,345 of record JALDNG010000042.1, on the reverse strand, counting down.
AAGAGTTGGTAAAAGCTTGGAAGGTGAAGGCGACAGTGATGCACATGGTCATTGGGGCACTTGGGGCATTGACCCCCAAAATGGAGGAGTGGCTGCAGCAGATCCCTGGAAGAACACCAGACTTCTCGGTCCAGAAAAGTGCAGTACTAGTAAGGGCAAATATACTGCGCAGAACCCTCAAGCTTCCAGGCCTCTGGTAGAGGACCCGAGCTCAAAGGATGAGACCACCAGTGGAGAGTGAGGGACAAAGTTTTATTTTATTTTTGTTTTTAATAGATATACTAGATTGAGTTTGTCTAATGTAAAGGACGTAAACAATTTGATTGGGAGTTTGATGCTCCCTCATAGCAACATTTAAAAGACTTAATTTTGTAATTTTCTTTTTCAACAGTATTTTCAGTTTTCAAATACTGTAGATTGAACAGTATTTCAATCTACAGTATTGAAATACTTATCCATCCAAAACTGCCCCACCGCAGGCAGTCTTATCCATCCAAGTTCTTCTACCAGAGGCCTGGTAACTTGAGGGTTCTGGATAGTATCTTGGATGTTCCTGGGACTTCTCCAGTTGGAAGAGTGGTTTTAGGAATGTTTACTGCCCCGAGTGCTCCGATGGCCACGGGTACCACTGTTGCCTTCACCTTCCAGGCCTTCTCAAGTTCTTTTTTGAGGCCTTGGTATTTCTCTAGTTTCTCAAGTTCCTTTTTCCTTATGTTGCCATCACTTGGTATTGCTATGTTAACCACAGTGGCATTCCTCTGCTGTTTGTCCACCACCAAAATGTCCAGTTGGTTTGCAATTTTATCTGTGTTTACCTGGAAGTCCCACAGGATCTTTGCTCAGTTGTTCTCTACCAGCTTCGGAGGAGCTTTGACCTTGGAGTTTCCAGTCCATACTCTGCACAGATGTTCCTGTACACTATACCAGCCACTTGGTTTTGGCGTTTCGTGTATGTATGTTTTTTCTGCCAGCATCTTACACCCTGCAGTTATGTGCTGGATCGTTTCAGGGGCCTCTTTGCACAGCCTACACCTGGGGTCTTGTTTGGTGTGGTAGATCTGGGTCTCTATTGCTCTGGTGCTCAAGGCTGATATCAGCTACTTCCGTTATCTGGTGGTGGTACATCCCATGTAGGGGGATTTCATTCCATGATGGTACCTCCAGCACTTCTTTCTCTTTCTTTCTCTGCCTGAGACATTTAGTAGTTACTTTGTGTCAGGAAAATGGCCATTTTCCTGTTGTATTTGAGGATCTTGAAAGTTTCATCCTGGATGGTGGTTCGGACATTCACTAGTCCTCTTCCTCCTTCATGCATAGTGAGGAGCTTCCTTGTCCTAAACTCTGTGGTCTGTAGCTCCTCCTTTGGCCACTTTATAGTTTCAGCAGGGTATCTGATGACTAGCAGGGCGTAGTTGTTAATTGCTTGAATCTTGTTTTTGCCATTGAGCTGGCTCCTTAGGACTTGCCTTACTCGTTCTAAATACAGTATGTTAAAGGCTGTTTCTGCATTTCTTGTGATCTCTTCAAGGTTGCCATTTACTTGTGGGATTCTAAGTTACTTGTAACTGTCCTCAATGTCTGCTATTGGGCCTTCTTAAAGTGAGACCCCTTCAGTATGGATTACCTTCCCTCTCTTGGTCACCATCCGACCACACTTCTCAAGTCACTGACTCTGACATTCCATGCAGAGGTGGTGACTGATGGTGGCCATAGACAGTCTTGGTGATTATTTGGATGAGGGGGTTCAGACCTATACAGAACAGCAGTGGGGACAGAGCATCTCTGGTATATGCCACAATTGATGGTCACTACAATTGGCCTCAAGGGTGATATTCCACAGCCTCATCAAGTTTGCAATGAATGCTGCTAGAGTCCCATTGATGTTGTACATCTCCAAGCCTTCTGTGATCCATTTGTGTGGCATTGAGTTGTAGGCTTTCCTGTAATCAATACAGATTGGTCTGTCTGGTTTTGGTGTTTTATATATATATATATATATATATATATATATATATATATATATATATATACTATGAATTTACAACAATAATAAAACATAAAAATAATAATATTACATATAACAAATCACCCAGCCCATTGATACCAGCCACCCCTGATACCTGCTGATGCACACCACACATGGACACTCTCTCAGACACACACACTATACATGTGCAGTCTGAAGATACCAGTCTAATGCCTAAATGTAATGTATAGCAAATCTGAAGCTAAAAAAGAAAAATCAAATTTTGCAGCAAGATACGTTGATTGTAATATGTACTGAATTGGAATAGTTTTGTTCTCTTGTCATCCCATATGGATTACTAGATCAGACTCTGCAGCTGGAAACAGATGACTGCAAGAGACTGATGTTAGCTACAAAATTCAAGTAGCATTTTAGGGTTTTTATTGTTCCCATAAATAATTTATTATGCACTGTTTCTATGTCAAATTCAATCTATTCATGTAACTATTGCTATGTAAGGTGTTAATTGTAGGTAAATATGTAGAATATGAATATTACTCATACATATTACAATATACTGTCAAATTTAAAGTCTTGAGGTGCCTTCTGAAAATAAATAAATAAATGATGTAACAACGTGAAAAGGCCTCTATAGTTACATTTAGGCTTAAAGAACACCTGTGTGTTTCAAGGAAAGTTTGGCTTTGTGTAATATAGATAAGTTAATATTCAAGGACAACTTGGCTCTTCTGCCAAGGATTTGTGGGAGGTGGCTGATGCACCTAGACTCAGCCCTGGAAAAGAAAAAAACAGTCAAACAGTCTTCAAATACAGTGTAAAATTTATTTTTAAACACACTGCTAGGTTTCAAGCCACATTCTTTACACCAACCTACCTTGGCTTACTGAAAAAAATAAAAATAAAAAAACAGTATTTCTTTTTTGCACCAGCTATTAACACAAACATAAAGTCATCAAATTCAAGGGATTAAACAAAAGAATAAAAATAAATAAATAAACTTACGTGCAAAAAACATGCACATATGGGTTTATACAGTATCAGTACATTTCCATATGGACAGCGCTCAAGAGGTCAAAACATTCAAGAGAACAAAGCCTCATCTTTTGACAGAAGAATGACCCATTGAAGTGACACTGACCGCAGAAAAACACTGAGGATGTAAAAATGTCAAAATCCCATTGGAGCCTCATGCTTTTAAAGTTTATGAACCCTGACATTCAATCTATATTCCTGTCACAGTGCTTTGGTGACAGCAGATGGACTAAGCCTTTGGTCAACAGCATCACAGCCACAACATGGGGATTTCACAGTAGGCTACTGTTAGTCATATGGAATTTATTTTCTGTGGCAAATATTATTAGTTTCTCAAACACTGTCTCAGATTTGATTTTTGCCAGCAAACTGGAGTTGTATTGCTCATGTTTTGTAAGTAAGAGAGCTGCAAATTGTGTGGTTCCCTGCTGCGCGACAAATTAAGGTTTATCTTTATTACAGAGTCATAAATCAGTCTCTGATAAGTGTTTTGAAATAATTAGATACATAAAACAGTACCAATTACAGCACAAATATGTATTGTCAAACAAGTGTTATCATTTCATTATCAACATTTGGGAATTAATGAAATGAAATGTTACAGTTTCCATGTATTATCTGATCTAAAGATTGTTTTCAGGACCATAGCCAAACCCAAAGGAGATTGCATTTTGAAAACAGATTAAATTACTTTTCACCTCCAACAACCAAATCCAGGTTTGTTTTTGTTTTTTTTAGGTCATTCCCTAGTGGTAAAACAGTATTGTTTCATACCAATGCAATTGATGAAGCATAGAGACAATATGGACACATTCATTTACCAATCAGTAATTTATACAGATAAACTGGTCAAGACCAGTATTTAGACCTATTATTTAATGTGTTGATGTTGTTTTGGACTAGAACCATATTTTACTGAAATTAAAACAAGGCAATAGGAGACAGAAGTGTTACTTAGATGTGACAAAAATGTAAAAAGATGTGTCTCTTTAGTGCTCTTTAATTTGGGGTCTCTCTTTATCATACTGAAGCAGAAAGCTGAGGCACTAAAAAAGTAGAGAGATAAAAAGTCTTTATTACAACATGACTATTTCATTAAATAATAAATACTGCATAGTGGTCTCAGGATCTCAGGAGCTGGTTTAGTGAGGCCAGGGTAATACTGGACTTGGAATGCAATTTTAGAACTATTCCCTGGAATCTCTTACAGTGTATCATACACTGGTCTTTGTCTCGAGTTGGTCTAAATTCCTTACAAGTCTTCTTCCTGGTCTGGCTCAAGATGTGTGTAGACCAATCTTGTGTGGATCACGTCAATGTCTCCATTATATATTGGTAGTTTTATTATATTTGGGAGACAGTAGCTTGTTGGATCTAGTCACAACATAAACATTACATTCTTTAGATAAACCCTAATAAATATTTTTTAAAATTACATTCCAAATGCATGAACTATATGATTGCTACCTGTACGTTTTTCCCATTTTACAAATGATATAAAACATTACCTAGAATTAAACAGAATTCTGCACATGTATATGGAAAAACACACAAACTCAATTTCTTTAACAGCTTACGTGCTTAAAATAAACAGCCTATTTATGTGCATTTACATAAACTTTTTGATACATTCCAAGCAAAAAACTAATTTCTGTTATTCCACAAGACTGTGCCTTTCCATTAAAAAGTCTGGTCTGTTCCATACAGTGGGTTATTGTAATCCGTCTTTCTCAGAGGGTGTGCCCTGTGGAGATGTATAGCCTTCAGAATATAGGGAATCTAATAAAACGTGATGGGTGTGAGGGATTGCTCTGTGTAGTCCTGTCATAGAGAAAAGTGGGAGGAATGAGCCATTGTCTTTGTCTTTCCACTGAGGAGGGTTCTTTGACAGAGGATGGATACATAACAGGAGTGAATGGGGAAAAGGTAGTGTTTTCATTTATGAGCATCCACCCACACTGCTTACAGGCAACGCCTTAGGTGTTACCACACATCAAGGCTAGATCTTTTTATACATTCTTCACTGTTCTCCAAGTGATCAAACAGAACAAAGTTTAATTAATTAATAGAAAGGACACTAAGAAGGTTTAATTAAATTGAAACAATGAAGAGAATCTGACATTTTTTTCTTCAAGGTGTAATGCCAGTAAGGTTTGTCAAAAATGTCATCATTGTTCTGCAAATCATAAAAAAATCCCCTTTTTTTGTTTGGAGCAAGTTCAACTTGAATGTAATTTTATGCAAAAGTGTGAAGGTTGGGGTTATGAACAGATTGTGTGTTCACTTTTAAAACCAATGCAACATTTTTACAAGTATTAACATAAATAATAACTGTGAGACATCAACGCACAAATCTATACTATTTATAAAGATAATCTACAGATATGCTCTCATAAACGTGAACAGAGTCAATTAAAACTAAGGTTGAAACTAATGTGTTTTTATTTTTAACAAAGTGTTGTGCACAGTAGCATTTTACAAAGGATCCAAGTATGATTTATTAAAGCTAACACACTGTGCAATCTCAATTATTGATGATAACACATGTAACTGTTAAAGTGAGTATTTAATTAAACACATCAACTTAAGTTGTGCTTCAAAAGACAAATCAAGATAGTCACAGATGGAAAAAGAGACAAATGTTACAAAAGTAACAGGTAATTAATTCTAACAGGTAATTAATTCTAAGTAATTCCATTTGTCCCCAAGCTAACCCCTGTGGCAGGATTTACAAAGTTGGATGTGACATTTGTTAAGATTTTTCGGTCACTGAAATATTGACCAACCGTGTAAAGCACAAAGCTTCACACGTCTTAATGTTTGGAGTAAACTGGTTGTCAAGGTGACAATATTTTTTTTCTCTAACAACAAATCAAGTGACAACTACAGGCAGTAAACACCGAAGCATAGATTATCTTTTCTTTTTAAGTTTAGTCCAATGCAACATCAGAGTTTTCAAACTAAAATAAGTTCCATAGTATTTTCAAAAGTTATGCATTTCAAGTTGCCTAACCCCTAAATTTTCCAGTTCCAACCAGATCCCACATCTCCGAACATCAGCATGGCACCATTACGACCAATTACTTACTGCAAAATAAACCGTTATAGCCATGGAATAGGCCAGACCTTTTTGTTCAGCGGTCCAAAACGGTAAATGCGTTAGTGAGCCGCGGACCATAAGGAAAAAATATTTAGCGTGTAAATAAAATACTTTTCCACCCAAGTTTGTTTAAAATGCTTTTTGTCAGTGCCACTGCCTCTGTCGCTCCATTTTGTTCTGACTGAGATTTTTAACTCAGCGACACTGAGTTTAGATCTGTTTAGATGTAGTGTATTAAATGTAAAGATGCAAAATGTCATGTGCTGCTCTTGGGCGGGGCCAGTCTTACCAAACAAAGCGGAAACCCTGCAATAACGCATATAGGTAAATGTATAAAATCCCACCGGCCAAAGTGGCTAGTGGAATTGACTGTGTAACCCACCACAGCTAAAATCAGCTTAAATCAACCCACATTTAGCGGGTATTAATGTCAGGCCCCGGAGGTAGCGCTAATTGTAAGTCCCCAAATTTAAGCTTTTTGACCCTGACCTTTCAAATATCTATCAGAATAGGACTAGTTGTGGACTCAGTTTTCTTCCTGGGATATATACCCATTTGCTCCTCTTCAGTGGTATACCTCATTATCTTACAAATAAGCTTGCTTGACTGTCACTGCAGATTAAATCTATAGTCAATCTGCAGTTTCAGTCACATGAAGACCCTTGGCGGGCCAAATCAAACCCTGTTGCACTTTAGGCACCCCTGGAATAGGCACTTTTTCTGTATTAACAATATGTGCAAGCGGGACCAACTCGACCAACTTGAGACCTCAAAGAATTTAATTAGCCTAAATATAGTTCCAATATGTGATTAACACTATCATCTTTTCAAGCATTTACTCCTTCATTAGTTTTACTGTTGACAAGTTTGGGAAACAACCCCAAAGAGAACTCTATTTCCAAAGTGTACTTCCAGCATCTGAGATCCCAGTTTGTTGAGACTTACATTTGGTGGTTATTGGAAACCTTTAAATTTACTCTTAAATTTGACCTTATGTACATTACTGTACACATTAAAAACATAAATGGTATAAAATCTTTAATCACAATAATCTCTATAGATGATTTACCTCGTACATCAGCCACAGAGAATTAAAGACAGCTCCAAGTGCAGCAAAAGAGCCTTGGGATCAATACATTATAGACGATGCTCAGATGTACTCCCTGTGTTTCGGTTTAGACCTGTTTTAATGGCTGATATTTGCTCATACACCTATATTTTCTCAGTTTACTGTACGTCACCTTGTTTTGCTGCATATTCCCAGGCCTAGACTCTGTTGACACAGACAAATCAAATGGGTCGACTTTTCCTAATGCCCACTTTCCCGCGTCAGCGTCTTGGTGCAGAGACGGCAAATCATTACCACTATGTTTCTTTACCTTTCTTTGCTCCTATTCAGTCGAGCCAAAGTGCTGCTGTGGCACTATGCAGGATTAATTAGTAAACACAAGTGCTAAGTGGAAAATCTTTGCTTCAACAGACACAGTTTGGTTACAATGATTGATGAGGGCTTGAAAAACATGAGAGAAGGCATTATAGTGTGTGTTGCTCATTAATGAACTCTGGTGAAGACGCTGCGACCGGAAACTGGGAAACAATGTGAGGTATTCTGACACGTGCTCTTTTTCTGTCACAGACAGAGAGTTTGTGGAAAAGCAGAGATGAACAGAGATTTAAAAAGTAGTGAATATAAAAAACACTAATAAAACTGTTCAGTCAGTATTCAAGCATTAATCACAAGCCTAATATAACAATCAGAACATTTCAGTAACAGCCAACTTTAACAGACTCAGTTGGGGTTTTCCTGAAAAATACATGAAATAAAAGATTAATTATGTAGCTTTAGCTAAGAATACTCATTCACTGAAAAAATTACAATCAACACTGCACTATGGGACAAAAACAATTTCTTCAGTAGCAGTTTTTATCCACAAACACAAGGTTTTTGCCCTCCCTTGTCCTCGAAGTAAAAAAAAATCCACATCTCATGCACTCGCTCATGTTGTACTTGAGTTTAGCATATGAAAACAAAGGGCCTTTCCAAATCAACGTCCTACACACTCACCCTACTCATTTCCACTCGATTTGCGCGTTCACATGACAGATCCACCTTCCTAAGGGCCGTCTGAAACAGGTGAGTGCTGAGGGCAAGTGGCTTATTAGACCCTCCAGAGTGAGTCTCATGACAGACTCCAGACAGGTGTAGTTCCACGAGTGTTTTGTGAGCAAAACAATTCTAAAACCAGATGTGTAATGCTACTACACAGATACATGAAGTAAAGAGTAAATACTTTAGGATCACATATTCGTTTTCTGGTCTGGGAAAAATCCAGACATGGACTAAATTGTTTGCCCCACATGCTTTTACTTGTAAATGTGAAAACATGTTGGTGCTTCACCAACACAGAAAATGTACTTTAAACATTTTGGTTTTCTGACACATCTTAGTGTCCTATTTTTTAGCGCAAAATAGATTATTTGCCACTTGCGCTTGGTGCATAACCAAGTTGACAGAGATGACCTGCATTGGTCTGCTTTTTGTCCAGGCAAAGGCCCACAACCCACTCACAAATGGGGCCGCAATCCACTTTTGGGTTGCGACCCAGCAGTTGAGATCCATGACACAGAGGAGTGTTTGAGCTTAAGGTAAATGTTTACAATTCTACTTTACCGCTTTATATGTTGCCCATGTTCTCCCTTTTTTCCTGTGGCCTGACTGAGAGTTACAGAAATAGATAGTAAGCATGCCGTTTTCGCTCTTATGTTCACTTCCCCACTTCTCCTATAGACAAACACAGGCGAGCAGAAAAACTCACACATGAAACACACACATACTCAAAATGTATTTACACTGATGTTTACTCACAGCAGTGCGGTGACTGAATGTGTATTTTCCTAACACTGCAGGACAAATCTAATTCAATGCTGCATGGGACAAACTGGCTCCAGGTAAAGTGTAATTAAATCCACATACATCCATATTTCAGCAGAAGTAAGGACAAGCAAACAGCCAGGATATTGTTTAAACTGACTACCTGGTTTGAACAAAAGTTTTTTTTTAGCAAAGTGACACAATGCCTGTCAAAACAAAACAAAGCATATTTTACAACAACAGAGAATCTATGCCATTATTTTATTGTGTAATTAACTACAAAGACCTGTTTATATCTGTTTGCGAACCAGATCAGACACTTTTGATACTGTACTATTCAATTGCTGATTAATTTGTGGTGTTTTTACACAACAATCAAATGTGATTTTACTCATGTGTTGGTATCAACATACTATACTGTATGTGCACGTCTTAGTTATGTTTTGAAGAGAAATGCTGATTTGCTGATCAGTGTAATTCCAGCAGGTTTTACCTTATTCAACACATTCTTATTTACTTAAATAAGGCTCCAATACATTTTCATTTATTCAGAAAATAAATAATTTGAATAGTAGTAACACTTACATCACAACTTTTTATTGTTTTTTTACAATAAAAAAAAACAAAAAAATAAAATTTTAATTTAATATATGATTCCTGCATAGTACTTCTAAAAATTTGGTGTATGTATATTTAGACCATACACTACATGACCCACTTGAAACATGCTCTTTCAGGTCAGACAAACCATTTGAAAGAAAAAAAAAAAAAAAACTGGTGAAAAAAAACCTAAATACTAACCACTATTTGGGTTTAGTCTGTGTGCTTTGAGGTTTTATCGTAAGTAAAGGGTTTGTGTGTTGACTGAGTTTTTGTTTGTGCGTGCGTGACCTACGTGTGACCGGGACCAAGTCTCAGTCAGGAGCCCCTGCCCTCTCTGGTGGGACAATATAGTGGTGACCTTAGCCTCACAGCCCCCTACATTTAGCTGTTTTTTGGCCTTCTCTTATCCACCCACTGAGGATGACTCTGAACATTGACCTGATAACCTTTGGCCTGTCTGTCTTTCATCTCACCGTCAGCAAACACACACGAGTACAAGACGAACAGAGCCAGTCTGGCACTGATCACATCATGCTCACAAATATTTTTGACAGTAACTGTTTATTCAGGCTTTTCTTTTACAGTGACCTCATCTGGCTTATCAACAACTGTTTTTACAGTAATCACAGTCTGCTGAATCACTGCCATAGACTTTATATTATACGCCCCAGTTGTATGGCTCCAACTGTTTTATACCAAGGGATTAGCTAATATTATTTTGAACACAGCTATTTTGACTAATATTATTTTCTAATGTGTATAATGGTATTAGAAAATCAGTCTGATGGTTATAAGACACAGATGCTGTTCTGGTAGTAAACAAGAATTAAACTATTAAAGGGGCGTAAAGAATATATGAAAAATATGAGGTAAAGCAAATAGCGCTCTCATGCAAAACATGGAGACAGCAAAGATATGTGTGAGATAGCAATGGCTCAACTTGTTTGACCTGGATTCAAAATGAATGTAAGATAATGCAAGATAATTTAAGCAGAACTATCTTGAGCATGATTGAAAAGACAAACTTTTTATAGACTTTGAGATATCTTCCTGTTGTGTTGTTCTTTAAAAGAGAAATCTAAGCTTATATATACATTATAATGAGGTTAACTAATATACAGTATATGATATTCAGACCAAAAGTACTAAGTCTTACAGAGGTTGCTATTTGAAAAGTGCCTAATTTTACCTAATTTACAATGAAGTCTTTTAAGAAATACAATAGCCTATGTTATGTTTTTTTTATTGCTGAGACTCTGTATTAAATGAAAGTGGTGAATATGTGTGCTCAACTCTACTCAAACACTCTTCTTTTTCCTCAGGAGGCTAAAGGCCTTTAATGTGTGTAACACCATGTTAAATATGTTTTATCGGTCAGTTGTTGCTGCTGTTCTTTTTATGCTGCTGTGTGCTGGGGCACTAACACAACTGCTAAGGACTGTAACAGGCTGAACAAGCTGGCAAGTAGACCGGGTTCAGTGGTTGGGTGGACACTGAAATCTGTGGGGGCTGTGGTGAAGAGGTGCATGAGGACCAGGGTGCAGGGCATTCTCAGTAACACCAACCCCCCCTACATGACACTCTGGCTGCTCAGAGGAACAGTCAAAACACCAGGCTGCTCTCGGTGAGCTGTAGGACAGAGCAGTACAGGAGGTCCTCTATCCCTGCAGCAATTAGGTTTTATAATGACAAATAATTTTATAATGATATAAATAGTATATTCTGTATAAATATATATAGAGTATATATTATATATTTATAGAGAGAGACAGAGAGAGAGATGGAGGGAGAGGGAGAGAGAGATAGCTCTATATACATATCAGTCTTTTTATCTATCAATTTGTCTATACTGTCTCTGTATTGTTTCTTTGCTGCTGGACATCTGAATTTCCCTGCGTGGATGTATAAAGTATTTATCAATCAATTAATACTATAATTTGTCTTACATTTGGTGTATGTTCATGCTATTGACCACTATACACTACAGGCCAACATAATCATTTCAGACACTTTTCTTTATTTGTAAAAGTGGGAGAGTGTTTGGTCATAACATGATCATATAATCCCATTAACTTGGTTGTGTGACATGACTTTGCTTGAGTAACTTTGTCACATCCACATGCATGCACAGCAGCACATTCTCCGGAGCAGTTGTCGGTCATTGTTATGAACACACAGGCTGTGCTGCACTCAGTGAACCAGAAAAAACAATCGGCTCAGACTTCCTGCTGGCTTTCCCCTGTAGTGGGCAAGGCTCTGAATGTTACCACGTTGTACACACACACACATCACTGGGTGACAAGCTCCAGTGTCTTCCCGCCATCCTGTTTTCTCGCCTGGGTTTATTTTGGTTGTGAATGTGCAACTGTACAGGAAGGGGAGCCTCAGTGTCAATCTGTTTGTGGAAAGGATGGGGAAATTCTGGAGAAAATTCCTCACTTTGAAATAATATCAACAAGTCCATATTTGGAACATGGTCTGCACGAGGCTCAGTGTAAACACACACGAGTGTCAACAACTGACTTTCCACCACTATGTTGCCTTCGAATAATGTTATGAACAGCGTGTGTCAGGTGTTTCAACAACCTAATGTCATCATTAAACAAAGGACTTAGAAACATCAATGATTATATCACTTGAACCATAGGGTGGTCCGACCCAAAAAGTACAGACAATAGACCAGTAAAATGGTGGCTGAATAATCACAGATAACATTATGAAATTTACTGAGGATGTATTCACAACATGTCCCACAGACAGTGAGAACAGAAAAGTTTCTCTGACAGCTCACAAAAAACGACAGAGAGTCTCCTCTGACTGGCTTATGAGCCATGCACAGTCTTTTCCCAGTCCTTATTGTAGCAACACCTTCTTTTTTAGCTTTACTTTTCCATGTTTTGTTTAAAATAAGACAAATTATGGTTACTCGTTCCTGGTTTTGCATGGCAGGCAGAGCTGTTGTTCACAGGTCGCTGCCGGGCGCTCGAGCTGTCAATCAAACATGCACTCCACTAGAATACTGCTGATTGATTCGGAGCTCTGCTCTGCTTTATTACTACTGGACAACAAAGCAAAGCCATGGGTCTTTTACAAATGATCTATGGCCAGGGAAAATGCGTGAGATAGAAACATTTTGCAAGACACAAGCTTTATGTTGAAAATGCAGTACACCCTATGTACAGCACATGCCCCTAAAAGCTCTGAACTTCAAACTTCAAGGTTTCAATTATACACCTCATAAAAAAGTGTCTCTTTTATCTCACTTCTGTCTCAGATGAGTGTAAACAAATAGTAAAGCCCCTAGTACACTGTGTTTTGAAACATAATAGGTTGTGGCAAAATTGTAAATGCTCTGACTGTAGTATAGTATAGTATATTATTGTCGTCTATTGCTAGATGTATGAAACACAACAGACAGCACTGGAGACGCAAATCTTAATTATTACTGCTGTTCTGTTATTCTTACAATGGATTCTGAGTAACTGCTTTTACTAACAACACGTAACTGTAATCAACAGGTCACTGCACTGCTAGAATTATGCTCCACCATAAGGCTGCTACTGTGTTTGCACAGAGTGAATAAAAACAAAACTGTCATGCATAGAAACCCATCTGTCTCTTAGAGTGAGTCAGTGTTCTGTCAACGTTCAGAATGATTCATTCACCGAGTGCCCATAGTGTTTGTTTGATGCCCTTTCTCCACAGCCTCAATGACTCACAGCAGTTAATTAGCAGGGGGTGCTTTGGAATAGACAATGACAATTTTTATAAAACAGCCATACCATTTTGAGTGCTGGGCCAACCTACAAACCATATCATCTCTTCTCATTGCACTATCCCCTGGACTTTCTCCTGACTTGATCAGGAGGGGCACCTGGAGGGAATCTTGATGGCGACACAAGACAACTTCTGTATGAGCAATGTCCGTAGATTATCTGGAAATGTGACAAGTGTGGGCATGTTTTGCATTGTGTCATTCTCCGATTTGTGTCAACAGTTGGTATGCTCAGAAATTTTGCACATGCACACTGCATGATCTGCCAGTACACCACTTGGACAAACAATGATTGATATCCACGTGATACATTTTACACCAGTTTCATGATTTGTCAGCATTTTGAGCCAATGTTGACTTCTGACTGGACAAAGAAGCGGGGCAGTACCATAAATACAAACTTCTGACTGGATATGCCACTAAAGAAAAAGACTGAGGACCAAATACATGCAATGCAAAGAAATCTGACCAAAACTAAAAAAAAAATGCACCCAAATTTACATACTGTGTGTTAGATAAATGAGTTTCACAAATCTATCTTTCAATGTAACATTTTTTAAAGCAGATGGTAAAAACCTGTAAGCTTTTTTGATGATTCTTTTTTTTGTGTGTCTTTCACATGAGCACTAATCATCGTCCTGGTGCATCTGCTGGGCGGCCTGGCCACCGAGGGGGAAGCGCTGGTGTGATGTACACGCGGGCTTATCTGCACTATGGTTGGACAGTCAGTGGTGTGCTGACCTCACAACATGCTCCATTTCCTGTTTTCCCCAGAGCTCTGTGTCAGCATCAGGGCTAATAATACCCACAGAGTACACATCTCATGCATGAATGTGCTTTAAACTTTATACGACAAGCAGAGAGAACAAGGGGCGATGTTAAGTTGACTTCATTGTGAATCAGAGCTCAACATCCTTTTGTTTTATTGACCGGAAAGAGCTGTACATAGTGCTGTCACAATTTTCAAAGAAAAGAAAGCTGTATGCTTAAATGAAAATAAAACCTTTTTAAAAGCCACATTATATCCTACTATCTTTAAAACTATGCCCAGATGTTTTCTTCATTTAGATTACCATAAACATTCCATGTGCTCATACTCATAAGCACTAAGATAATGGTGGTGTATGTATATTTTAAAAACACATTATGTAGTTTTCATGTTTTACCACCACACTGTACATTTTCCAGTTCACGCCTCCTGCATGTCATCCATCATTTCCTGACAATGATCGAAACATAAATAGATAAAGATGGCCAGAGCTCTCAAGAGAGGAAGATACCCTATAGTTAGACGAGAAAGTCCTTGAAGAGCAGTTGAAGACATCAAAAAGACAACTAAAAAAACATTACTGCAGCAAAGTCATCATAAACACAGAGTGTGTGTGTGTGTGTGTGTGTGTGTGTGTGTGTGCCTTTCCCAGTTGCTTTGGGCGTGAGATGGAGAACACCCTCGACAATCACAAGTTCATAATCACAAGTTAAAACAACAATTCACCAATACATACATATCTTTGGTCAGTGGACGGGACTTGTTGTGCCCAAATAGAAATGCTAATTCCACCTAGAAAGGTCATTGCCAGGGATGGGGGAGTGCTAACCACACTATCAATGTGCACTGCCAAAGCTGGGTTTAGTTCTGGTGGAATCCTGGGTTTGACCTTAGGCTTCTTCTCATTTAGTCCTGATTTTGTCCTGGGCTAAGTTAAATGCTTAATCTTGATTTGAGTCCCGGGTTTAGTCTGGTTTTGTACCAGAGTTAGTCCCAGTTTAGAGTGGCAGAGGTCATCATATAGTACACTTAACTCTAATTGAGTCATGGTTTATATTGGGTTTAGTCCTGGTGAAATCCTGTCTTTACATGGCGTAGTTATTGCTTTAGCCCTGGTTAGGGCTTAGTCCAATTTTGACAAATTTATTTGACCTGTATTTAACCAAGACTGTGCAACTGGGTGCACGTGGCAGAGTTAGCACTCCTGCCTCACAGCACGATGGTCATGAGTTCAGAACCCGGCCGACTCTAATGTTATTAGTCGTTTCCGGTCTTTCTGTGAGGAGTCTCTCCGGGTACTCTGGCTTCCTCCCACCGTCCCAAGACGTGCATGTATAGGTTAATTGGCAACTCTAAAGTGTCCCTAGTGAATGAAAGTCAGAGAGAATGATGTCTGTAAATGTTTGTCTCTATATGTTAGCCCTGCGACTAACTGGCCACTGTCCAGGGTGTACCCTGCCTCAGGCCCAAAGCTGCTGGGATAGGCTCCAGTCACCCGCGACCCCTAACGGGACAAAGCGGTAGCAAATGAATGAATGAATGAATGTGCCACTGAAATTAGGATTTCTAGTCACACCTAAAATTGTGTGTTTTGAACCTTTTGTACATGCTGTAAATTATCAGGAACCCAGTGCATCTGTAAAAAAAAACTCCCAGATCCAGAGATCATGCAAACAGACACAGATAGACTTTGCCTTGAGTAGAGATCAATAATAGAGACCTTTTAACGATGACGCTGAAGTACTGCAATTATATTGATGTCACATGATGTGGGCTGCAGTTGTATCACAAGAATGTGCTTGTACTACAATTTAATAGACATCCATGTGAAAGACATTTACTCATTATCTTTCAAAATATTTGTCCAGGAAGAGACTTAAATCAAACTGTGGTGTGACCAATCCAAAAGCTAAAAAGTCACTGGTTCTCTCCTAAGTTTTGTCCTAGTTTAGCTCTTGATTTAGTCCAGGTTTATATTTTGATTAAACACAAGTTTTTGACCAGTAGAAGTTACTCCAGGGCCTTGTGTTTCTCTACATTTTAATTCAATTTCATATTTTCTCTGTTGATGCAAGCATTCATATACCATCATAGCTATTGCATATCTCATGTTTGCCCAATATCTTGTACTTCTTTTGTGTATTCCATCTACACACAATGTGTTTGTGTGTTGAATTGTGTGTGTGTTAACTGTAAGAGGCTATTGTTTTACAGATTCTGTGGAATCTTCTTGATCAGTCTCCATTGTTTCCACAATGAGGCGTGTGGTCACAGGGGTCAGCCCTAAGTTCACAGCAAACCTTCAACTTCTACACACACAATCGCTAAAAACAACTTTTTTATGTTCATCAATCAGCATCCTGTTTTTTTTTTTGTTTTTTGTTTTTTACCTCTGTTAACCAATTCAATAACACACACACAAACCACAATGTCAGAAATAAGGAGCATGCTGTTACTCAGCTTTACTTAAAAGTCAGCATAACTTCCACTTCCTCTAATAATGAAGCCATTGCTCTTAATGCTTCTCTTTTTTTAACAGCGTGTTGTCTACATTGTCAAAGCCATTCAATTTTATTCAAGGAAACAGTAAATGGAAGGCCGCTCAGACGTCTTCCAGCGTCCTTGAAGTTTATCAACAGCATATTTAATCATGAAGGACATTACGTGGCGCACATACCTTCACCAAGGACTTGCAGTCTATAGTTATTTTGTTTCTTTTGTTGGTAAAAAAATTTACTTGTTTACTGATTTACCACAGACAAGAGCCTGTAATTACTACAACCTTTTCCCAATGTACCGTTTTAAGAAAGACAGGGTGCAGTAGTTTTGGGTAAACATGTTCAAAATGTAAAAATAAAAATTATTGGTATTCATCAGTTCCAAGCAATTAACCCTCCCTCCAATGTTGCACAATTATTTAATTATTAGACAAATTATAGCAGGATGACTATACAGATTCATAAAGCAGTATAAGTGCTGACATGCTGTGGTAAAAATACTTTTTTAGTGATGTTTAGTGCTGCTTTGGGACTTCATTAAGGTTAGGGGTAGGGTTAGTGAACAAAGTAAATTAAATGGAATTGACAACAACCAAATAAAGCCTTTGGTATTACACAGAAGACTTTGTTCAATAAACAAAGATCCTGCCATTTTTCTTTTAATTGTCAGTATAGAGTCTTTCATTTTGCTCATGTCCCCAGCACTGCACATGTTGCTGTGTCTGCTCAAGTCCCTTTTCACACCTCGAGATAAGGAATGAAGTCAAATTCGGGACAGTTATCCAGTCGTGTAAAATACTCTTTAAGCGAACCTGGTACATTTTCTGGACAATGCAAAGTAGAATTGATTCAATGGTTTGGAGATTTATTAGAGTATCATATATGTACAATAAATGCTTACAAATCAATCTTAGTGGCCAAAGCATACTAATTGTAAAAACACCCTAAGAGCCAAACGAGAACATTAGAGGAGTCAAGTATGTGTCGTAAGCCAGTAATCTATATGACTCAATACTGAAAGCAGCAAACATTACGTGCACAATAACTTGTTCAGATGCTTTTATTGAGCAAGAACATCTTGTTATTGATGTCAATGAAGAAAAAGTCAGATTTTTTTTTTTTTTTTTTTAGATATAGCACACAATGTTAAGGACCTTTGGCATTCATCTCACCAATAAAGAAGAGAGGAATAAATGTGGTAAAAAATAGCACCGTCTTTGTCAGGGTGTCCTTGTATGAATCAGACTTTTATCTGGTGCTCGTCTCAGACTGAAAAATCTGAAGCCATCCTGGAAAGGCTTATATAAACATAAAACCAATGTTGGTACTTGATGTTTGCATGAAACCAGGGACATTTTTTATTAATTTGTCCAAAGCTAGTTGTGCCTACAAGGTCAGCGTAATGGTTGGCTAAGGGGGGCATCTTTACTGGAATACACTTCTTGTGTAACTGCTGGCCTTTCTACTATATTGATGTGTTTTAGTTTGAGATTGTGCATTGCAAAGAGGGTAAATATTTAGGTAAAAGGTGAGAGGTTAGAATTGGAAACTGATAAGAAAGAACACATGCACACATTTTTTCATTACCAACTACATAACACACCACACTGGGGTATGGAGCTTTTTTTTAAGATGTTCTGCTTGAGGTGCACATGAGTGGCAATCTATTCTCCAGGTTTCAGCTAAAACGATACAAAAGGTCTAAAAGTGTGGCATTATTAATTTACTAAAACAGTCCATTGCTTTTAAATTTCCACACACAGAGTTGATACTACTTTAATTCACATAGTACCGATGCAGCACTACTCCACCACACAGAAACACACACTGCCGCTGGTGTTGGTTATTGCTGATCGGATCACTGCTTCAGACGTACTAAAAGTCCCAGTGGGTCGCTATGGCAACTGCAGCCAAAATAAAGCAGCCGTCGAGACAGCAGCTTCAGCGGGCACGCACACACGCACACACACACGCACAAATACACATTTATGCAAACATACACGCATGCACACAACCCCCTCGGGTCTGAGCACCTAGAAACAGACACAAAATGAGCTCTATATTGCAGAGATGGAACACTGAGGCAGAGCAGCAAAAGCAGCCCATGTCCTGGAATAAACCCGCTCTAGCTCTGTTCACTGTTTCAAAGCCGACATATTTTGCAGGCTCCCCAACTGGCCTTTTCCCAGACACTCTGCAACACACACACATTCATACACTCCACAGGTCCGACGGGCACTTAATAGCACTCCTCACTACATCTATCCTTTGTCTGGTGTGTGTTTGCCGTTCTTCCAGATACTCGGGGAGAGGCTTTGCAAGGCCAAGCTGGCACTGCCAAGCCTCCAGAGAGGACCAAAACTCCGCCGGGCCAAAATTGTGATAGTAACAGCAGGTTGGTGTGACGACAGTTCTGGGTCTGGGGGATGTTAAACCTGGGCAGGGTTTACGCTCCATGATGCCAAACCCTGAAAACATGCTCCAAATATACACTGTGGACACCGTACAGCTTGAGCTAGGGAATATGCAACATTTCTGTCGTAAAAGGTCTACACTAATGCTGTTATTGTGTCCTTTCGTACTATGTCATTGTGTCTATTTACACATACAGGGACAAAATATAAGCATTTTAGAATAACACTAGTGAAAATGGATATGCAGTGCCAATTTCCACAAATACTACTTTTTAGAGCTGTTACAATGTTTGATTGATTCTTGAGTCTCGAGGGTAAAATAAACCTATATATACTATATATGGCACAAAAAGCTCTTTTACCATTTGAAAATATATTCAATTAGATGCTAGGATAAAATAGGCACTTTATGTTGCTGGATTGGATAAAATGTTTTTTATTTTCCATAACCAGTTCCTAGCCCAGTCATCTTAATTCTTTATCCCTTCTATGCAACTGTTCTGGTCTCTGTGGATTTGGGTTGGATTTATAGAAGCTTTTTTTTATTCAGAAAAATCTAGGCAAGAGAACATTTTTCTTTTTGGTTAAGTTTAGAATATAACAACAACGTTCCTGTTCTATTAATAACTTAAATTTATTTAAGTATATAGTCACTTAATTCTATAACACTGCTTTTTGAAAAATAGCTACAAATACTGAAAAGACCAAGGGATTCAGAATTGTTCTGTAATGTGTCATGTTTTTTCAGAAATGTTTAGCTTAAACACACAAATGATCACTCATGACATAAATTAAGGTACTTCTTGTATACTTGTTTTGAGAGTTACCATAGGAGCAGCACTAGAAGATACACGTGCACCTTAACAGTAAACAACTGAAGCAAAAGGTCATTTGGTCACTTGATTTCTCTTTTTTGATAGTCATGAATAAAACTACTATTTAGAACAAATGTCTGCTATGAGCACCACTGAGATTCAAATGAATGTATGTGAACTTGAATCACATTTAGAGCCTGTGTAGCTCAGTCTTACTGTTCAGAGCAGAACGAGCTGTTCTAGCCTCCAAAGGCCTGGATGAAAGTTTGGTTTTAATTTTGAAGCGACATTGCTGTCCTCACCAAATCCTTTGAGTGAAATGAATGCACATGAATGTGTGCAGAAAATTACTTTTGAATGAGATCCTTGAAGCTGGGGTAATTAATGGGTTAGAAAGGAGCTTTTCAGAGTGATTTCTGAATGACATAAATTGAGTAACTGGTGTACTCTTATTCTTGTTTAAAAACTACTAAAATAGCTATAAGATGTATTTTCCTTAAATGTTTGCTTGTTGGACTTCCACTTCATTGTTGCTAATTACAATATCCAACTTTAAACCTCAATATCTCAACCCCACTCAGATCACAATGAGAACATTATTATTTCTAAGGGGACCACTGAGTGAAATGGTATTGTATATATACTTAATACCACATACAATAAATACATATGCGTTTTCAGAAGATATCAATTACATTAAAATAACACACTATGCCTTTGTTTAGCGTGAAAAAATAACACGTTAGGCCCTACAGAAGTCAGTGGTGGCAGGTATTAGTTGCATTACTTCCTGTTCCCAGACCTAAGTAGACAAATCAAGTACTGC
Source organism: Neodontobutis hainanensis (assembly GCA_024349245.1). Lineage (NCBI taxonomy): Eukaryota > Metazoa > Chordata > Actinopteri > Gobiiformes > Odontobutidae > Neodontobutis > Neodontobutis hainanensis. The sequence continues at coordinate 1,916,654 of JALDNG010000042.1, read as the reverse complement.
TTTTTAAGTACACATTCATGCATTTTGATTTTGTACCATTTGTTTAAAGTGAAATAACTCAGATCAAAATTATTCCTACCTATTTCGACAACAACATGTCCCTGAAGGAGACCATGGCTGTTCACATGCTCTAAAAAGGAGGTTTGAAATTGAAATCACTAAATCTCCAAAAGAGGGTAAAGTTGCACACACCACCTCTAATAGACAAACACTAATGGAAAAACACTTGTATACTGTGTATTATGTTATGTTAAAAAAACATATGTTGGGATATTTAAGCTGTATATATCCAAAATATATTGCAAAATAGAATTGCATGCAAGAAAATCTAGTGGTAAGTAGCAGTAGCTAATTCTGCCTACAGAGTTAAACAGTAGGGAGTAAGTCTCCAGCCTACCACGCCTTCCGTACAGGCTAGACTATACACAAACAAGAAATGCATTAATTATTGTATATTATTCATTCATAGTGTAAACATTATGGTCAGTTATGTTATGTTCCTTAGTCAACGTGTGCTCCCTGAGCCAGTCACACTGAGTCACTTTAGAATGATTCAGAAGAGCCTGGCTAAGATCCCCGCTTCTTCTGTAACATCCACCAGCATCTGAAGTCCAACAGGCCACGACGATCACACATTCACTATAAATAAACCGCACCATCGACACATGACGAGCAATGGCAGCTGTTATGGGTTTTTATAAACGGAGGAGTGTGACTGGGTTTGTAATCTCAGACAGATAAGCACAAGTGTCTTATGTTTACGTGTTTAATCATTTTGAGACGCAATGCCAAAGGAAAGTCACATGGTTTGCTCCTATAGGGTTTCAGCTCATCTCGCGCTGATTTACGACTGATGACTAACCTGACACTGCATTTTAGTTTGGGCATATTTTTACATAGTTTGTCACTAAGTTTATTCCACATGACCAAAAAAATAGAGGCACTAATAGAGGCAAAACAGATGGAACGGTTTGACCTGTTTCAAGAGCTGCTGCAGATTAGAGAACAGAAAGTAAACCCGACTGGTGCTTTTTAATGCAACGGGGTCAGTTAGTGTCAAACACACCATTACAAACAAATTACTTATAGTGTCAATCAGTGTACAAGTGAACACATATTATTTTATTTAGGTTTGGTGTCTAAAATACGTTTGGCCTTGATGAAGTATACAGCTTGAATAATCCATCCATCCATCTTCTTCCACTTAGATGTGGGAGCAGAAGTCTAAGCAGAGATGCCCAGACTTCCCGCTCCCAGACACTTCCTGGTAATACCAGGGCGTTCCTCGTCCAGCCTAGAGACATAGTCCCTCCAATGTGTCTTATGTCTTCCCTGGAGCGTCCTCCTGATGGGATCCATTTAACATGTTCAAAAAACATGGAATATGTTGAAATATACAGTATGTGTGAAGCCTGGTGTTTTCCCGAGTGATATAAAGTGAAAAAAAACACAGACTGCTAAATATAAATCCAAAATGAGGATATGCATGGGCCAGTATTTTTATAAGATAAACGTTAGACGTTAGTGTGAAACATAGCATATGTGTCAATCCTTTAAAAACATTTAATGCATGTTTAAAAACATGCATTAAATGTAATTTTTTGTTTCTGTGTAAATGGAAACCGAACAAAATTACAACAAATAAACCTCTGTGATAGGCCTGATGTATTTTTTAACATAGCATGTATTTAATAGAAATGTTCCTTTATAATAAAAGGCATAATAAATGGGATTATAGGCTTATATAGTAGATGTAATGTTCTTCATTTTATTTTATGTATGGTCCATTTACGTCAAAAGAGTAAGTGTGAATTCTATCATTAAACCAGTCACATTAAACGGGTATAATTGTGCATCACACCCCATTTGCGGAGCCTTAAAAAGCACTGGAGTTGATGGTTTTCAATCTCTCACACTCACACAGGCGATGAAAACAAGCAGCATGTTATGAAAAAGCCCTCGAGAGATCTCCCCCTGCAGCTTGGCGCTTTTCTACCTGATCTCTGAGCTCTACGCACATAGTCACGTGGTGCTTTCTAAGCAAAAGTGCACTATCAGTGAATGCAGTGTTAGTCGCCATGAATATTCATGGTTACATTCCTGCCACGGTGCAGAGTCGAGGGGCGTGTGAGGGCGTGGGGCTGTGCCTTTTGGCTCTGTGTCGCTTCGCATCGCTGCCCTTTGCCTACTATCAAAGCAACCTTGAAATAATCTCTGCGTTCACGTGTCTGCAGGGCTTGTAAAACACTTCCTCCTTCATTTTCTACAACACACACTCACGATTCCTAAGGGGTTGGGTAACTTGATGACACCGGTACACAATGCCCCTTTTTTCCTCCTTAATTTTTCACAATAAACACAGACTACCAACAACAAAGCAAACTTTAGTCTTGTTAGATTTTGAGGAAGCCTTATGCACATGCATTGGTGTGTGTACAGTGTGCTTTTGTTATGTAAACCCCACACTGCCTCAATGTGTGTAAATCAGGCATTTTATTGACAGTGCTAATTACCCTAGCTCATGCTGCTGCGTGATACAAGCAGCGGTTTACATATAAATAATTCCCCTGTGACAGTCTTTAGGAAGCATTGATCCTCACTCTTCCCCCATACTAGCAGCACTTAACACTGATGGCCGCCACATGCCTCAAATGCTCACTTTACGTGTCTTTTACCAGCCTTGGGCTTAATGGTGGCTGTTAACCAAAGTCTATTCATTTTTATTCGTATTGGTTTTACTATTGTTCGGTTAACATAGTGTCACAACTGCCAAGAACACTAACATAAAGGAGCCTGCTTTAAGTTTAGGATGTTAATACTATATGTTTACCCAGAACGTGATTGTCTCTGTCTTTTTCTAAATGTGTGTGGGTGTGTTTGTGCACAGTTCCCAAAGGACCAAGTGGAGCGTCAATAAATATTTTACAGCACGTCAATCCTCTTCCAATCATAATGGCCGTGTGTCCCATTCACAGCGGGGAAGGGGGGCCGGGCCTGATGAGTCTGTAGCCTGCTGGGACTGGCAGGGAGCTAGGTCAATGTCTCTCTAATGGTTTCTCATACAGTAGCCCTAATGATAAAAAATGAAGCCAACAAAAGCAGCTTGGAAACACCTGATAAATAGGAATATAGGATAAAAATCCAATTCATTGCTTATTTTAGGCTTTTATATTCCAACTAGCTGGATTGATTTACTATTGAGAAACAGTAAATAACCATAAAGGAACCTCTGACAAACCCTGACACGACCTTTCCCCTCCATCTTGGCTTTGTACAACCCTTAAGGCCTTGCTTAAATTTCAACCTAACCTATTAATAGTGTAATATTTTCCCCATTCTGTTCACCCTTCTCATGAGTGTTGGGATTTTTTTTTACAGTTTTTACATTTGACCTCTAAACGGTTGATTTTCACAAAGATATATCCACACTTGTGGCTGCCATGTTTGTTTTTGCCTCTTTGACCTGTGTAAGTGTGTATGTGTGTGTGCGCTTGGCAGGAAAAACATGAAGCTCTCAGGTCAAAGTGATAAGGAATGTCCTTTAATGACGCCAACCAGCTTTCTTTGCTTCCTTGACCGGTCACTTACAGCTGAGCCTTATTTGGCACAAGAAGTATCCACAAGGTTTTAAAGCCGGTATGAGGTCACATGAAGTGTTTAACCCCCTTCCCTCACTGGCCCTTACGTACACAGTTTGACTAATGGGGGTCTAAGAATAGGGCTTTAGGATGTGGCTGGTGTAAACATGCTGGTAAAACCTTACAAGGAGCAGGGACTTAAATGTTACGGGAGGAAGCTTGTGACTTGAAGGTCATCAGTTAAAGTGTACACAGAAACAAGGTTTCACTTGCTTGTTTTAGAAAAGTCATTCACAACATTTTGCATTCTTCTATTGACTTTATCAAATTTCAACAAAGCAGGTGCAGGAGTAATCTACACTGCACACTAAATAAGCAGCATCACTGCACACTTTTTCAAGAACATCGCAAACGTGTGCAATTGTTCTAACTAACTAATGCATGTGCAGAAATAGAAAGTGCAAACTCACACAAAGCCTTAATTTGTGGCGTTATCAGACTTTACCAATTATTTTTAAATTTCCCATGTGCTGTTTTAATGAATTCGTAAAGTCTTAAAAGTGATAACTGTAACCACAGGATACTTGACACAGGTCTGTTATTCTAGTAACATGTGACTATTTAAGTATGTTACTTGAATAGGTCAATGCCACTTCAAGTATACCAACAGCTTATTCAGTTGGTATTCCACTGAATAAGTTGGAGAACGTGTCCAGGGAGAGGGAAGTCTGGGCGTCTCTGCTTAACTTCTGTCGCACAACCCGGTCCCTGATAAGTGGAAAAAGAAAGATGAATGTATGCCACTATAGTATTACAGGTAATGTCCAAAGTCCACATGAACCCCTTTCAAACTTATCTTTTACACTTCAACTGTATGTCTTCATTTATTTCTATGAAAGTTTGTCAAAGACACAATGTGGCTAAATAGGCCACTCCTTGCCACACATTTGTAAAGTATTGTAGTTTTCCAGTCAAAATTGTGCAGTTGAGAAAATCTGGACCTAAAAGATAAATTGTAAATTTAACATATAATCTTTCTAAAACACTGCTTTTCCTTCAATCTAAATACCATGGTATAAACTGTCACTCTCTGGTGGCAAAGTCCTGGGCATCATCTGGATCAGTAGAGTATGTGATTGGCCAGCATCCAGCCATGGGGTCTTGGCAGTAAATAGGAACCAGCCTATAGTAGTAAATGCACATTAAGACGTCAACTTACCTTTATTATGACACTATTATTAAAGTTAGTGAAAGGGGATGCATGCAATTTAGTTGTTATTCTGCCAACAAGGAAGTTCCGAGTGCTACAGGAAATAAAAGAGACAAATGGTTGTCATCACTCCAACCACAACATTGATTGCAGCTTCATACTGCTGCTGCCACTTCTTACTTTTATAAGCTTGGTGTCTTGCCAAAGCCGCTTAGCTCCTTATAAATTCTTTCAGAGAAAAAACAAGTCACTAAAACTGAAAGTGAAGGCATTTCTTCAACTGTTTGGTTTTATTCATTTACAACACCATGTTTTGTTTGGGGATACTTAGGTCTCTGCCCCAGAACACTGATTTTAGGATAAGATGTTGTTGTCAAAGGAACTTCTGAGTCATTAGGGCCTCTTGCCCAGGTCCAAAGGCCAGCTCATCCCCCTTACCTCCTCAAGACATTAGCACAACACAACACTAGCCCATGACTGCTAATGTCTCACTTAAAGTGTGCAGATAAAACAGGCACAGCTCATTGGTTTGAAAACTGCAGCGGTAGGAATTTAAATAGAAGATCAGTTATCGGAGAAATGTAATGAGGAAATGCAAACAGCAGATACAAAACTTGATAAGAGAAAAATAATGTAAATGAGGTGAAGAGCAGTGCAGTTATATCACTGGGATTTGCATAGCCCTTTCCTGGGAAGAGGCAGAATTAGTGCATTGCTGTGTGAATTATTTTTAGCTGTGTATACATAATTATGTAACTCTAGACAAGGGTTGATACAAGAGCATCATCACTGCCCATCTCTCCTTTATAGTTTCAGGTCCCAGCGGTCAACAACACAAACAATTACTGCACACAATGCCCCATAAAATTCCTAGGCCCATTTTAATCCATCTTAATATTGAAGAAGATTGAAATAATCTGCTAAAATCATGAAACGGTTTATAAAGGTTAACTGTGGTCAACCAGTGAAAGTGTTGCACAAGAATAGAAACGTGTTTTGTTTAGAAGTATTGCAAGGATGATAAGACTCATTATATTAGAATTGTTTGTTGGGAAAAATATTATATTTATTGATAGGACACTTTACTGTGGACTGTACAATACCAGTGACTTTATTTAACCTGCTGCTCATTAGTTTGACTTTTATGAATGGGATGTGATGTTGTGTTTACTTGTGTATGTATGGACTGAGCACTCTTATTGTGTTTTGATGACTTTATTAGTTATGAAATTGGCGTCCATTATAACTTCTGCTGTATTTGGTCACACATTTAGCCAGTGTGTAGCACCATTGAAGTTTACTCACAGTAGAGGCATTAGATGGTCACACAGTGTTCTTCGGAAAGATGTCACCGTGTGATGTGGTTCATTTTAATATTGTCTCCCCCGTGACATCCTATGAGTGTCAGCGGTACAGTGTGTTCCTGATCCTAGGCTCCAGAAGTTCTAAAGCCCTTCAGTCTTTGTTATTGAATAAAAGAATAATTCTTCTTATCCAAGTTTTCAAAACACAAGCATACCAATACTGTATCTTGTATCATTTTGACTGTCTTTCAAAGACACGTCACACTTTTCAAGGGAAATCTTTATCCTTGAGTTACAGTCAAAATTGATAAGAGCTCTATTTTATCTAAAACATCAGTCTTTCTTCAAAAATATTGTTCCTCATAATTTCTTTTATAATTCTTTAAAAGCAGTTTTATGCAGCTGAACTGACACGTTGCTTTGTCGGTTAGTTTATGTTTAGACAACTGGACTGTGAAACCTTTACAAAGGTCAGCGGTTACAGTGAGGTGGTTAAAGATAACACTGATACACACATTTCTCTGCACACTTTCACACATGCTTAAGCTAAAAAGCTGAGTCACAGCGAGAGCAAAGGTAAGAAAGATATGGCCACTATTATATAATATACAGGAGGTGTCGAACCTGATTCACTGGAGGCTGCACTGAAAAAAAGATTTTATCAATGTGCAACGTGAATAGGGTTTGCATATAAAATATATATATATATTTATAAGCCCCTCAAATCAACAAAAGTCATCTATAATCTCTATCTCCATACTGTCTGAATTTTAAATCGTACATTAACCTTATTTGAATTTTTTTTATTTTTTTGATTTATACAGGAGAAAGTGTTAGTTTACCTGTTAAACTATTTTTGGCTACTTCCTGTAGCCTTCATCAATAAATTTGCTCCAAAATACTGAACTATCCTTATAACGTATCATTTAACTTGCCAAGCCAAAATGTATTTACCACTTAGTTTTATTTTCAGTCTGGATATAAATAAACTGGATTTGACGTGTATAGTTTGAGTTTGACCTATGTGCTCATAAGACTTTAAACAAACATTTTTCTTCTAAAACTCAGAGCTTAACACAGAGAGGTGTAAGGGCCAAGCGTGAACTACAGCAAGGGTCACTGTGGTCACTGATATGGCTTAAGCTGCAGCGCTATGACAGCTCCAAACTTGAAGTGAACTCAAAGCTCAGCACAATCCACCGTGTCACTTAAGAAGGTACAACGTGTACTCCTTGAAATATCAGACACACACCTCTAATCACTGCTTAGCTGGACACTGTGGCTTTAAGGATACTCTGGATTGTGGATGAGTAAATGGACTTGAGCACAGGGATAAATGGTGGGAATTTTTTATTGAGGGGAAGGGTCAAACTGAGCAAGATATCTAAATAGCCTTAAACTAAAACCCAAAACATTTACACTGTTAATGCTTACCAAGGATGAGTAACATTACCCTTTAAATTAAAAATGGCCAACATTTTCCTCAAACATGAACATATTGCCACAACACATCTGAGATAAACCGTGGTTGAATGTGGTTAGAGGAGGACAAGGGCATGTAAAGGAGTCACATGTTACTTAGCTTGTGGTGAACTATTTAGTAATGCAGGGCCAAACAATGTTCATGAGCCTACTTCATGATAATGAGTAATGAAATATCAGCCCTAATCAGTAAGTCAGCCCCAGGACAGCACCACCAGTGTGTGACTGTGGAGTGAAAGGATAATGGACAGCCTATAAGCGTTTTGAGTTCCTTGGTTTCTTGGGAGAAAAGCACAATATAAATCAAATCCATTATAGACATATCATAAACTGTGCATTGTGCTACAAAATGTGATTATATTTGCAGCTAAAAGGTTTTACTGACCAAGTCATATTCACAGGAGCTCATTAATTAAGCCTATACTGCCTGTTAGCGTAGAGGCTGAATTACTTTACCACTAATATTCCACATTATCATGGACATATTACACCAAATAACATATGAACTATAGTTATTGGTCAGAGATGAACAAGTGCAAAAAAACCCCATTAATTCAGAAATCAGGTATGCAAAATACTAAAAAAAAAAAAAACAAAAAAAAACACCAGGTCATTCAAGTTCCACATAAGTGGTGTTATTATATGAGTGTATGAGTCATAAATTGTATTTAAACCTAACCCTTTTAAATCAACTCTAAAAATTTCAAAATAACAAAAAATGTTTTTATATATATATATATATTTAAATATATATATATTTAAATGCCAATTTGTAGGCTGGAGGGACAGCCCTATACTGCACCAATAAACAGCAGCAGAATTTAGGCTTCCTTTCTTTGTGGACTATTACAGTTTTTGCAAACAAGATGACACCCAGACGTTCTGCTGTACAAGCCTGTCCACTTCTTGTGCAACATGATGGGGCTTTTTTATCATGAAAATATGAGACAAAAAAGGAAATCCAAAGTTTATTCAATTTAATTTTGTGCTCCACAGTTGACCCCGAGTTAACGGCTGTATAGTATAAAGCTTGTTTAGTCCACAGCATTACTCAGCTGTGTCTACTTAACATACCACTAATATTTACATTCTTGAGGCGCTCAGGTGAGTACTCTCTTGGTTGCCTGCTTTGCTTAATAACTCCTAATCCCATTCTTGAGCGCACAAGTATGTGTTTGTACGTAAGCTCGCTCACATGACTACAGTTGTGCCCACACGCGCTCCACATACCAATAATTTTTACCATTTACCAAAAGCATTATCAAAGAATGTTTTTCAGAAGATGCATGTGACCGGGAAGTGTGTGCTTTATAAATGCTTCGGGGATAATTGAGTTGAGCTGGCTTAGTGATTGGAAAGCTTGGATTGGGAGAAAACCATTTAAAAATTACAATTTATACTTATATTTATATATTTATACTATCACTGCAGCTCATTCTATTATAAACAACAACATGTACATGTTGCTTTCTGCTGCAGTAAAAAGCTAAAGCCAAAATGTACAGGGAGGGTCATTGAAGTCATTGTCTTGTTTAGACGCACCAAGCTTTTTTTTTTTATTAATACACTGTTGCATGGCTTAAATGTCTGTCACGTCTGTTAAACGATAAGCAATTAATATAACATTCTTCAAGACAAGCAAAGTGTGAGAAAATGCAGCTGATTAAAAACAGTGCTCTTGTGAATGCCACACATGCTACACAGAAGAGGAAACTAATTTTACTCTTAACTTGTTTCATGAGCACAGGCTGTTCATTAATACTCTCACATGAAGACAATAATCCATCTTACTGCGAACATCTTCTTCTAGTAACATAAGCTCTTCACTATCATTCTGTGAGGATACATAAAAGGCTCTGCAGCAAAAGTTGTTCAAAGCTATAAATAGATTCTTTAGCAGTCGTTATAGTATAGCACTTCCATGAATGGCATGGAAAGCCAGAGAGTGTGCGCTATGTGTGCTTCTTTGCGAGAGTGCATTTGTCTCTGTCTTCTGCTTTTCACGTGTCGGGTTCCAGCGTGACCTGCTTTTATTTGCATGATGAGTGCACATGAGCAGGCCGTGTGCGTGTGCAGGAGGTTTGGTAAGGTTGGGGGGAGGGGGTCACAAGACACATGGGTTTGAGGGTGGGGGGTTGGTAGGAGGGGGAGCAGGGCCACAGGTGGTCAAGTGGAGAAGAAGGAGGGGTGCAGGGAATAAGACTGAATAATACAACATCCATTTCAATTTCAACTCATATATGTGACGTTTGCATTTGACTTGTCGAAGTAGGTGACATGGGAAGGAGGACAGGGATGAGACAATTGGAAGCTGAAGCTGAAATGAAAATATAAGAAATAAAAAAAAAAAATAATATTGTAAAAAGATGAAACATGCCATCCCAACTTCATCTATTTCTGAAATTGCAATGGTATGTCATATTTCTTTATGATTTACAATATGATCCATGAGGCGGTGTGTGTGGAAGTGTGAAGAGAAGACAGCCTTCACATGTATAACCTCAGACTTTATGTGCAGTTAGTGGTTTGATTTATGTGAACGTGAGATTGACCGTCCTGACCGTGAGTCTGCTGCAGCTGTCTGACTCGGTTTGTGTCGTTGGCATTCAGGAGATACACGCTCCCTGTTCGTCTAGACACAAAGACACAATGGCAAAGGTGTGAGGACTGGCAGGTGTGGACTCACAAGCACGAGTCAGACAAAAGATACTGGCAGGGTCTTTAATACAAAAAAAAAAGGTCTTACACAGACGACAGTCCAAATCCAGGGGTGAACAAATCCAAGGGAATGTGCAAACTTGAGGTCTTTAACAGAAGGGTTATCTTACAAGATTTCCCTCGAGAACCGGCTGGAAAGCATGACACGAAGGAACAAGACAATCTGGCACAGAACACATGAAAAACACAGCCTGTGACCGGATGCACTCCCTAGTCCCTAACCCCTCAATCACTATACAGAGGACTATATAGTGCACTTGATTAATGAACGGTTCTGGACACTACACGGCAGTTTTTCTGTTGCCGTTAGAAATGTGACACGTTGTGACATGTTACGTGTGTGACATGTTATAAAAAACTCTGAGCTGATAATGGATTTCTGTAATAAATCGAAAGACTTAAGTGATATAAGTATTAATATAAATAAGCTTATGTGTTTTATTCAACAACTCTTGTTCTATTAATGACTGAACCTGTTTATTGCATCTCTTTTTTGCCTCAAGAGTAAAGCTCTCAAAGGTGTATGATTTAAGGTAAGCTAATGTAAGTCATTTTACATCGTAATGGTTTATTAATAAAAATTGACAACAGATCACGTGTCCAAAGAAGGTCAAACTTGCCACTATCTTGTTTTATTCAAACCTGTTGTGTTCAGTTTAAAGACATGTCACGGTCGCGAGGTTCTCCTCCAACAATTTGCAAAGCATTATGGTCCATTTGACCATCTAGTGACCACTGGAGCTCACTACTTTTACTAATGCATTGTGGGAAACTCTGAGTGCCCTACATTGTCACTAGACATTCAAACACCACTACAAAATGGCGTAATCACTATATAGTGCAGCCTGTAGTGATCAGTGTGTTGATTTGTACACTGCTACAGACTAAGTAATAAAGACAACAAGGCACAGGTGGGACACATTAGGGGCGGAGCAGGAAATCACAACAGAGGGAAAACACAAGCAAGAAGTCAATTTAGGAAGACAAGACAGGTTAGTAACATTACCATAATTAAACAGGAAGTGGTGCAAACCAAGAAAACATGAACTAAGTAGTGGAGCGGAGAAATAGATGAGAAAAGAATACCACATTTAGCAAAACTATGTAACAAATCTAACATATCTATAAGCTCATTTCCAGAAAATATATTAGCATTTTGCTTTTGAAAAACTGTTTTGGAGCAGCAAATAATCAATAAATCTCTCAAAATAGTCAATGGGCATACAGCAGAATAAAAACTAATGCCAGACAGTGGCTGTCCCTTTAATTCTACTCCTAGGTTCCTCGGGAACAATGTGGAGGTAAATGTATCTGTAATAGCTAACTAGCTCCCATCAGTATTTAATCATTTTACTTCTTTATTTACATCGGAAGGGCATTTTTGGACTGTGTAGGGCTCAGCCAATCATAGCTCACCGAAGAACAGAACTACAGAACTATAACAGACTGGGGTTAACAATTTACTTAAAAGAAAAAAGTAAATCTGTATTTGATTATTTTTCCTCAATGGTGAGCACTAAAAAAGAATGAGACACAGGGCCCTTATATGAGCAGGGCTCTTCATAGAGACCAGTTTGTTCCATAATCTTTTTGTAGTTCAACTTGTTCAACTTTAATGACATTTATAAGTTAGTGGGGTATTAAAACTATAATCTGTCACCTTTCATCTCCAGATCCATAGAAAACAATACATGCATATCTTACGCCACACATTTTGAAGCAAAGTGGTGCTGTGAACAAGTATATACGTAATATATTGGTTTCATTTTTGATGATGATTCCGTCATGTGGGTCAGTAGGTGAAACATTTTGTACTTTTATTTCTAAATCAGAGAACACAGTGTTCCATGTGCAGTACAGCCGAGCCTCGCAGCTAAAGAAAGAGAGGGCAGGAAAGGACATGTATAGCGTTTTATAAAAAAGGAAAATGATAAGATGTGAAGAGAAGGGAGGGATGCAAACGAAGGAGTTAGGAGAGAACGGCAGAGACGGTGGGTGGCGATAGTTCGGGGGGAGTGCAGTCGGAGCTGACAGGGTAGCGTGACATTTTCCTGTGAGGACAAATTGTTCTGTAAAATCAACAACGAGGAACAAGGGAGGCAGGGTGACACTGCAGCATGTACTCCTCGTTCTCAGCCTATTTCCCCGCCATTGGCTCTCGCTGCTGCAAAACCACTTTTCACCTAATTAAGGATTTCCTAATTGGCTTATGAGCCCGGTCATATGTTAGGAGTAAAACAACACACTTCATATTTGTCTGTTCGGTTTTGTGCTAAAGCCATCATATGTAGTAGATTTGTGCAAATACACACACAAGATTAAATCACTGCCATCTGTCCGAGCCCATATCTCGGTTAATCTCCTATTTTCATTCACTGAGCTCTGGTAATGTGAAACTGTTGCGACATAGGGAGGCTCTTATCCAATTTCAGCTGGTTTACTAACCTCTTTCCCAGCCACGCCGCACTGCTCATCCTCTGCTCTCATCCCTCTACTGTCAGAGGTTTTTTAAGGATACAGTGCACCCAGTGCCCTGTTTCATCCCCTCGTTCTGCGTCCACGCTCACTTCCATCCTCTTTTCCACTATGGCTATCCTCCCCACTTGTTCATCCCTTTTCTCCATCCCTTTCTTTCTTTTGTGTCTGCAACATCGCAACACCAAGGAACATCTGGGCTCCAGACTAAATGAGGAGAGGGTTGTTCCATTTTCTCATGACTGTTACACTTTGAGACAGAGATGAGAGTGTAAGGCGCTGGAAATAGACTCTAGCAAAAAGGTGTGAAGAGAGTCTGCTGCGGTTTGGGCAGGCAGGGGGGATACATGCATGCACGTTCACATATCTCACAGGCACACGTCCAAAAGGAATGTGTGCACGTGCATCTCCATGTACTACTGATGGGATAAATGCGACGCGACTGTCATGCAGGTGTATATTTAGAAGTAACTGCGGCTGCTGGCACTCGCTGGCATTTGGCAACTTCTTGACAAGAACCAGTGAGAACAGCTGACACTTACTCTGATCTGGAACAACAAACAGCAAACCAAAAATCAGTCTCTACAGTTCATTAACTTTATTTAAAAAGACTAAAATAGGGGAAGTAAGAATTAGGCTTCCTCCCGCCGTACAAAGACATGTATGTATAGGCCAATTGGCATTTCTGAAGTATCCCTAGTGAACAAATGTGAGAGTCAGTGTCTGTCTGTGACTAACTAGCCTTTGTCCAGGCTAGGCTTCAGTCACCCGCAACCCCTAATGAGACCAAGTGAAAGAAAATTAATTAATGTAAATGTCTTGAAAAGTCAGTTGTGAAGAAGATCATTCTTAAAGCAAAACATTTCTGTAGGAAAAGTTCCATGTTAAAAATTAAAGACATGTATCTTGACTCAATAGAGGAAAATCTCAGTGCATTAGCTGGACATCTGTAGTGTTACACGCCCGACATGGCCCACTGTCCATACGTCTCCATATTGCTCAGCAGGAAGAACCAAGAACCGACCCATTGCCAAGGTGCAATAATATCATATGGCCCAGATGGTAGACATAAAGTATATGTATGTGTCATTTCTAATGCACAACTCTATTAGCTTTTTCTAGTCTCTTGCAATTGTTGCTCATATAAATCCTATTAGGCTCAACCAGGACACCACTGGTCTTGTGGTCTTACAGTTTTATTTTCTCATGGAAATATGTTTCAATGGATTCAGAGCTGACTAAATGAGCAAAAACACTGATATCCAAGTAGGATGCTATGGCTAATTGAGCTTTGCTTGGAGCGTTGAGTTCTTCGAGTGCACAACTTTACTTTTCTGACAGTTTCTGTATAAAGTACAAAATAATTTCTCTCTGGAAAGGTGTAACTCAAAATGGAAGTGAGAGCGCAAGAGGTTGAATAGCTCAAGTGCCAAAATTACTTGGATTATAACATAGGTTATGAAAGTGTGTCCAAGTTTTGTGGCTTTGTTCTTGGTCTACTGTGTGTCCTGGCAGAGCTATGCATGTTGTTTTGGAAAAAAAATTTAATATACAGTTTCTAAAAATGTAAAGAAGAGGAGGCCCAGATTGAAATATTGAATTGGCAGTGTACTTTAACCGAGGATGCAGATGTGTGCACAAAATAGAGTTTGTGGGATGAGTGTTTTTGTGTAACAGGCAGAGATGTGGGTTGGATTCTGTCACATTATGATAGCACCATTTGAAGGAGGAAGAGGCAAAAAAGTAAAACCGAGCAGTGAGGAAGAGTTATGGGATGGATGTAAGATGACGGGACACAGAGTTAGATAAAAAAGACAGAGAAAACGAGGAGATGCGTTGCGCTAAAGAAGCTGGGAGGTGTAGTGTATTCTCCTGAGAGGTATTAATATCACACAAACATGCACGGAGACACACAGCAACACACATGAGGGAATGATATCAATATTGTTTCTTGCTGTGGTGGCTATCATGTGGTGCACACCAATTACTCAGCCCCGAGCAGCAAATGTGTGGTCGCTACAGTGGAAGAAAGAGGAAATGCTAAATTCCTCACAATACTATTGATCAAACCTGTCCTGGCTCCATATATGTCCATGTGTGTATATACAGTACTTGTTTCTGCAGGCTGCTCCCATTTCAGCCTGCCATCTCTGCATTGGATGAATGTGTGTTTGAGCACATGTGGCACAAGTGAGTGCAAAAAGGCTGTTTACGAAATTGGTTTCATTTATCTTGGTTGTCGTGGATGCAGAGAGAAGTGCTAGAGGCCTCCACAGCAACAAATATAAGAAAGAGGGAAAGTGTTCAGTTGGGGGTACATTGAATGGATGGCTGTTTTTGTCCATGAATAAAAGTGAACGCCGTGTCTAGCTCCATGCACAAAAATGAGTGAAGGGAATATCTACAGTGACTTAATCCTCTGAGAAAGGGGATGACCTTTGACAGCAGGAACACTTAAACAAGGTCAAAGATGATTTGAATAACATTAGCTACACACACATCCTAAATTAAACTGCATTTGGAAAACAACTGATCAGTGTCCTCCACATTGTTGTAAATGTGTAGTTAAATGGCAGATTTCTTTTGTTCTATATTAAAAAGTTGCACAAACTAATTAATAGTGTTCATACGGTTGAGTATGTTTAAGTATGAGATGCCATATTGTTTCTTTTTTACAATGATAATCAGCCAGCGCTTATATAGCTCAGTGGAAGAATAAGATTAAAGTGTATAATATGAACAGTATTACAAGATGGAAGAAGAAAACTATACATACCAAAAAATACATACAGTTTGTGAATAAATGGTTCTCAATGTCATCACATTTTACAAATTTATAATTTTCTTATGCTTCTTATGCTACCTTGACTATACTTGCTGCATTTTTTTATGTTCCTTTTTCTGTGTGTGTGCTGGAATCATTTACAAATGATTAAACATTTCATTGTCTATTTGCATGCAAATGTATTAGAAGATGAGTATTGTTTAATATTATGCACCCCACCTGCTCTGTGATGTCCATTCAGCATTAGAGCATTGACTCATTGGCCTAATACAAAGTAAATGATGCTCTTTGGTTTAATGGATTGGATTTAATTTCAGGACACTCCAGTTGCATGCCAATTAAACTTGTGGTTTATTTAAAGGGTTAGGAGCCATTTTCCATTTGTTACACAGATTGCTTTTAGTAAGTTATCTGAGTATGAATGAGATGATTCAGTTATTCCCTTGGACGTTAGGTTAAACATCTGTCGAATTGTACTATTATTCACATTGTCAAGGCAAAATGGTCACTCCTCCTGCAGCTGGGCTTTGATCTGCAGTGTACGGTGGCTGGGAAGTGCCAACAAAATAACAAAAACAAAATAAATCAGAAAACAAATAAAAAAAACAAAAAAACAAAATAACAAATCAGAAACAATTTACAAGAACATATGTGATATATGAATGTGCAAACATGTACTGTCTTTTTTATGGATATTGTTTAGAGAGCATAGACTAATCTTTATGCCATCATATGCTCTCAACATGGCATATTCAATTAGATTAGCTTCAACTTTATTGTCATTACACATGTACAAGTACAATGCAACGAAATGCAGTTTAGGTCTAACCAAAAGTGCAATAGCAGCAAGTGCAAGATATCCAGTATTGCTTAAATAAATAAGTTAGTATGAAAAAGTAATTTGCAGATGGATATGTACATACTATACAATAATATAAAGATGGCTTAGTACTATAAACAGAAATTATAAAATGGGTATATACAATGATAGACATGGTGAGCTATAAACAGAAATAGATTGTATTATAGAAGTAATTTTAGGTGGATATCTACTGTGAACATAAAATACAATGGCAATTACTATAAACAGAATTGTATGGGTGGATATATACAATGATAGGTAAGGCTATGGTGAGCAGTAGTGCAATAGATATAGTGCAAATAATTACAAACAGAAGCTGTCTGAATAACAGTAGTGCAGTGGAAGTTATTGCATATTTATGTAAAGTGCAGTAGTGCAAAGATGCATGTGTGGACAGTAGGTTCTGTAAATGAACAGTTAGCAGTGCAAATAGTTCTAGTAAACATAATGCTATGTATAGACAGTCCAGTGGTGCAAAAGACACCGAGAAGGGGTGTGCACAGTGAGGAGGGGGGCAGTGTATGAAGGGCAGAGGGATCAGCGGGGGGCAGAGTTTAATAAAGAGACAGCTCTGGGGAAAAACTGTTGTTAAGTCTGCTGGTCCTGGTTTCGAAGCACCTGAAACAAAGTATATCTTCAAAATAAATCTTCTTCCTTAAAGTAGCAATAAATGATTTCTACTTTGTCCTTGCATGTTAATAGAAGTTGTCTTTATTTTACAGTTCACAGCCTCCGTTGCAGTGATCTCTGTTGACGGCCAGTCTACTGATGATTAAAACATACACTCACATGATTGACAGAACAATGTTAATGTGTGCGTTTGCGTAAGCATGTGCACTGTGTTGTAATGACCATGTCTACTTGTACAGTGTATGTGTGTGCTTACCATCGGTGCTCCCATGTAATTATAGCAGTAGTTAATCAATTTCTTGGAGATGGTATGTAGAGTGCTTGCGTTTATGTATCATAGAAGGTCTGCAGTGAGCATTAATGACTTCAGATGGCTCTGATTTTGCCCAACCTTTTTGTTGGTCTGCATCAGGCCCACTGTGACAGCTCTGGCAGCTCGTCAAGTCTACTCAGCTCAAATGCCAATCAAACCCCGTCCGAGCAAATAAGCAATTAATCATTAGCATCCACAAGCAACCGACGCCAAGGAAACAAGAGGAAAAGGAAGGGGAGGGGGGAAGGTTCATACGGGTTCAAAATCACCCCACCCTTTTCACACAAACAAGCCTGTGATGAATTCTGCAGCAAGGGGATTATGTTCTTAATAAATCAGCTGATGAATTATGGAAATGAACATTGGGTAGGTTAGAAACAACTGGGCAGCATCTGTTGTTAAACAAACCAATTTATTGTCCCTGTTAGTTTTTTTCTGCTCACTCACAGTAATGGTGATTAGATGATTAGACTCTGATTGATATGATTAAATGGAGAGTATGGGAAAGAGTCTTGTGTTGAATGACTCAATTACACCAACAAGATGGCCTTCAATATGGAAGTGTAGCCCTTTCTTAGCTGAAGAATTCAGATTACACTGACATCAGCATAAGATAGAATTGCATTTATGTAGAAAATCAAACTATATAATAATAATACAGCACACTTGCATCTATCTATCTTGGCGGCACAGTGGCAAAGTGGTTAGCACACCTGCCTCACAGCAAGAAGGTCCTGGGTTCGAATCCCATCCAGGGCAGGGCCTTTCTGTGTGGAGTTTGCATGTTCTACCCTACCACCAAAGACATGTACAATAGTCCCCCCCAAACACACATGGGACCAGGTCTCCCCTGTAAAAAACATTTGTAATCTCAGTGGGACTATCCTGGTTGAATAAAGGTTAAATAAAAAATAAATAAAATAATCTACCAAGGTTCTTCCAAAATGTGGTGTTAAGAGGCTAAAACACAAAGAAACTCAGACAGAGAAATGTTTTGAACAAGGGCATACTCAGTAAAAATAAAAAAGATTGTTAAAACAGAATCATCATTAATAAATAGTCATGCAATTTTCATAAATTTTCTGTGTTTGCTCTGTCTGAAACATGGCTGAAAAATTATGTTGCAGTACGAGCCAGAGTTTTCTGACATTTAGAGGGCCTCTAATAAGCGGCAGTAGCTCAGTGGGTAAAGCGGCCATCCTTTGGCCAGTGGGTGGGCAGTTCGATCCCCACTCCAAACATCCCAAAACATCATAACATCCCGCTCTCCTCCACATACTGTTGTTGTGTCCTTGAGCAAGACACTTAACCTACATTGTCTCCAGTGATGTTCTGTAACACTGGTAAATAGCTTAATGTATGTAAAGAGCTTTGAGTACCTACTACAGTAGGTGGAAATGCACTATATAAAGATTATTATTAATGTAAAACAATTTAGCCCCTGATCTTAAAGTCACAATATTACTAAATTATTTTTGAAAGAAATGGTTGATAATGTTGACTTTTTGAAACTGTATGTGTGTGAAATATTAAAATTGGAATTGGTTTCTTTAATTTGTATCTATATCTGTATGTATATTGTACACTCACCTAAAGGATTATTAGGAACACCATACTAATACTGTGTTTGACCACCTTTCTCCTTCAGAACTGCCTGAATTCTACGTGGCATTGATTCAACAAGGTGCTGAAAGCATTCTTTAGAAATGTTGGCCCATATTGATAGGATAGCATCTTGCAGTTGATGGAGATTTGTGGGATCCACATCCAGGGCACGAAGCTCCCGTTCCACCACATCCCAAAGATGCTCTATTGGGTTGAGATCTGGTGACTGTGGGGGCCATTTTAGTTCAGTGAACACATTGTCATTTTCAAGAAATTTGAAATGATTGGAGCTTTGTGACATGGTGCATTATCCTGCTGGAAATAGCCATCAGAGGATGGGTACATAAAGGTGGTCATAAAGGGATGGACATGGTCAGAAACAATGCTCAGGTAGGCCGTGGCATTTAAACGATTTGGCACTAAGTGGCCTAAAGTGTGCCAAGAAAACATCCCCCACACCATTACACCACCACCACCAGCCTGCACAGTGGTAACAAGGAATAATGGATCCATGTTCTCATTCTGTTTTTGCCAAATTCTGACTCCATCTGAATGTCTCAACAGAAATCCAGACTCATCAGACAAGGCAACATTTTTCCAGTTTTCGACCGGACTCTCTCCTGTCAATTGTCTTGGTTCCTGTGATCGAAGATAAAACAGGGAAAGTTAGCGATATTAACAACTATCGGCCTATAGCATTAGCCAGCTCACTGTCGAAGATACTTGAAAGGATTCTTTTAAATAGACTTGAACCTTATTTATACAAAACGAATAACCAGTTTGGCTTTAAGAAAGGACATGGCACTGACATGTGGAATATTGTCTCCTCTGTCTGTCTCGCAGTATGGTTTAGAATACGACATTAAGTATAATGCCGTTAAAAGCCACATCATGATTGTAAAAACAAAAGAGAACCTAAAACTTTCATTTCCTGAATTCTATCTGTGTGGAAATGTTCTACAAGCATCAAATGAGATTAAATATCTTGGACATTATGTCACTTGTGATCTCTCCAATGACAGAGACATGTTTAGGCAGCAATGCAAGTTATATGGTCAGGCGAACATGCTCGTTTCTAAGTTCTACATGTGCTCTGCCAATGTTAAAACTGCACTTTTTAGATCTTTCTGTTGCCCCTTGTATACTGCGCAATTGTGGCGTAGCTACAAGAAGAAGTCCATGCAAAAACTGTTGGTTGCCTACAATGATTCTATGAGGATGCTATTGAAGTTGCCAAGGTGTAGTAGTGCAAGTGAAATGTTTGTAAATTGTGGTGTAAGAACTTGTGCAGCCGCTATACGCTTCTGTATTTATTCTATTCTTTTATGTGCAGACTAATGAAGTTGTCTAATTATATAATACAAGCTCTGGTCTGTCTAGATATTAGCGCTGTGAGATTTACTTCTAGAATGTGGAGACACTGGCAATCCTGACTTTATTTATAATGTTCTTATTGATGTTATTGTGCTATTATAATTATCTCTGTTCTTTTATTTTTATGGACCAGATGTTCTGTGTTCCTAATAAAGTTTTAATTGAATTTAATTGAATTGAATTGTCCAATTTTGGTGAGCTCGTACAAATTGTAGCCTCTTTTTCCTTTTTGTAGTGGAGATGAGTGGTACCCTGTGGGGTCTTCTGCTGTTGTAGCCCATCAGCCTCAAGGTTGTGCGTGTTGTGGCTTCACAAATGCTTTGCTGCATACCTCGGTTGTAACGAGTGGTTATTTCAGTCAAAGTTGATCTTCTATCATCTTGTTGGCCCATTCTCCTCTGACCTCTAGCATCAACAAGGCATTTTCACCCACAGGACTGCTGCATACTGGATGTTTTTCCTTTTCACACCATTCTTTGTAAACCCTAGAAATGGTTGTGCATGAAAATCCCAGTAACTGATCAGATTGTGAAAAACTCAGACCGGCCTGTCTGGCACCAACAACCATGTCACACTCAAAATTGCTTAAACCACCTTTCTTTCCCATTCTGACATTCAGTTTGGAGTTCAGGAGATTGTCTGGACCAGGAACACACCCCTAAATGCACTGATGCAACTGCCATGTGATTGGTTGATTAGATTCTTGTATTAATGAGAAATTGAACAGGTGTTCCTAATAATCCTTTAGGTGAATGTATATTGTATTGTATATCTGTATGCTGACTGCACATTATTTTACCTTATTGTCATTGATGTCAAATTTTGTTCTCACTGTACAAATAAATCAAATCAAGTGCCAACAAAACAACATAGAAAAATCAGAGCAGTGCATCTGACAAAGAAATGTGTAATTATGTATTTCCCACTGGAAGCAGCTACAATTGTAGACTCCAGCAGCACTAAAAAAATATTTTTTCCTGTTCACTCTCACGTGTCAAACTGTCTATTTGGTAGCGTCAAGTTGTTACCCATTTCTATGAAGAGCATGGCACTGTGTTGCACTTAGGCTTGGCACCTAAGCTTGCAAGGCCAGGGTCAGCACATTTTCGAGAACCCCACTGTTCCCCGAGTCATAAAAAAAAACAAATTAGCTTACCAAACAAACTGCAAACAACAGCCACTGATCACATCTTCTATCTGTCTCTGCTCCTCTGTGTTTTTACTCTTAGATGTAGACTGTCTTGTCCTGTAATTTGTCCACACCAGTTGATTGTCCGTTATAGCTCTGGGCTGGTGTTCTGCCATTTGCTGAAGAAGGGCAGGTCAACCTCTGACCTCTGCAGATAATGTCACATATTCAATTAGAGGTCGAATGTGTCCTCTAAATCCTTTGGGAATTTGATTATGGCAGAAGAGAAAATTATTTTGTTGTTTCAGTCTATAGTAGAAAGAACATTGCAGAACTGAATCCTGGAGGAAGCTTAAGGTGCCCTTGAATCCCTGAATATTATAATAGAGTGGTTATAAAGGATTATCATGTAAAACAACACTCACTTCATACAACCCCTGACTTAAAATATGTTGAAAATTAAAGTGCCAACAAAGCTGATAAGATACATTTTATCAAATGGATGTTATATCTCAATTTTTATACAGTCAAAATCCATGATGGTTTGAGTTTTTATTATTATACTATTATTATACTTTACAATACAATACTGTTCTGAATATAGCAAGACTCATTCACTCTTCTTTGTACTTGGGATTACAAAACCTTTTTTATTTCTATATTAAATATTTTTCGCTTAATAATAATAATCAATAGAAGAAAATATTTCAGTATCTCATTTTATCTATCTATATATTTTCTTATTCAGTGATTATATTTTAGGATAAAAACTCACTTTAGAAATTTTATTCATTTATTTTTGGGTCTAAAATAGGCTACACACCAAATTCAGAGGCAAAATATTCAAATAAAACTTCCCCAAAATTGAGGTATAAGCTATCGATCCATGAAGTTGAACCAACCACCAGCCAATGCTTCACTGGTCACATGGTGAACACAGCGGCAACTGAACGACACTATCACTTTGGTAAGGTACTTTAATATTCTTTGTGTTTTGAATATCTAAAAGAAAAATAAAACAAAGCGGAAAAGTATTTTGCTAACTGAAGTGCTAGTGCTGGCCACCATTGTTCAGCCACATTCAGTGTGGTGTGAGAATGTTGGGACAATGGATGGAAATTAGCTTACATCTAAAATCTGGCATGTTTACATTCATGTGGTTGTTTCTCATGAGGGTTCTTTAACATGAATTTAACCAAATACATTTTTAGGGCTCAAAAATATATGAATCAAAATTTTTAAAGATAAAAAAAAATAAATTATTCTGAAATTTTATTCAACAGCAAAATAAACTGAAATGAGATACTGAAACTGCAAAGACAAAAAATTCAGACACTTTTTTCAACATTTAAAAGTTCACATGGATTTATAATTCTAAATCTGAGAAAAAAAATTACTTCCATAAAAATCTCAGTGACCTCAGAATTTCCAAGCATTTCAGAACAATAGAAATAAATAGAAGAGATTTGACATTTTGTAATATTAGAAATTACTGTAACTGTCTTGTGTCCTAGTGCTCAGCCATACCCGTTCAGTTTGTAATAGAAATGGGTCTGAAATCCCTTCTCTCAGTGGTTGCATATTTATCTGAATTCGTCCAGAGGTAGTTTACGTTGCGTTCGTAGGTGCTACCTTCTTGAAAATTTAACTCAACTCCACTAAGAACTAATTATTTTTTTATAGAATTGATAGCATTTTTAGAAAATTTAAAAAAGAAGATGGATGGCCTGACTTGCAACTGTCATTTATTGCAAACAACTTATTTACTTGTTGACATATCTAATCTAATAACTTATTTAACTAGCCTTAAAAAAATTTTAATTTAAATATCTTCACAGTGTTAGTATGTTAATAATATTTTAAACAAAAATGTACTTATTGCAGGGAGCAGCCTCTGGACCATACATTTGGACATGCCTTAAACATATCTACTTACAGATGTTTTGGCAGTTACACGTTTTTTAGATATTTTAACTAATGATGAAGTTTTACAATACAAGAAAATGATATTAAAAACTGGTGCCAAGAGAATGCACAGTGTCAGATTTGCAGTCTATTGTCTATTCTCAGCTGGTGGGTTTCACATTTGTGTGCGTCCTATACATTTACCGCCCACAAGCATCTGCACTGATGAATGTGTTTCATTTGTATTACTATCCCTCAAAACCACACATGTCAGACGAGCCAAATGGCAGGATGCCTCAGAAGATGCAAGCACATGATAACAGGCTGTAGCTGCATGGCTCCAAGGCTTTAATATAGGGATATACAGTTTGTCGCCACTGGCTGTGATGCTCATAGACAGAAGCATGAAAGGAATGAGGCTCCGACAGACAGACAGGCAGGCAGACAGACTCTTGTTGATACCAGATGCGTGAAGATGGATTGCTCAGATAAGGTGTGGCATTTCTAATCTGCTTCTCGGGATTCCCTCATTAAACTGCAGTCAGCAAAGGTCTGAACAATAAAGATAAAGTGCTTCCTTTGCACTGTTGAAACCTTTGCATTTTTTACTTTAATTACTCATGACTAAAGTCTAAAGTTTGTTTGTTTTAGACTTTTGTCATGAGTCTATTCTTCAAAGAGGCCAACATGAAAGAGTTCCTCCGTAGAGGATGATGTATGATTTTTCAAAATATATTGTATGATATGGATGTTGCATATTTGATAATAATTTTTGTAAAACACTGTAAAAATGGACTTACCAAGGTCATATTGAGACAAAGCGTGTGCCCGGCAAATACATTTTTGAAGTCAATGTACTACAGTAAAGTAACTCTTAACAACGCACAATAATTCCCAAAATTTCTTAAGATTCATTTTGGTAAGGTTTTGTTAAAAGCTTTTTGGTACACTGAATCATTAAAAAAATATGCCTTTGGCATGACTGAACACAGACAGTGGGACTTGCCTTGACAAAACATTGCTCTTAGACCTTTACTGACCACTTAATTAAAGCTTAAGTTTTATTTAATGAGTAAGCATGCATTTTACTTTACTGTAGAACACTCAAAGAGAAGATGGTAGATGGGGCAAGATGTATTCACTAACATTTGTTTGTATATTATGTCTTTAATGCCAGACCATATTATCATCATTAGAGACAAATTAGAGACAAGGTCTGACCCAATGCATTAGGTATGAACACAATCCTGTTCGATTTTTCAAGGTTTAATTTCCCATTATCACAAAAACCTCCAATTATACTCATCAAACAGCAGTATATAAACATTTACAGCTGTTATATTCTGTTAATTCAAGGTCAGCTGAACGTCCAGTTCCTTCTTCATCACAACACTTGAGATAACAGTCGGTCAAGTAATAACTTCAATCAAACTTTTACTGCTCGCTTGTGAAATATTACACTTGTAGCTGCCACCTTTCACTTCACAAAGTTTATAGAGCTGTTGGCTCCTTGTGACACTTTGCCCTAAAATCTTGACGCCCACAAAGTTATCGACTAAAGGCTCTTCACTCATACCTCCATATCTAAGTTATGCCTTTGTTTTTACTACGTTTGAGCTATGACGCATCTACACAAGCCTTTAGCCTTCAGCTTGATATAGAGAAGACAATGGCTAAATGTTTACACTGGTTTATATCAGGCAGTCTCAGAGCCATGTGAAACAGTTACAACAAGAATTATGTGCACAGTATAATTCAGGACTCAAAGCCACAGTTTAATAGTAAAAGTCTCTGCAGTCACCATCTTTGCTTCGGTGTGTCTTTCTTCTTCTACTCCCTCGAGCAAAGAGGACAGCTGCTTATGCCAGATAAACGCCTGGCATTTGGTGCACTGAGAAAAGGGAAAGATGGGGGTAAGGGAGTGCAGACTGATGGGGGGGGGTGAGGTTGGAGGGGGACAAATGGGTGCGGTGCATTGATTG
Source organism: Neodontobutis hainanensis (assembly GCA_024349245.1). Lineage (NCBI taxonomy): Eukaryota > Metazoa > Chordata > Actinopteri > Gobiiformes > Odontobutidae > Neodontobutis > Neodontobutis hainanensis. The sequence goes on along the minus strand of JALDNG010000042.1, from coordinate 1,891,302 downwards.
TGGAGTGAAAAAGGCAGCAGGGATTAAAGAGCAAGATTTTTTTTTTTGTTGGCAGCGGTCACTGTAGATTCAGCACAGTGAGTGGAGAACAGAGAAGATGAAGTCAATGCTGACCTAGATTCCAAGACGGCCAGACATAATGGGCTGGGCCTACCCCTTGTGAACCCCCTCACCCCCAGCACTCCACCTCAGTCAAAACAATAACAGAGGCCCGCGCTGGGACGGTTCCAGCCCACAGCCTCTAGCCCCCAGATGCACTGCACTTGGCTCCTCTGTTGTTAACTTCCAGCAGCTGTAAGTAATGTTGGCCCCAAGACCCTTTTCCAAATTCCTGGAAAGAGAACTTAGTGAATGCTGAAGTGATGTTTAGATAAACTTCTGGGGTCTTCTTAACAAATCCAACTTTTATAGCCTGTGGACTGTTTCCTTTGCTTCAACAAATCCGAAAGGCTTACATTTTATTATTTTATTTTTGTTGGCAAATAGCAAGTGACGGATTGTGTGTTGTCAGTCAGTGGATAGAGAAGATATCAAGTTTGTACAACACGGAAGGAAGACCTGTGACACCTGTGTATAATGTAGGACCTGTGCTTCCTCATCAAAAATTGTTTAAACATTGCTAAAGACAAAAAAAAAAAAGTTAAGTGAAAATTTAAAAGTTTCCAATCACAATTATTTGTGCACTCATACAACTGAAATCTTCTTTTGTTGCTGTGTTACACATGCACCTTTTTGTTTTTTGTCACTTGTAAAGGGTCTGTAGATAAAATCAGGATTACAGTGTTCTCTTCCCTCTTCCTCAGTAAACTAGGGCTTATCTTAGTGCCTTGCTTGTGGAGTCAGACCAGACAGACATGGAGATGTAAGATGTCTCACTGGGGCACGTCACAGTGACTTGAGCCTGCCCCTCGGAGATGTCCTCCCGTCACCTCTAATGAACCCATACATTCATCCCTTGGAAAATGTAACATTAACAGGATGTGAGTATGGGGCTGGTGGGAGATGGCAGATTTCTGCTCAAAAAAGACTAAACATCACTTTAAACTTTCCTAATTAAGATTATTTTATTATTATTACTGCCTATGAAAGTGAATTTATGAATTAAGTGATGCCCATTAACAAGCCACACATTTCAATGTGCACTGCCAATAAAATATTCAAGTGACCTCTTTATGTAAAACAACACAGCTGCATCCTCTTCAGAAAGAGTCATAGAAAGAGATAGAAGACAGTTAGCTATAGTTTTAATGAGAGTAAAAACAATACATAAATTCATATGTTTTTTGTCTTGACTGGAGACTATTAACTCATGTACTGGAGCCATGTGGATGTTAAGTTGAAGTAGACTGACAGACCTTTAACTTCCAGTGTGCTCCTTAAGAAGAGGCATTGGTCTAATCTTCAAAGCCCTGTGCCATGTCACTGTCGTGCCTATGTGGAGCGTGCAATGAAAACACGCTAATTCCCAAATTTGGCAAGATGCAGCCAACGGGCACCAAAACCAAACGAGAATATTTGAGAAGGCGAGGTCAGTGGGTTGGTCTGGGTTAAATTGTATTTGGTTGGGAGGTAGTGAGTGCAGGCGTGGGAGGACTGTGGCTTTGGTGAACAGTGGGAGACTCATCCCTCAGCCACCAGCGACAGTGACCAGCCTTTGGATCTGCAATGTGCAATCATTCCAAATAGACGCTCTGCATCTGTAATAAGTATTTTGCACTCATGCAAAGTGACAATTTGCACTTAAATACAACTGTCTGACAACATGGCTGTCTATTTTTGACTTGGGCTGCAAGAGGAAAAGGTTAACTGGTAAAATCGGGAACCTACAAGTGGGAAGATTAACCATATTGGATTAACTGGAGTGGTTTCTGTTTCTCTCAGTGGGTTTGTATGGGATACTTGTAAATAGATAGTCTATTACCTCTTCTGGATCACAGACAGCCAAAGCCATGAGGATGTGAGGCCAAAGCATCAGTTACCTAAACTGCTGACATAGCCCCTTATAAAAATGCATTTAAAACAATAAACAAACTATTACCTCTTTTATGTTACAATGATAAGATTTACTTTTTTGGAACTACATATCTAACCCCCAAACAGCCTTCAAATGAAAAAAACAAAACAAAAAACAAATTAATGCATCAAGAAGTAAAAACATCATTTATGTAAGTGTGGTAAGACATGAAACCTCTTCCTGTGCGGGCGGAGCTTCTAAAACATTCCCAGAAGTGCGTTGGTTGAGCTTTATGTCCAACGGCTGCCACAAAACACAATACAGTCATTACACAACTGGGAGACAGACTCTATTAAAAAGTACAGCAGACTAAAAATACTAAACACAAAAGGTCCCATAAGGAGAGTGGAGCCAGTGTGCCAAGCAAAGTGAAAACCTAGAATTAGCCGGCTTATGTGTGATTGTAGGTGTGCTGTTAGAGCTGCAGCAGCTTCGGATCCAAATGTGGCAGAACGGCGACTAATATAACTTAAGTGCTTAAAATAACGCTGCACAGCTGGGATATAAATATTACTAGTGACAGTGTCAGGGGCACTTCCTCCCTTTGTTCCAGTCAGAGATGTGTCTGTGAGGGAAAGTAAAAGACAGGGGACCTAAAAAGAGGGTGGGCAGGCATAAATAACAAGGAGAAAGATAAAATGGGCATTGAGGGAGACACAGTGTGAGATAGTTCAGACATAGGATAATGATGTGGCACTGCCATGGAGAAGTGGAATGTGATAACTTTCTTGTCTCTTCCCCTCAGATAAAAAGACAAGTGGCTTGGGGCCAACAAGGCCAAGCGGATGCTTTAATTACAAGAGACAAAAGGAAGAGAGAGGCTTGGATGTTGTCAGTAAAAGGGTTGTGTGATTGTGCGGGCCGAGTTGTGGGGAGGGAAACATGGTGGGGCTCTACAAGAATGACTGGCCCCCTGCAGACCTGGTGTTTCAGTCTCTGTTCTTCAAAGATGTGGTCTGTTCTTGTTATATTCACATCTTGGGCTCTACACTTCATCTACACTCATCCTCCTGAGTCTGCATTAGATCAGTTCACATTTTCCTTGTATACAGTGGCAAGAAAAAGTATGTAAACCTATTGGAATTTAATGGTTTTCTGAATAAATTTGTCTTAAAATGTGATTGGATTTTATCTAAGTCAAGGGGATTGACAAACATAATGTGTCTAAAAAAAAATCACATTTTTTTATTGAACACACTCATTCAACATTCAAAATGGCAGTGGGAAAATTTTAGCCTATTCTTCCTGCAGAACTGTTTTAGCTCTGTCATATTCTTTGGACGTCTCATGTGTTTTGCCCTCTTCAGTCAATCCATAGCATCTCTCTTGGGTTGAGGTCTGGGCTCTTACTCCAAAAGGCGGATTTGTTTTTCTGAAGCCATTCTGTTGTGGACTTGCTCCTGGGTTTTGGATTGTTGTCATGTTGCATTACCTTCTTCACAGTTTCAGCTGATGAACATTGTCCTGGAGAATTGTCTGATATACTTGGGAAATCATCTTCTCTTCATTGATTACAAACTGGCCAGGCCCTGATGCAGCAAAGCAGGCCCAAATCATAATGTTTCCTCCACCATACTTTACAGTTGGGATGGTGTTTTCATGATGATATGCCGTGCACTTTCTACACCAGATGAAGCGCTGTGTGTATTTTTGCAAATAGTTCAATCTTAGTTTCATCAGTCTACAAAACATTTTGCCAATACCGCTGTGTAGTGCCAATGTGCTCTTTAGCAAACTTCAGGTGTGCAGCAATATTCTTTTTAGTAAGCAGTGGCTTCCTTTGTGGTGTCCTGCCGTGGATATCATGCTTGTTCAGTGTTTTATGTGTTGCAGACTCATGAACACAGATGTTAGCAAGTTCCAATGATGCTTTCAAATCTTTGGTTGTCATTTGCTTCTATTAATAAATATCATTCAATAAAGACATTAAAGATCAGATTAAAGACATTTTAAGACAAATTTTTTCAGAAAACAATAAAATTCCAAAAGGTTCACATACTTTTTCTTGCCACTGTACAAAACTATACTGGCCTCGGATGAGTTAAAACATAGTTTGCTGTTACTACCTTTTACATATAGATATAACCATATGACTAAAACACGTGGGAATACAGCTGTTAAGAGTAATCTTGTACAAGCATCTCTGCTTCAGCTTCATGTAAATTGTACGCTATCCTAAAAAAAAAAATATTCAGCTCTGTATAGGAGAACTGTTAAACCTTAAAAGTCTGTAATTAAATTTTCAGTTTAATGTTTTCTTCCTGAAGATTCTCTCTGTCTACATGCTTCATTAATAATTACATATTATGTGTGGACACTGATCAAGGTGGTCTCTTAATGCAGGCGAGGACTCATACCCATTTACACTTCCAGAAAGATCCCGGCACAAAGTTACATAGATTGAACCCAAGCAGCGCCAAATTGGAAATATAATTTCCAATAATTTTATTTTTTTTATTGCAGATTTAGTTGTATGATTGTAACATCATAGTTTAAGTTGGACTTTTTTGGCATTAACCGCTTGAAAATCAGTCAAAAATTTATTTACTCTTTTTATAAACATATGGAACATTGTTGAGGGAGTGTGCATTTGTGGGTGCCGACTAATCTCTCTTAAGAAAGAAAACAGTGGGGCTCTAAAAGAATGACTTCATCTTCTTTGAGCTGTGACTCTTTTCCAAAAAAGGACGACAAAGATCTGAAGAATTTCAGCTGACAAGATAAGTTGACCTCAATTGAGACTGTGCAGCTTTGTGACAAATATAGCACCAGAAAATACAGCAACGATATCTATAAATATAAGCATTGAAATCGCAAATATGCTCTTTGGAGTGACACTTTAGAGCAGAACGTTTTTGCTAAATTGGGCCACCATTCAAAACTAATCAAAGCTTGTCACATGTGGGAACAAAAAAGGTTCAGTTTGAGCGTGTGCAAAAAAGTCGGCTTTGATATATTTGGAACGTTTGGAGCTGCGGTGGTCCATGCAGTGGTTTAAAACTAGCTAGGGTGGACGTGCTTATTACAGAGTTTGGGGTTAAGAGGCAGCAGCTCACTGTCTTTTGGTCTGTAGTGCTATGTTGGATAATGCAGATTTAAATGCTTTTTGGCTTTTTCAGGTTAAATAGCAGCCGGTGAAGGAGGGGCCCCCATGACACATGATACATTTCTACCAGGTTTTCAAAGCAAAGTGTATTAGTGGCATACGACAGGATAAATCTATATGAGCACAGCCCTGTCTGACAGTTATTGGGCAACAATCAGCAACAGGTGCATGTGTGTGTGTGTGTGTGTGTGTGTGTGTGTGTGTGTGTGTGTGTGTGTGTGTGGTGTGTTCATGTGAAATTGGAAACCAGGCCGCTCTTTAACCACTGTATATATGAGCTCTGGTAATGGGTCCTGTCCCCCACCCATACATTAGCTGTAATGCATGAGGTAGGAAAACCACCAGCGATCCCACTACCACATGATGAAAGCAGAGAAAATAACTCACTCTAGCTTTTCATTTCCCTCTTGTCTCTTTTTATACCCGTTTTTCCAAGAAATACCCAAATTAAACCATCGGCTTAAATAATAGATTTGGTGATGATGTTAAAACACAGCACAAAAGACCAAGAACAGATCACTAAAGCTGCTCATTTCAGTGTAAAAAGCAACATCTCATAAATAATTTATTTATATTTTATGTGTCCAATACCACTTTCTTCTGATTTTTTAGGCAATAGTAGGTGGTTAGGTTGGTAAAATAGAAACATTTGGCATAGAAAATCTACGTGTTGCATGTTGCATGTGTAAGGAGGCAGTGTTTCAAAGTAAAACACCTATCTCAACTACAACTAGAAGGTCATGGGTTTGTTCAGTGCACAGTCCGCATGTGTCCAACTGCTACAGTGGGTCCTCTGGCCTAGTTTCTCCTGCCCACTGTTCATCGCATGCATTTGTAGGTGAATTGGTGATTCTGTATTGGCTAGAAATGAATTAGTGTGTGATTGAATGGTTGTTTGTTTGTCTGTTTTTTCTGTTTTTTTGTCTCTGACAATAACTTAGTATGACAATCCACATGAGCCTTTTCATAAAAGCTCCAAAACTCTAAAGTAGGAGTAGATATGGTAATTTCCACTAAATATGGAAATTAAAATAACATATTTATTTGTTTTGTGGATTTTATTTTACTTTTCATTCAGCAATGATGACAAAAGCTCCTTTGGATACCGTCCCCATTAAATAATCTTTGCACATAAGTGATTATAACAGAAGGAAAGAGATTATAGTTTTATACTGTATAGGTAAAAGTGAGTTGATCAAAAGACAGATTTACTGACTGCCCTGAATCTACCCTCTGGGCTTCTCTAAATCTACTCTAATCTCATTATTTTATCAGCCTGCTTGTGCCTGTGCTGATGGCCCGTTATAAGCCAGCATTTGTGCTCATGCCGTTTCAGCCAGCATAACCTGAACCCCTGGGTATGTTAAACACAACCCCCTTTCCAGCCCCACTGCTGGCACGGGTTGCGAATAAACCTGACACGAGGCTACAGTTACCTTTAGTACCTACAAGAGCATAAGCCACATTCAACATAAAAATAAAAATAATTATAAAAATGTTGACATCAATCTTCGAGCCTTTGAGTGTATTTAAAATTCTAAAGTACCCAGTGTTTTCTTTACCCTCAATGGGACATCAGGGGGCAAGTTCAGCCATACATCAGTGCCTAGTCAGTGTCAGACCCCCATCAGGACGGCTGCTCACTCTGGTGACTCAACTCTTTATTTTATGGCTTTATCATAAGGTCAGCGTCATCATTAGGCGACTGATTTGTAAACTGAGACTGCCAAAAGATGAAACAATAAGAACACAGTTATTACACTGTTAGTCATGCATTGATTTTATATAACGCATATGGCAGGATGAGGCATTGTTGAAGGGAACTAGAGTAAATAGATATGGGGCAAGGTTTTATCACTGGAAACATAAGGCCAGCTTGTATTCAGACCTGGTATTCACAAATGTCCCCCTAAGTCTGCATTAGAACACTTCTCATTTATCGATTTTGTACATGATTTCCCTATTTTAAATCAAATGTAAAACCTTAAAGGTCTGTGATATAACTTTGTGTTTTCGGCCTGATGACTCTCTCTGATGTGAAATGCTTCATTTATGATCACACAGGCTATATGTGGACTCCACTGCCTTACTGTGGTGCTCCTATTAATAAATATAATTTATGTATAGCCTGTGTTATTACAAGATTAACATAGGGGGCTGCACCTAATAGCAGCGCTTTGGTAGACGTTGTGCAGATCAGCATTTATCTGAGGTCCACTTTAAAATAAACTTTTCTCACTGAATGTTTATAAATTCTTGAAATGAAGCTAACATTCTTGACATTGAAGAATGACATTAAAAAATAAGATAACTACTTTGTAACATGACATTCAAGGCAACACGGTAAAGTTAAACATATTTATATATCTTTGATTTAAGCTAGTATTAAACTTTTACTTCCTAGTTTCAGAAGACCACATGAATTCAACTTAACTAATCAGTTAACTTGTTAGTCAGTTAACAAAAGAGTGACAGTGTTTGAGATGAGCATACAGTAACTGCAGCAACAATACATGTGTTAGATAAATGCATGCAGGAATCACCAGGTTGGTTAGACATGTGAACAATAGTGTGTCAGTGTCGTGCAGATTTTCAACCTTTGTTTGTGTGTGGTTGTCATAGTAACCTGAGCACACTGTGGTGAGTTGATATTTTAGGCTCGAAGTGCTAAAAGGGTGTGAAAAATCTCTATTGTGAGTGAAGGGCTGCTATAAATTCCATCTTGTCTTTTTATAGTAACATCTATAATTATACTTTTCACAGTGCTTCTGAAAAAGATTTTGTTTTTTACTGCAGCATTTGCTTCACTGAATTATTTGATCTTTTTGCCTTGACATGTCATCCTAAAATCAATCACAGGTACATTTTTGGAAACTTTTTGAAGTAAACATAACATATAAAAGGTTATCAAATGACACTAGCCAGTGCCAATTTAATGACCCTGTCTTTGCTGTCACATCGACCTGTACATGTTTATGGATAAACACTGGCACTCTGCCCCAATTGACATTCAGTTTCTAACTCCGGTTTACTATTTAACCAATGCAATTTTGTTTTAATTCTTTTTGTTTATACAACGCAAACTTATGTTATACTGCACAGGGCAGCTACAACGAAGCCATTGTTATTTTTTTCCAAAAACAGCAAAATACTGCTGATGACGTTTACCATTTACATCTTTCGATTTGAGAGGTAAAGTAAAAAGGTTAATATAATACAAGGAATTTCTCTTGGCATATTAGTCCAGAGCAAAAAACAGAGTAACAAGCTACACAGAATATAAAAAAACAACTAAAATCATCAAGTGGAGTGATTGTTCAGGTCAGCAATGAATACAAGTTTTCACTTGGTCACTTAATATGTATCTGTTGTAACTATTAAACAGTATGTTTGCTGTTTATTTTAAATGTTACCTTTACCATATCCTGAAGTGGTGGATGTGGAAAAACAAAATGTCATAACATATGATGTCTGTGAAGTTCTTCAATTTGTGTATCATTAGAATCTCCTGTATTCATGGAAAGGTTGGATAAATGTGAAAAAAAGAGATTTAATTTAGAAAAACAAAACACTGAATCCATTCAATAAAAATAAAAAATTTGAATATTCTTGTGTTTGGCCTGTCACATACGTAAATGTCCTTTGCTGATTTGATCAAAAGCACATAAGTGGACTTGTGCTTTGGCTTTGCTTTCAAGGTGAACCTGTCAAAAATTTAGCAGGTAAGGTATTTTTCTTCTTAACTGCGTTTGTTTTCTTATGAGGACTTTACCTTTATTAATAAACTTTTAAACTCTATTGTTTGAGCATATGACAACCAGTTTTGAGAAAAGGTGTTACTCTCTAACATGTGCAGTTGGACCATATTGGTTCAAGGAAACGGGACAAGGAAAGGAGCTGCAGTCACAAGCGCTTCTATGAAACTGGCCAAGGCTGTCCTTGTTGTTCCGTTGACCTTGAAATGCTAATGGCGTTAACATTTCACATACTGGATGCTTAGTTATTACTGCAAGGCTGCAGTACAAAAGTGTGGCATAATCAGGACATTATGTTAATCTAATGGAGGCATGGTGGACAAGAGCGACACTAAGCTGTAGTCCGTTCCTCTTTACCTGGGCAGCGTGTAGGCAGTCATGCATTACTGAGTGATGGCTGTTGATTGAAGGTCATTACTTAGCACCCCCCTGAACTCCTGACCCACGCACCCCTGGGGGTAAGAAGCCCCTCTGATCCAAGGTCAAACGCTGGCCTGGTGAAACAACACGCACATTTCTGCACACCGCCATTCAATAGCCCAAAGAGGATTCAATATCATATGCCATAATCGTCCGCTAAGCCTGAACACAGGGGGTCTCTGGTATAGATGAGCTTGGAGTTTTCAATCCTATTTTATCTTCTTATATTTCCTGCACTCATAACTCAGAATTAAACAGTCTTGGGTCAAGGTAAGGTCAGCCTCTACATGAACCGAATGCACTTGATTTGACTTTTTGCCGGATGCTCAACTTTCATTCAGTGCATTTTTCTGATTGGTGCTGGTGGGATTTCCATTCATCCGTCTGGAAAAACAGCAACCACACACAGACACACACACACACATATTCACAGAGATTATTTACAAACCACAGTGGCATCATCTCCTGGGAACCCGTTTAAACAAGCGCAGAACAAAACACCGGTGGAAAAAAGGAAAAAGCTGAAAATTGGATCACAGCGTTTCGCTCGCTTCCTGGTTTTTGTGTGCCCCCCTCTAAGCCCACTTCTCGGGAGACAGCGATGCTCCTTTTTCAGTGTTCTGAGGGATAATCCGAGTGGGAACCCTGGGAGGAAAGAGTCTGGGTTTAAAATGTAGGGGAATGTGAAAATAATGAGAACTATTCCCATAGATTAAAAAAAGGCATGGACAGCTTTCCCTTGGCCTTTTAATAAAGATGATCTGTGTCTTTTAAAATACCTACTGTGTATTTAGCAAGTCTTTACCCTGCTGTGTCTTTTCCCAAAGGGTCGTTGGGTAATTTAATTTCCCCATACACTCACTGGCACGTGCTTCCTCACATGTAGCCGAGGTGGCTCTAAGGACAAAACTCTCCTGAGAGTCCATGGCTACATTACAATGGGTCAGCTACACTTTTCCATTACATACAACCAAAGCAAATTTGTCCATAAACATGTGTCACTGCTACATAAGAGTCAACCCATTAATAATAAATAAATCACTCAAGGCACATATGAAATACAGGTGCATTAATGTTTTTCCTTGTTGCCAGTCACTCAACAGCACTATAGAATAATCTAATGTTTGGATCTACAAACGTTAGATTCTAATAAAATGTCATTGTAAAATATATTACCTTCGAAAAAATGTTTTAATGCAGTATATTATCTTCATGGAATCCACCGATCAATATTGACTTAACTCTAACCTACTGTTTGAATCAGATTTGAACCTTTTGACAGAAAAAAATATCCTAAACCTCATTCTTTTTATTATAAATTCCAAAAACAATTGTTGTAAAACTTAAAAATACCTGCCTTAAAACATTTATGCTTCTACCTGCTCTGTAAAACATTTATTAAGAATTAATCAGACATTTTTTTATGTGGCATAAGCTATTTAGACATTCTAAATAGATCTGTAGTTCAAAATTTGGTATAGACACTTATTATTAAGGAATTACTTTTATGTCTTCACAATATGGTCAATTTTGACCCCGGACCATACCGGTCACCATTTACCATTTTGTGAGAACACAAGTAATGTACTTCTGAAAGTAATGTAATTGTTCAGAATATTTTTTGTTTAAATTTAAAATGCGCTGACACTGCTTCTCTTAGTCTTGTCAGTTCTAGAGACTGCATGCACACATAAATATTAATCCAAAATCCTATAATAATACTTTAAGCTTGCGTTATCTTCCATTGCTGTTGCTTAAAAACAATGCCAGCAAAGTGGAAGAAGCTCTATACAGACAGTGGAAGCAGGTACCAATAATGAGTACTTTAGGAATCTTTTGCACTTCAGCTGGATTACCACAAGATTTGGGAGATTCCAAACTCATGTAAATTCATCTTGTATCGTACCAAGCCAACTTGTTTTGTCCTCTTCTCCTCTTTATTATCAGTCAATCTTTGTTGTCAAGTTTTTGACAGGAGGAGTGTCCAAGATTGTATTGTCAAACAGACTATGTTCTGTAAGTAGTTCTATCTGGTGAATGCAGGTTAGGGCTCTTTGAAGCATAAAGACGAGGACATAAGCATAAAGTCTGTAGGTGTCTCTAATTGACTAACATGAAAGACCCTAATCCACCAGAGCATGTGCTGGGAGGTGGAGGTGGGGGTCAAGAAGGAAGTGGAATGGGTGAAATGATTAAAAGGAAAGCATAAATGTAGAGCAAAGGAGAAATATACTTTAAAGATAAGACCAAATTTTTAGTAAGCAAAATAATATGAGCTTTTCAAAATTGCACATACTGGAGGGAAAGGAAGAAATGGAACTAGTGAAGTCATTAAAGGTTTATACCCATGGGATAAGAGTGAGCAACACCCTGGGTGAAGCAGGGTTAACTAATCTGAGGCATGGTTTGTTCCATGGGACATGAACCACACATGCAATTAACCTATTGAAGCCAATGAGGTTTCAGCCGATTCCACTTTACTCTCTCCTCACCAATACATCCTGTCTGAGTGATAAACACTGCATTAGGGCTGACAGAGCTGGTGGGATTGGACGAGGTTGGGCAAAAGGTTGGATTAATGTAGATTAAAAAAAGATTTGGGTCAGGTGTCTAATATCAGATTAAAACCACAACCCACCTCCAAAGGTAAATCATGAACTTAGACAAATGGTTTATGAATACAGTGACCACTGGACAATTTTACCTGTTAGTCTTGGGCTTTCTCTTATGCATAACTCATGCATAACTGTGCGCCATGCATTGCCACCATGGAATAATCAGTCGCCGATACTTCCTGGGATAATGCCTGCTGACGACACCACTTATGTAAATCCACAAATGAGGGGCAGAGTGGGAGGGGTTAAATCACAACACCGTCCTACTTATTTTCCAATTATTTCAAAAGGTAAATTCCTTTTTTTGATAGGTTTTTATAATTATAATACGTACTTGTCCATATAATTTTGTCATTTAGCGCAAGACAGACTCAGCTGATAACCCCGAGGAAGATATGGTTCAGTCTAAGCCGAGCAGTTGATTAAAGGGTCTATTTAAGGGAATTGTCTTTAGCTCCTTTCACACGCTAGAAGAGCTGTATGTGAAAACGTCTGTCAGACATGATAGGCTTTACGCTGGCAGGTCTGTGCACAAAAGCTACCTTCAAGTGAACACTATAAGAGCACTGATCAAAGCATTGCTATTAGATTTCTCACAGCTGCAGAGCCAAGTATTTTAGTAGTGACCTGTTTGCACTTGCGTTTGTCAGTATAGTAGCATGCATTGACAGTTGTAGAATCCCTTTTTGGCACCAAGTCAGTAGCCTTCTGGCCCTGATAGCATTCTTAACCTACTAAATTAAAATGACATCAGCTGTCATTCAATCAATTACTGAGGAATTTTATTGGAGTGAAAGGTTGGGTTGGAGTCATGGATTAGTCTTGAAACCTAAGACCTACCTCTGAAGATTGTAGTTTATGTAGTTTATGTAGTAACATTTCTTGGTTAGGTTTAAACAGGAAAAATGGTTATGTGTACAAAATAAGAGCCACACAGTTATTGCAGACTATTTCCACTAATGCATTTTCTTTTAAACCAGGTGCGGTGCCTAACTGCCCATCTTTACACTAAATACATTTGATTTTGGAGTATTTTGAGTTGCATGCATTATATTTGTTTTGTGCACAATCTGTTTTTTTAATGAGGTGTTTTTTTTACTATTTGCTATATTTGTGCTGAGAATAAATTATCACTTGTGATGCAAGGTTTCAACATCCTTGAAGAGATATGCTCATATAAACAATACACATGAGTGCTCCTTAAGCAGTGCAGCAGCTGAAAGGGTCATATCTTTTTGTGTGAAAGGTTGAGGCCTTTGATTATTAATGCAACTTAAACTGCGTAAATTGTTTTCTTAAAACCCTTTTCATATAAGCTCTATAATCCGGACTTTATCCTGAGACTTGTTTTCTCCCTGCAAGGATATCCAGTTCTGTCTTGCTCTACAACTTCATATAATCATTGTAAATCCAGCAGCAAAAAGTAGGGGTAAAACTGCAGATGTGACATTCCCAGTCCACTGTAAAATGTGAATATGACTGGAAGAAGAGTTAAATATAAGTGCCCTTTAGGTAAGGTTTTCTGGTGCTTGTGATAATGTGACTCTAGCAATGAAACCTTTTTATGTGGTTTATGGTCTTTTGTGGAAATCCTTCAGGCAACAGAAGCAGCAGTGGTCTTTTGGTCATGTGTTTTACTCCACTTAGCTCGTTTTTAACATAATACCAGCTATTCTTTATTTCTGTTTAAGAGGTGTAGACTTTTGTGGTGCAGATTTGTTTTTTTTCTGTGTAGTTTTAGTCATTTAACCCTTGTATAGTCCAGGGTTAACATTTGACTTGGTCTTTCCGTTCCTGTTCTTTTGTTGTTTTTGACTCTGTCCATTTGTGTCATTTTTATTCGACTAGTGTCACTCAGTGTTTTTTTCTTTGTTTTTTTTTGTTTTTTCTTCTCCTCTCTCTGGCCATAATTGTCTTGTCTTTATCCACAAACACACACAGAAAAAGAGACAGTAAAAGCCTTGGCTGAAGCACAACAGAGAGAGCAGGAGAGGAGGGAGGGGTGACTGCAGTCGTCTGGGCTGTGTCAATGTCTTGTTTTGATTGTGGTTGTAGTAATATTTGGTTTAAACTTTAATAGTCAACCACGTGTAAATGTCAGGCCAACCTGAACTTGTGGCCTAAACAGAAAGAGCTCAAAAAAGTTAAGCAGAAGGTCTGACAACAGATTTGTTCAGGTTTGATTTAATGCTGGTTTAGTCGTAGATTTAGACTTGGGTTCAGAGTTGGTTGCAATTGCACTGTGCAGTTATAAGGACAGATTAACTATAGTCATGGGTTTAACTTTGTATTAACTCTTTAACTCTCTGCTTTAGTGCTGCTGGGCCAGTTAGATTTAATTTGTCATGTCAGAACTGGGCCCGTTACCTTAAAGCTGAAAAAGGGTTTAGTGAGGTAACTAATGGGTAAACCTGGATTTTCAGTGTCACAAAACAGTTCACTTCCTATTAAAATCGATCAGCAACAAGAAATGAGGCAGAGATTTGTGTCTTCCAAGTTGTAAAGCATATGTTAAAGTAAGCATAAAACTGTGACACGTGGCTTTGTAAGGTACTATCCTAGAAAAACAGGACTTTATTCTTATTTTTATTGAATCATATTTTTGCTCTGTTCATATGAGTCAGAGAGGCTCTCTTTGTCAGCATTATGTTGAGATCCACTGATGAATAGTGGCTGTGGTAATGACTTTAACATTTAGTAAAGTCTACGTACTCATCCTGCCTTGGTGTTGGTCTTTACTTGGTTAATGTTTTACTGCTCAATCGGTCTATGTTGCTGTTAATTTAGTCTTGCATCTGCTTCTGCTACATGAATTGCATCTCCAAAATAACACTGGCATCAGATTTACTGCTTTAAGATTGGAGTCTACCCATAACACAACAGACAGGCTCGTATCTGCTGAGGAAACACAACATGGCAGATGCTTTCTCCTCTTACTGCTTGTGCTCAATAAATTCACTTGTGCAATAAATGCTTTTTATCGAGGCTACACGGCAACATAGAGCCACTGTAATCTCCAGCAGAATGTGCACTCTCTTCACAATAATAGCTTCCAAATGGGATTCCAGTCCAAATAAAAGACCACTCAACCTCAACTCCTAAACCTTCTGCTTAAATGGATTTCTATTGTAATGGTTAGTTATGGCAATATGAATCCCAGTCCCGAAGACTACTTTATTTTTATTTCTGTCTAATACCCTGTCTCCTCGGTGTAGTAGTGGGTGACTTGGCCTAGTTTTGTCTGCCCTGGATACACAAGGGGGTTTTAATGGGAACATAATGATATCAGTGTAGAATTACCTGGGAAGAGTCCTGCGGATAAATAGCGCAGAAGGAGGCACAGTCATTGGATTAGTCAGTGATGACTTTTATATAAAAATGACATTTAAAAAATAATTAGAAACAATCAACTAATAGCATACTACTATAAGACTTTGGTGGTAATTATTGCATATGATTCTGGAGAAGCCTTATTGGACACAGGTTCTAATAATCTTGTAAAACACATGTCGTCCTTTTAACTCAATAAAATGAGGGATAAATGAGCCACAATCATAATTATCTTGTCAGGCAGGAAGACATTTATTATATAAAAAAACAATAGGCTGACTTACCATCAAAGTTTAAAAAAGGCACAGCACAAACCTTATATCGATAGTGATGCTAAGAATACATGCTAACACCAAACTTAACAATAAGTTGGTGAAGCACATTGTAGATGGTCTTGATTTGGACAGACCCTAACCACATTACAATGCAGTGGTTTGTGTTTGTTACAGTCACGATCTTACCTCAGTTGCATTGGTCATCTGCAATTCAAAAACGATCAGAATCGGATATAACTTATTTGACTTGTTTCACCAATTGATGATGTTCAAAAAACAAAATAATACGGAATTTGATGCTCTTTAAAAAGGGCCATGCTTCTTAAAGCCAACCCTCAGCAAGCGATCATGTGAGCCATTTTTCTTCTTCTGTGTTACCCAATTTTAAAGTTATCTAATGTTACATCAAAATCTAGTTTTCAGCTCCTTTTTATTTTTATTTTTTTTCTGGTCTGGTCCAATTTGATTTGTTCTGTTCAGCACGGATCAATCCAGCCTTTGATAGCCACTGTTAAGTTGTGCCTGCAGTGGCACAAGGAGTTCTTTATGGAGCACAATCACTGCCTCTAACATAGCGGCACGCCCATAGAGCAACCAGTCCATCTGCGCTTGGCCTAGTTTTGGTTCACGTTGGTGGCATTCCAGACCCCATTCTCAAAGGGGACAGACAGAGACACACAGTGTGTCTTGCGCTAGATAAATATAGTCATGACATTCAAAGGGACTGTAGTTTTGGTCGGTGCATTCGTTTTGGCAGGAGCAGGGATAATCAGACTCCAGAGAAGTGTGTAAACTCAAAAACCAACACGAAACAAAGTGCTTCTTTCATTATGATGGGTTGCATAATAGATATACTAGATTGACTCTGACTCAGCAAGATCAAATGCACATTAAAAACACCACAACAAGGTATTTTACACACACACAGGTATGGGCATGCTTTAGATTCAAGGAAAAACATTGTGATTGTTGTTCTCACTGAAAAAAAAAAACCTGGCATCCCTAAACCACAAAGCAGGTCTCACCCAGAGTAGTCAGTTTGTAATGTTCCACAGCTGCCATCAATCTGCATTTCCTGGCATGAGATGAGAGGGAATCCTTACGTCTCTATTTATGAGGCATCGTGTGGGAACATTATGCGGATACCTGTGTGTGTGACTTGGCATGTACTACAAATTCAAGACACCTGACAGTAGGAGTATGTGAGGGTCACCCAGGGACAGTAGGAGGCTTTTCAGAGGCGTGCCTTTTGTGCCACGTTGTATTCTTTGTGGCACAAACTGTAATTACCATTGAGATACAATATTGAATATGAGGTTGTTTGAGGTGAGGTATGAGAGTTGATATAATTACAATAACATAAGCCACTGCCAGAACATCTCATGCTGAAGTTCAATCTGGGACAAATGTTACCACTCTATCTGCAATGGCCCACTGCCTGCCCAATTCTTTAAAAACTAAATGTTGTTAGCAGAAGTGATGATAAATTGGGAGTGGTATTTTTCAGTTGCCAAAAACTAATAACTCACAGTATGCTGTTAAGCCAACAGTCTGGAGAGAATGTCTGAGGGATTTCTGCTCATCCATGTTAGGAGAAAGTCCAGTTGGTTTTACTGAGTGGGGTTAAAGCTCTAGCATCAAAGTTAGTGACGATACAAGTTGTAGAAAGGACTGTATAATAATCGATTCTGCTGGGTAGCAATCACTTCAGGGTGTGAGGTCAGGACACTGTTTATATGTTTAGGTGAGTGGAGGGCAAAAGAATGATCTGAAGGTTAGTTTTATCTGTTTTCTTTAATCAAATATTGAATATAACCATGTATTTGAGTCTCCACAAAGGAGAACAAAACAAACACAATAGTTTGTGTAAACAATAGTAGACACTTAATAATAAACTAAAATGACAACAAATGTTTACCACAGCCACAGCCCTTAAACAAAAGAATGTGTGGGGCATACTCGTAATGACTAATGCTGCTGATAAACCTTAGAAGTTACAATTCTATTTTTTTACTTTTATAATTATTTTTTCGTTCACGTTCAAGCTCCCCTTAGATTGATGCCACAAAGTAGGCTGTGTCTGTTATATATAATTGAGTTCCATGATTGATTTAGATGAAACAACCTACTTTAATACTTTCTACTAATTCCTTTCAATAAATGTATTAACGTAAGATGCATGTTTTATTTATGTACCTTTCATAGTAAACGTAACGGCAGCGTGTACCACCTACAACCACTTTTTGACTTCATGCCAGTTCAACTTGGCCACAATCCAGTTTCCCAATGGAATCCAGCAATAGACTGCACCTAAGGACTCTGCAGAGAAGCTTTAAAGTAATATGTGAATGATATAAGAGCATCACATAAACGTTCACTGTCAATGCTGCTGCTTAATAATAAGGTTGCATTGCATTCAAAGTCAATTCATGGTGTGTTGAGGTTAGTATGTTCACTAAAAGGGAGGAAAGCCTCTGCGCCCTGTGGTGTGTTTGAGTATGCGCTCCAGCGAATGAATGTGTAACATGTAAGGTGAGCGGTCCAGGCTGGATTGAAGCGGCTGAGAAGGGCATGAATAATGGAGGCTGATGCAGTCGAGCTGTGTCTCTGCTGTCAGTGTGAGCTCCGCTGAGAACCGCCCAGCATTTGGAAATTCCTGAAACGTCCAATTGTGAAATAATTTATAGAATGTGTTGTATGTAGAATGTCAATTAGAAATAATTACAATGAACGCATTGTATGTATAAACGAGGCAGTGGCCTATTTAGTTTGTTCATTGGTTTATTATTTTTGAATTAATAGGCTGCAAGATTCCATTATATTCTTTAATAATAACGACTTCAGTCTTATTGTGGTCCTATCCCTGTGAGAAGGAGTCACAAAAGGAAAGAAACACACAGTAAGTTCATGTATAGGCTTATTATATGGTAGAAAACAAGAAGAAACAGACTGGATTAGGATTTAGTACAAATTAACAATAATAAACATGTCAATATCATTTCACAATTTCTTATTTTACTGGCTCTGTTTCCTTTCCAAACAGGCCATTTTTATATCAAGGATGTTACTGTGCCCAACATGGCTGAGCATCCTGTGTCCATGTATTTACACACTCTAGTTTCTGAGTCATTCATGAATATGTATAAGCTCTTTTCTGTTTGCAGTGGTGTGTCATTGTAAGTAAAGCAGTGTTAATTATATAAAATATGAGTCATAATGTAAATACTGCATGTTTGCAAAGCTTCAGACTACACAGGGACAGGGATATCCCCATTTATCGGCACACTCCTTCGGTCAACTTCTCGCCGCCTTTTGCCTCACTTCATTTTTCTTTGTCCTCGAGAGGTTTACAGAGCACACCTTTTTACACAAACCATAGCTCCATTCATCAAACTTAAAACGAGTAATCATTTAACTCTTAAATCATTGTAGATTAAGTAACATTTTCTGTAACATTTAAGGTTGAAAGGCCCACGCTTTAAACTATTAATGGTAAATAAAAAAGGGTCTCCCATGTCTTCAGGGCTGTTTGCAGGTGGATTTGCATCCTTCTTATGAAAGTGCCATTTGACCTTTACCCTCTCAGCTGTGCATCTAAAATTAATTTCAAATATGTCAATGGATTATCTTTACCTGAGTGTGTGGTGTTTATTATTATTATGGGTATTATGGGTGCATTTGGCAGTTCACATGTGACTCTTGTGTCTTCATCATTTACTATAACCTTACGCATACTCTTGTTGAGTTTGTTGCCATATCAAAACAAGCACCCGCATTGTGTTAACGCTCAACACAGCCTGCCGTATTCACTTGTCAACACTGAAAGATTCTTTGGAGGGCAAAGACTCAACACAATGCCAAAGAAAGGTCTAGATTCTACTGATGTCCAGCCAAAAGTTACAAACATCTTCCTTAAGCGTCCACCAGGAGACATGTCCCGGTGGACAGATCTGTTTCAGATTTTTTCAGCCTCTTACCACCTCTGTAAAACTTTCTCTCCTGTTTCACCTCATATGTCACAGCACTCAGTGTTTTCTGGTACATTCTGTGCCTCAGAGAGTGATTGTCATTCCCCTGAGGGAGCATCAGATTGCAGGAGCATGCTGGAGCAGTACATACTCTTCCTCATAAAGCAGCTTTAGATGCTGCACATTGTTCCGCAGTTGTTCACACCTCTGCTGCAGGGGCTAATGATAGCATTGACAAGAGGGGAATGGGTTAATAATGCGGGACACTTTGTGTTTAGTGGCCTATTATGGATGTAGAGACATCAGGAGAGAAGCTGGGACACAACGACAGACTGTCAGGTGCAGTGCTTAATTTGTGGGGGAACACAGGGAAATATATTCCCCCACCTGGGACTTATTTGACTGGATCCGGCATCTATTTTTTCTTTCTTTCTTAGCGTAAGTTTTTTAGAGTAATAGTTAATGTGACCTGGTTTTAAACATATTTATAATGATAATTATCATGATTTATAACTCAGCCTTTAGAAATGGTATATTAGTTAGTTTAAATGGCATTATTTACAAAAAGCTTTATGCATAACAACATATGTTCCTTTACCTTTTTTCCTTCTTGATGCTGGGGGAATACTTCCCCTAAATATTCTCTCTCTGTTCCTCCATCTCCAGATTTACAAATTAAGCACTGGCAGGTGCACCATACGCAGCACAGTGTTTTCTTATTACTACAGCCTTGCTACAATTACAAGAAGCTAATAGTGCAACAAAACCGGACTAATGTGATGTGTAAATGTTTGGCCCACTGAAACTAAAGTCTAACCTGCTTGAAGAAAAAGTTGAAGCAAGCATCTGGACTTAGATTTCGAGCTGAAAACTAAGTCAAGATGCCTTATCTTCAACCTTTTCTTCAGGATGACCTGGACAAACCTTCACAGACATGTTGCTACCACTTTTGGGAAGGAAACTCTTCAACCTCTACAAGACCATGAGAAGACTGGCAGAAAACTGGCAGACTATAAAAATCATATTAGATTCAACCTACGATGCAGACAAAGTAAGCTGATTCCTAAAAGCCTAAGGCTGGATTTCTCTGTGAAGGGACACAGGGCTGATAACATCCTACGACGTGGGAGTTACTGAACACACTGTTCCTAAAGTTATATACCCTAAAGTTTGAAGACATAGTTAAATCAAAAACATTGCTGATGAATATAAAGCTAAGAACAATCACCTGTTCAAATCAAATGTCCATAGGTTGAGAATAGGTGTATAATCTAAGAGGAAAGTATGTACAGTGTCCTCATGGACTGGACAATTGAATAAAGAGGGTGGCAACTTTACCAAAATAAAAAAAAAAAAAACTATATCAGATTAAAATCTTTATCATATACACACAAACTAAATAACAAATCCTAAATAAAACAAATAATTATAAAATATTTTAAATGACTAATCAAATAATAATTTGACATAACCTAAAAAAATGACAAAATACTAATACATTTTTCTATTAACTTTATGTGTACAAATCTATTTTTTAAATTAAATCACTCATGTTTAATCATCAAGTGCCACAAGCTGACTGTATGCCTGAGACTAATAAATTTGAAAAAGAACGTTGTCTGACCCCAACTAAACACAGAGATCAATAAATATTTCTTGTTATTAGGTATCTTGTGACCACCAGACTGTGACACAATTTAATAGCTTCCTTGAATCATACCTGCAGCTCTACTTATCTTTGCATGTACATCAACAAAGGAGAAAGATGTTTCTTGACACTAAGTTGACACTGAACCAATGCTAAAATTAGAAAGACTGAATGTGCAATTAGCTACAATTATGACCATACATTTACAATAAGATAACATTCTCTTCTGTTATAAAATTCACATTTCTGCTTATCCAGGACCCAACAACAGTGCACCAGAGTAAATAGGCCCATACTAAACTATTCTACTACATACTAAGTGTTTTCCTCGACTATGTCCTCTGTGTATTTTGTGATGCTTTTCCTTCGGAATTAAAAAAAATTATAATAATAATCTGCAAACAAACACTCTGCATAAGACTTGTGTATGCATTCATGATATATTTATTAATAGATTTATTTTAATACTTTATACCAGCAATCCTAATTTTATAGTAACATTTTAGAATTGCCAAAACCATAACCAGAACAAAACATGGTAATTACAGAGAATTCAAGAACATTTAAGATGAGTTATACCACATTGTGCCTCTACCTCTTTAATAAAAATATTACCAATATAAGTTCATTCAGTGGACCTAACAAGCTTCATGCTACAACAATTCATCAACAGAGGCTTGAATGAAAGGAGTGGAAATCCCATTTGTGTTGAATGAGATGTAGACAAACAGTTCTGATAAATCAATCACACATGGAAAATTAAAAGAAACCACACTTTACTGATTAAAAGCAAGAATATCAAGCAAAAGAAGACTGTATAGACAGGGCAATGATAAGCGTAATTCATGAGTGATGCTCAGATGATGTTGGGTGACTGTATCTCATTGTGACTCAGGCAATCAACATCACATGCAGACAAGCAGGATGAGAAAGGCCATGTGCTAAGGGAAAAAACACTGGAACACATGCCCAGACGTCACATAAATACACGTTGGCTGATAAAAGCATCAAGAAATGGTTGACCTGTCACACAATCACATGTTGTACAGGGCTGCGCTGCAAAAAGAAGGGCCACTTGGGATTTTCCCACCTTTTAGATATTAGTCTCTTTTGTGACAGACCCAGAAGGACATGGTGCAGTATAATAAAGGTTGTGGTGGTACGGCACATGCAATCATTGAGAGGGTTTCATTTCCACTGTCAGCAACATCAATACTAACGTCACATCAAGTGCCAAGCTGGCCAAAGTCTCGAAGCAGAGGCAGACTGAGTCTGGACAATTAGAGGTTTTATTCAGAATACATTCACCATGAAAAACATGGTCAACCCCAAGTCTTGTGTGCCAAGAGAACTGTTAACTCATCTTAACAGAATCCATGAAGCAGAAATTGACTCAGCTTAGGCCACACCCTCCGTGTCCTGCACTGGTGTCTCCAGGTCAGTCTCTCCCAAACACCTTTTCAAACCTCCCCTTTATACTCTGTCCACTGGTAAGAACACCTCCGAGTAAGTACTAATATTTCAACAGGCCTCTAAGATTAGCAGGTAGGTAATCACTAAAGTTATTCAAGTGTGTTTTAACTAAAGTATAAACACAAAGAAACATAAACCGAAAAACAAAAATATATAGAGAACGCAGAACTCTACACCAGATTCCCCCTCCACATGGTTTAGCCCATGACATTTCCGAGGTTATAAAGGAGAAGGACACGCCTCCTCTTTGTTCAAATCATGTGTTGGTACAGGTAAGTGTGTGGACTGTAAATGTACATTTGAAAATGAACGCCACTAGTTCAACCAAATAAAGAATTTTAAACTAAATGTGTGAGAGTGGAAATTTAAAGAAACGATAACTAAACAAATACTAGCAAATCCTATCTATAAACTATTCAATTCCACCAAGGAGGTGTCTGTTTTGTTGTGCCACCCACTGCCTTCTCAGGTGAAAGTTGGAGGGACAAGAGTGAAAACAATGTCCTAACAGCTGGGTTAGTGGCTGCTGGTTAAACGAAGCAAGTGGAACAAAACAAAATCCTGTCTTTGTGCAATAAAAAAAATATTTTTGGGGTGGGCTTCTGCCATAACGTATTCATGTGTGTAATGCATTAGCAGCAGCAGGGTTCACAGTGCACATATAATAGAAATAATGCATACAAATGATGTTAAATGGAATAATTTGTGTAAAATACACTAACAGCAATTTCCAAGTTCACACATTTAATTCATGCCCCATTGCACATAATGTGGGATGTTTTACTACATATTTTCTATTGTCTATCTACTGTGGTGTGGCAAAGAGTTCATGATGTATAAATATCCATATTATAAAATAGTTTTCTCATTACATCTATGCATATATGAGTAAATGTGTTATTTTAAAACATTAAAGCATTTTAAAGGTTCTTTGGTCTCTGAGGGACGCTTTTTAAACCAAACCATTTTGCTGCAGGGCTTCTGCCATTATATCATGACATCATTATCTAGTATCACCAATAGCTTGAAGATATTTAAATCAGCAAAATGGGGAAAAAAGTTTTTATATCATTCAAAGGCTTCATATGACCATTTATAAACCATTCAGTCAGTATTTTTATTGCAAATTAATAAAATTGCAGTGAGAAATGAAGGAGCAATGGAACAAAACGAGGCATATGAATAATATTTCAAGATCTAATTATGCTTAAGGGGTATTATCTAACTGGACTTTTCTGTTGCCATTCAAGCAAGTAAAATTAATTATCCATGCAAATTTGCTTCTTTCTGTGGAAATGGGGAAAATCTCAAATGAGTGACGGAGCTGTGGTTTTCACTTTCATTAGGCTTTTCAGTTTTCCAGGAAGCTGCACAGGAGCTGCCACATGTTGAGGGTTTGTGGGTTTGGAAAATGGGGAGATTTTCTGTTTTGCCACTTTATGCTAATCAAAAAGCAATTTCCATATTTTTTCACTGAGGACCAAACAACGTGTTTCCTTGTTATCCATACAAACATTCATTTGGACTTCTATGAAAAAAATCTTTGTAAATGTGTTGTGGGCTCCATAACATAAAAGACCTATGTCTAAAAAGAGACATGTAGTCTGTAGCTACTAGTGCTATGAATACTACAAAGAGCCTCTAGTGTTAACTAAATGTGCTTCAGCTCTTCACTAGTAATGTGTCTGAAAAGAGTAACGTGATATTGTGTCATTTGTGGAAAAACAAAGAGCTCCACACTAACATTTGACAACCTAAGTAACAACACTGGTTCGGATTAATGCTTAAAAGGAGGCTTGAGCAGTGCATTGTTAAAAAAAAAAAATAGAGCTCCTTCAGCTACGAGAAGGAATGACAAATTATTTGACTATGATTTTGCATTTTATGTCATTATGTGGGTATAATGTGATCACTACGAGTTAAAAAAGACAAGTTGTTAATAAAATCTTAATTATGCATGGACAAAGTCAATTATCTATTATCAATTTGAAATTATCCATGTATTGTTTTCCTCCATTTTCCAGGGCAAGGTGAGAAAGCAGGCAGACTTCCCCAGACACTTCCCTCAACTCCACCAGATTGGTATTGCAGTCAATTCTTGATGGCAGGATCAAAATTCTCACTTTGCCCTCCGCAGGTGGTCTTATCCGTTTCTTGTGCCCTCTCGACGTTGCCATTTGCTTGTGGGATTCAAAGCTACTTGTAGTTGTCCTCAATGTCTGCTATAGTGCCTTCTGGGAGTGAGACCCTTGTATGTACCCTCTATTGTTTACCATCTGACCTCAGTTCTCAGGTCCCAATGACATTCCAGTATTATTGCTGGATGATCCAGGTTGTGTGGATCAGTTGGTCAATGTCTCCCTCTCTCTTGGCGTACAGCTTGATGTCATCCATGTAGAGAAGGTGACTGATGGTGACCCCATTCCTGAGTCGGTATATATATATATATATACATATACACACACATCAGTTCTCCTCCAGCAAATGATAGAAGTCTGCAATCATTGTGCTTGTTTGTTTGAACTTTGTCATAAATAAAAGTTTTAAATGCTGCCAGTTTCTATTAGCGCTAGATGGTCAGGCCCTAACTTGACTGGGCTGTAGGGGTCCTGCTTACTGGGCTGGTGAAGAGAGGGCTGCTCTGTCTTTTATGCAGCTGAATGCATGAAGAAATCAAAACCTCATAGGGCCCATTGTGGCAGAGCATCAAACACAGCACTGGCACAGCTTTGATCATGAGGCAAACCCAGGAGGAAAAAAGGGCTGCTTTGGGGGAGAGAAATGAGCTCATAAAACCACTGGCACACAGGTGCAAGGACATACATCCGTTGTTTGCATGCGATCATGGACATAGTGTGCACACAGCAGCATACAGTATATTGTCACATGAAGAACAGTCACTGCTCTTCTTTTTGATGGCCTCAGTGTCACATGATCAGTGAGTGATATTGGCATTGCTGCAGGGTATTGGGTTTCACAATGACCGCAACTAAAGACTCAACTGATGGTCAAACTGTTGGTGTAGACTGGTTCACTTTGCCATTGTGTTTACCTAAAAGCACCACACCCAAACAGGCAGTGTTTTCAGAAAGCACCTGAACAGACTGTGGAAAACACCCAAGCTTTTACCAGATTCTGTTTTCCATCCAATTGGGACATTTAACTAGAACATTTATTATGTAAAATTGATCTGAAAGTGATTTGGGAGAATTGGGGTTTTTACACCTGAAATGGTCACTTCAGTGGCTTTTGTTCACATATTTAGGGTGAGAAAAAAAATGAAATGGAAAAAAAAATGAAATGAAAATGGAAATGAAAAAAAAAATGAAATGAAAATGGAATTTTGTAATTTTTGTAATTATTAAAATCAACACCAATGGCAGATATCTCAAATGTGTTGTTACAATAGTTTTTAGGAAACCGTGGACTGCATAGCCACTCCTCTGTCATGGGGTAAAAAACAGTATTAAAACTGAAGAACGTACTGGTCAAAGGCACAATGTACAGCCTATCTTTAGACAAAGTAAACAGGTTTTGATGTTACCAATCCAAAGCTGTTTGAAGTTGATTCTAGTCACTATCACCATATACTGTAGTGACAAGATTAGTCTATGGACTATATGGATTGTCACCATAATGCTGTCTCTGCAATTATTAAGGCTGCACACCCAGCTCATTTATTTTTAACCTTTCTATTATTTAAGTTTTCAATGTTCTTCTTTTAAGATGTTTAATAAATTAATGGGATTAATATATCCTTGTGCTGTACCTTTTCGATTAAAGGACACTGTTGAGAACATAACTATTATATTTGTTGTTTCTTAAAGATATTTGTAGACCTTTTTTGCCTTTATTGATGGTGGACAGGACCCAGGGGGCGAGAGAGAGGGGGATGAGATTGGGCGAATGACCCTTCAGAGATTCGAGCCAGGGTCTGTTGTGTATGTGCCTCCCCAATCTATTTTTAAAGATGATTTGTTTACATAAAGGTAATAAGTGCTACTCTTGTATGCATGTTAATGTTTTGAGATTGTTGCTTGTGTGATATTAAAGTGCAGTAGTAATGTGTAAATTGCTGGCAAGTCTATGGTCAAGACAATATTAATATTAACAGAAGGTGTGCCAGTGCTTCTTGTAAGAATGGAAAAAGTACAAGCATAGTTTTCTCTTTAAAGAAAACTGTGAGCTTTCCAAAAAATACAAGGAATTCCTTTACTCGGCCAGTAAAAGCGCATCAAAGGAGCAGTCTGTCAATGATTTGTTCACACAAAGAGAGGCAACATACCTAAGACAAAAGACACTTTTGGTTTATAGTAAATGTGTGACCCAGTTCGAAGAGTCCTGTTCAGCGGAGCTCATACCTGTGCGGGTCACATGTGGCCGTGTTCCCAGCGGAAAATAACATCAGTGAATGAGAGGTCACTGTGAATCAATCCATAGATGTCACCTTGTAACTTTAAGAAATCAAACAGTGGAAAGTCACTCTTATCTTAATCAGGCCTTAATTTAGTGAGTCGATAAGCGAGGGAACGCAGTAGAGAAGTTGTAAAATGTTGCAACATAACGAACACTTAATCATAACATAATAAACCAGCACAACACATGTGACTGTATATTGTATACATGTACTGATAATACGTGTATTTCACTATTTCACATCTTTGTTTAAATGGGAGGGACATTTCTGAGTGTGTAACTCTCTGTGGCACATTTGATTCTCTTTTACGGGATATTGGCAAAAGTTTCTCTCAACAATATCCCATCTCAGTCATAATTGTGCCCCAATTATGCTCAACAAAATGCAAGCCACTTCCCTCTTTTTAAGTGCGTCCTGGTAGCCTGTCCAACAAGACCCATTTACTAGTCTGTGTGTATGTGTTCCTCTCCCAGTAATCAACCTCAAACATTCTGACATTCTATAAAAAGCAGATGAACATGGTTAATGCACAAACTGTGTCAAATTAAACAGACACATATTGTCCATTACAGATTTCCTGTAACACTGAGCTGTCCCATTTGTGCTTTGAGCCATCTGGATTTGTTTCTTCTTTTTTACATCTCAAGAACTACCTCACATTGTGGGATAAAGACAAATCCACTTGTTGCACATTTTAGGATGAGATCAGACACAGGAAAAACATGAATATCTCACTACAAAATGTGAACAGGATCCAATAGCATAGGCTTATATGACAGAACCAGTTTCTTTAAAGCTAGGGTCAAGCACATTTTTCTGGTAATTCTGCATACTATGCCTTTAATATGAGAATTTGTCTTTTGTTGTACCCCATAAGGTTAGTATAATCGATTCTTAGGTTCATAAAAAAAATTAACAATTAAACAATCTTTACACAATGCAATCTGAACAAAAAGTACAGCCTTTCCTTGGGTTTACTGTAGATATAATTAATTGAAAACGTGTGCATTGTTTTGCCGCATCATGTTCAAAGTGTAAAAGTGAATGGAGAAATATAAGTTGGGCAATATTTACACACTGCAGCTGAAGGACAAACACTGCTGTATGAGTCAAGGTGTTCGCCTTTGTGGAAAGTTTTTGATAATCAGACTTAACTAATCAGCTGAGAGGGAACAGGGCCCTGTGGAAAAAGCTGGCCCCAGTCGGCGGGCTCGCACTCCCCTACTGGTTTTGGTGCGTTTGTGTGAGCAGCCGACCATGTGTGTGTGTGCGCATTTGATCGTGTGTGCATGCAAATGTGTGTGTCAAGGGTCTTGGACAAACAGAGGCAGGGGTCCTGTTGACGAACCAATTAAAAGGCAGAAAGAATGGGGGAGGACGCACAGGCCCAGCATGCATTGCCCCTCACTTATATTAGAAATGGCAAGTGGAGGAAAAACAATCAAGATGGTCTGAAGTGCTTTTTAGTTTTGAGGTCCATGAATGTTCCAGGAAGTAGCTTCACACAAAACATTCTGAGTGTGTTGATTATAAATGTCTTCATTATTGAAAATACTTTCTTTTATTGCTGGGGACACTTTACTCAAATTGTTTATACTCCTTTTTTCTAAACCTTGAAACACTTGAAATGTTGTTCAAACAATGATTGCTAATTGTACCAAAGCATCCCTACAAATAATAGAAATGACAGTAAAAATGTAAAAAACAACATCATATAAATGCAATTAAATTTATATATCACAAATAAATTAAATTTAAAGCCAACTCCCTCCTTTGGTGTGTGGTAAAATAATATTATTTCAGGTTTATTCCCAGGTCAGTTTAAACTCAGACAGTTGCTCTACTTTCCTTCATTTTAGGGACTTACTATTTCATGCCAAACTGCATGCTGGTGTTTTTTTTTTTTTTTTTGCTGTCTTCATTGCAAACAATGAAGACAGCAATAGAGCTGATAGACGCTGACTCAATGTAAAACTTTAAACAGCTGCAAAAGATACTTGCTTTGTTAAAGTTTATTTGAAAGTACAACATTTTGCATTATTTCCTCTCGGACTGTAATGGAGCAAAGCAAGCCTGGTTGTGCCATACTGAACAAACCCACCGTACCACTCCACTGAAAATGCGTCTTATGTTTGCTGCCTTGTGGACATCTCTAGAGTAATATAAAGTACTTTTCCTGACTACTATTGTTGTACTATTTTTGACTGGTTTGGGTAATCTTACGATTCAGAAAAGGCGTTAAAGTGTCAATTAAAAGACCCATCAACAAAAGGCTTTATTTTGTTACAATGTTAAGTAACAAAGACCTTGCTGTAGGTTGTAATCCCCACTAATGACCCCCACTTCACTAATCTTGTTGTCACTTCCAGTTGGGTGTTTCTACTTCCTAATCCAACACAGTTTACCTTTGCTCTAATGTAGTATTGTAATTTACTGTTGTTTGATTTGACTAATCCTGCAGAAATCACTGTCCAGACGATATGTGGACCTGTCCTGGAGGCACCCGTGGAGAGTTATTACACAGACCTTCAAAACTTTGGGTTTTATTACAAGCCATGAAACAAATTTTACGTTATGACGAGGACTGTACATGCAGTGGCCTTGGTTGAGACATTCATGGGAACCTTTCAACACAATTCATGGAAGTTACAAGAGTGAAAACATTTCATTTTCACAGTGTCGCCACCAATTATTTGCCCTGAAGTTTGTTACAATGAGCTTTTAATCACCTATTCACACAGACAAGGCAAAAAGCCAGTCCAGTAATTAATAGACAATGACCCTGAGGTGGTAGGCACACCCTTCACAGAACCACTTTCAGTAAAGTTTTTCATTTTACAAGAACTTTATCCAGAATCTAATGAAGCAAAACATTAGACTATACCAGAAACAAAAAATATTTATCTGTGGGATACATCATAAATAATTAAATATGTCCCATAATAGCTAAATGGGACTACTCTTGTTATGTTATAATAAAGATGGGAACTTCAGAATCCCTTCAGGGCTGAATACTCACACTGTTCATTCCATTTAGTTTAAGCATGAATTTAGCAGATACCATTTTATGAAGACGCAACTAAACCATAAAAAACTTTTGCCAAGACTGGTTTAAGGAAATGATCTATCTATTACAAAAATACTAAAAAGATACTATACAGCTATTCTTTCAATTGTCTGTATTTTCCCCATCCTCACAATGCCTTTATGGTTGCTTTGTTGATTGAAACAATATGTTGAAAACAGATACAGTCTAAACAAAAGATGGAATTCACAATTCATTCAACAATAACAGAGGCATGCAGAGGAGCAGAGGTGAGGAGAGACGCAGATTAGAAGGAAAAAAGGAGAGTACAGAGAACTAAAGGAGTAAAAGGAGCAGTAAAAGGGGAGGGGGTCCCCACTCACAGGTGTTTCTGTGCTTTGAAGCAGGGATTTCTCCCTCGCCTTTAAGGAAGAAAATAATTAACACCTTTTCCGTTGCCATGCCAATGCGAAGTCTCTCACTCTGCTCTCAGCTGTGAGTATTCCTGGCCGTAATTACACACAGTTTAAGGGCTGTCCGCAATTACCCACAATCCATCTGCACTTTGCATCTGAAAAAAAAAAAAAAGACGGAGGAATATGAAACAGTGTGGTGCAGGCATTTATTTGCATATTGTGTCTGCGACAATCTGTGTAACTTCCAAAAGGTCAGCTCGGAGCTTTACCTTGACATTTGTTCAAACAGCACATAGCCTACCTGAGCTGCCATGTTTGCTGGCCTGCTACGCCCTAAGCTTTCTCTCGCTCAATAAAAAAGTGGTGTTTATATATTTACTATATGTTCAAATTCCTTTACATTGAAAGGTTTTATGTTTAAAGAGGAAATCTTGAAAGCCTTATGATTTATTTAAAGCACAATATGCATTATATATATAACATTTCTTATGACCATATTTGGAAATGACATTTACATATCCCCTTCATTTTTCTTCTTACTCAATCTCAAAAACAAAAAGAACATGTAATTTCCTTTGACTGGAGTGAACTGTTACTGTCACGTCAGCGCAGGACGAGGAGCTAGTCTGTAACCATTAGAGACCCCAACACAATAACCTGCTGTGTTAAAACTGAAAGTGGCAGTATTTATTGAACAAACTGCACATTTTAATTAAATATAACTTGGGTGACAGTTTGCCATCAGCTGTCAGACATGACGGGTACATGTCACAGTATATGGTGATATAGAGGGTGTAAGCAAAATTCAAGTTTATGAATCCTTTCTTGCCTGCCGCAAGTAATTTCACTATATTTGTCTCTCTGAAAATGTCTCTCATTGTAAAATACAGGCAGAGGACACTAGGTTTATTGAAAATTTTTTCTCCACATTATTTTGGCAAAACATAGGTGAAGAGCAAAAGGAATTCCCATTGAACGAGGATTAATTTAATTTGTCTTTAAGCATATTATGTATCTTAAAATATGGCTTTATACAGTTGATATGGCACTATGGGGAACTGGGGAGTTATAATTTCTTCCCTTAGTTCCAAAGATTTATTGGTTAGCGCTCCTGCCTCACAGCAAGAAGGTTGTGAGTTCAAACCCCGGCCGACTCAAACATCCTCCAGCCTTTCCGTGAGAAGTCTTCCCGTGTTAATGGTGGGTTCTCTCCGGGTGCTCCATCTTCCTCCCACCGCCCAAAGTCATTTAGCTCAACTCTCAAAGTGTCCCTAGTGAATGAATCTGAGCGTGAGAGTGTTGTCTGTCAGTGTCCATCTCTAAATGTTAGCCCTGTGACTAACTGGCCAATGTCCAGGGTGTACCCCGCCTAATGCTCAAAGTTGCTGGGATAGGCTCCAGTCACCCGGGACCCCTAACGGGACTAAGCGGGAGAAATAATTAATGAATGTTATAATATCTCCCATAGCGTGTTTCATGTTGCTTCACTAATTGTCACAAGTGATAAATATTTCTCACAAAACAATGATAACGTAATGAAACATGCCAATATGGACACATGTGATGATTATTATATTTGCCCGGAAATAATTGGACATGCTGAAGGTAATTATTCAATAAGCTCATCAAACAAGCACGGCTCCGGTTAGCGTTGTCGTAATTACAAGGCGAAAGCTAACCAATTATAACACAGGAGCTTGTGTTTCTCTGCTGAGCGTGCAAAGCCTATTGACGTACAATTAAAGGGGGGTCATTGTTAGGAGGCGTTTCATGGCATACTTGATTAATTTTCATTACCTCCCGTGTGTGTGTGTGTGTGTGCGTGCGTGCGTGCGTGTGTGTGTGCGTGTGTGTGTGTGTGCGTGCGTGCGTGTGTGTGTGTGTGTGTGCGCGCGCATGTGTGTGCGCGTGCGTGTGTGTGTGGTATGAAAAGGACAAGTACAAGATGTTTTTTTCAAGTAAAAGCTGTTATTCTGCTAATAGGTATTAGGCTTATAGACCAAGCAAAACAAGACATCAGTGTTTAAGTGCTTCATCTGTACTGATTATCTATAATTACTTAAAATGTATTTAATTTGGGTTTGATTTATTATTTTCTGATCTTACCTGATGTTTACCTTGTCTATGTCTATCTTGTAAAAGTTCCTTTACCCTTTTTCTTACATGGGCATAGATCTGGCATATATTTTTATCTTTTGTAATTCAATGGTTTATAATTTTTTTACATTTCTGTGTGTGATCTATGTGTGTATTTGGTTACTGTTATGTCCAGACGAAATCCATACAAATGCATAAGCTGGCTCATTACACAGGCTTTCATTCAATAATAAGTATTTTGACAACATAGCTTTTACAGTTTCCATGGTTTAAGTCACTAAATATACACATTTTCCATGCAAAGGCAAGAGTTTCCATTTACAGTGTAAGTGTGTCTGACTAGGAAAGACATTTGAACTGGTAATTGTTTACCGTTTTCAGTTTATGCGATGTGTCAGGTTTAAAAGCATGTACCAGCACTGCTGCATTTTATGGAGGGAAAAGGCATATGGACCTAAATCCTATAAATGCCTTTACATTTATCACACATATGGTATATTGCACCTCATTGGCATAAGACACTAAACAGGTTTAAGTCTTATAAGTCAAAGGTGATGTTGTGCCAATCACTCTTGAACTTTGCACTATTTAATTACCCAGTTCATCTAAACCTGAACAAAGCCAATTTGAGTTTAAAGACCGGCTAATGCAAACCCTTGTCTCCGATGCCTATCGTTGCTGTTTGTCTCAGTTGAATGTGAGCGCTCAGGTGTGAAGGATCAGGGCATCGAGGGCAGGCCTGAGCCACCTTTTCTTTGTGTTGGTATCATAAGTGTGGTGGTGCGGGGGACTGCAGCTGCTTTGCTTGCTATTGTGTCTGTGTCAAAACATCAGGATCTATGGATTAGTGCCTTTGGAGGCTTAAATTTCTACACATTGTGTCCAAGCACCGTAGTGACATGTGGTTATTAGACGTTCTGCTGAATAAATAATGATGTTAACGATGAAAGCTTTAACAGATAGAAAGCCATACAAGTTTTTCTTGTACACATTTATAAACACATTTTTTACTGGAAGCTAACTGTGTGATTGTTAAAATGCCTGTGCAGATCCCTGTGCACGTGTGGGCACACACTGCTGACCAGGCACCTCGTGCCACAGTGTGGGCCTTCACAGACCCATAGTCAGCACAATGCCTGTCACAGCAACCAACCAATCAGATTTGTCAAAGTGCGAGCCAAAGGCCTGATCGGAGCCAATTGTGGAGACAGGATCCTTTGTGAAAGAGTATAACTGCTGCTTCGACTGTGTCAGAAAACACCTGCAGCTTACAATAGTGATCAATCACAGATGTCATTGTCACATGTGTGCTGGGCAATCAACCTAAATGGAGATTCATTGAGAGCTTCTATGATGAATGTGAGATTTAAAATGATTTTTTAAAGTGGAAGATTATTTGCAAAGCTACAATGATTTGTATTATAAATATAATAATAAAAAATTCTTTACTAGTGCATGTGTTTTTCTTCTTATATTACAGACATATGATGAGCACTACCCTGGAAAGATAATATGAGCTTTCATCAGCCATTCTTGAGACTATCGTTTTCTAATTGGAGCATGCAGCATGCAATCAAAGCTTCCTGAACCATCCTAGCCCCAGTTGCCCTCCCTGCGAGAGTCTTGGGCTTCAGGGATGTAAGGCTTTGGTCTCAGTATCCTCTTAAGACAGAGATGGGCAGTTAAATGGATCAAGACACTGGAGGGAAGTGGAGCACTTAGCTGTGTACATAGTATGTGAATGGTATGGCCAGTGTGGTTCCTTGGATTAAGTCCCATATAGCAGCAGCTTTTGGGGGAGGGTCTTTGCAACAGCCTGAGCAATACTCTTCGAAAGTGATTATTGGCCCGCTAATAACAATCTGCTTATGGGGCTAAGAGCAATGTAAACCATTTATGCCAACAAGTAAGTGTTAATAAAGTATACTATACAATGTGGCAGTGATAATAACATCCATTGGCATGTAATATTTGGAAGGGGGCAACAACTGAACAGATGTTTGGAATTTTACCACCAAAACCACAGTAAACTTGTAGCTCAGACAGACATTTTATACACACAACTCTAAACCGAAACTAACCTAATAAAAGCTTGTTCCTTTCCAAATGATCAAATGGAATTTATTTTAATAAAATCTCCTACACTCACCCCGCGGCTTATCTGTCCTCTCCTGCAGCGTTTATGTAAACACACACTGGCCATGTGAATGCTCACCAAGGATATAAGACTTAGATTCAAGATTCTTCACTTGGTGTAAAGCGCTGGTATTAAATCTAAGAGGTTAAAATGTGTGTGTATTTTTGGTGAGGTGGAAGCTCAGCATTTGTGATTATTTGTCAGCGTCTGTGGGCTGAGCTGGAGAAAAGCAGTCAAAATGAGCCACTTAAAATCATTACTGTCATGTCCACAAATAAACCTTTTACTTTGAATCTGTGAACGCTCCTGGTGACTAATATTAGACAATAGACACAAATACATATCTGACTATTTCTTATTTTGTCTAAATTTCCATCTAGACTTAAAAAGGAGGAGAGCTTCAGAAGAAGAAGACACAAGCCAAAAATGTGTGAAAGCGAAGGAAGGTGCAGAAATAGAGAATGAACAGTTATGCAATGTTCTGCCAGATTATCAGGCCGACTAGAGACCTGACATTGTTACATAATGCTGAGTCCAGACAGTAATCCATATCGTGTCCTGACTGGCAGCCGCACACATGACCGTAGCCTTAACTGTCCTGAGCCAGGTGAGTGAAAGTGACATAGGATTAGAGGGTGTATTAAAACACATGTTTAAAATAGTTTATCCTTACGCCCAAGCCATGGTGTCCTTAAATGTTTGGTCACAGCTCCATCTCATATACTGATGTTGTTAGCATTTATTGTAGTTTGCCATAATACAATCTGTAAAAGCACAGGAATTTTAAGCACTACTTGTTAGAGCCATTGTGTTCAAACCCTTTTATAACTTTATTAATAGGAGTGGTGTCCATAATATGGGATCATTAATCACGTTAGAAAGAGTCTTCAGAGAGAAAACATTGAAGAGAAATGGTTTAAAAGCCGACTTACACTGGAAAGTCACACAGTCCTTCACCTAAAGCATTTGCCGCACATCTTGACAGTACCATACAGTCAGAAAAGAGCAGAAACCAGTGTAGTTAGGCATACAAAGTGGGAAAGAGAGCTCCAAGTCAAGATGTGCATCATCTGACAATATAAAGAAAAAACTGATTGAAATTCAATGCAATGGTCTGAATGGGACCTGAGCTTAATAACTTTAACGCTTTAACGCTAAGGTCTGTGGTAAAGACTGCACATCAGAAAACCATAGTGGACCATGTGACCATACACCATAATGTTATGCCTTGGAACAAGCCAAATCCAATGCTTTCCTCAAACCCTTTACAAGCATATGGCATTGTATCCCCTATGGATGCATTAAACCTAACTTGGGAATTGTACATGACAAATTCGATCCCTTAGGTTTCTCCCGCAGAGAGCAACAGCTCGACCAAGCTGGATTCATTTCAATGGGCGGCTTACCAAAGCAATGTGGCTGCCACCGGACCAGCATGATGGGACTAAAAATACTGCAGCTGACCCTAAGGCTATATAATGTGGTCACGTACCCTCTGGCTTGTTTGGTTTTCAGTGTCCCCAATAAAACCCATCAAATTACAGACGCAAACGTGGCTTATCAAAACTACTCTCGCCCGCTGACACAGTTTACAGAGGCAGTAATTAGAGCGGAGGAAAATGGGTGGCATCCTCGGCATGAGGAAAAGCAGAGATGAAACGATAGAATAGCAGCAGAAAAGAGGAGAGAAGACAGAGATGCTTCATCACAGGCCACAAGTCATTTTTCTGTCCCTGTTAGATTCCTGTGCTCTGACCTCTCACCCTTTCCTATATTCTCTAGATCCTCAAATCAAAGATGAACATAAATAAAAGTCCTGATTATAATTTCCCATGAGAGCTGTACTGAACACCACACATTCATATACAGCCTCTGCCAAACAGCTGTCTGCACTGGTGTTGTCAAGACTGATGTGTTTCTGCCTCACACCGCCGAGGGAAAAAACGATTACAATCATGAATAGTTCATAACTTCACCGGTCTATGTTGACAGTAAAGCCTTGTAAACACTGGATTTATCTGTACACAGCTGAAATACCAAGGGTTTAGGGTTGAGAAATCTATAGTGTAGGTTGAGAGTGTTATATACTGTATAAAGATACAGACTTTTATAAAGGCTGACTGTGGTGCCATAAAAAATAAACATCTATTAGGACAAAGTTTACAGTGTTAAGGGTTGTACCATCAATGAGAAAACATATGGGTTGGTGAATACAAGGGTTATGTTTGATTTAAGAAATAGATTTAAGAAATCAAATTTAGGAGCTATTTTCTTGGGGAAAGAAACTCTACCACATTCTACCACATGCCACAATAAGGACAAATCTGTTATGGTCCTCGTCTTGGTTTAAAATCCTTAGTTGATGGTCCCTTTTATGCTCTGTTCCATGACATTGGCAGGAATTTTTCTCACTAATATACACACTCAATCCACCTTGTGCCCTATTTATGCTTCGTGAGTAACAAAACAAATCTTTCTAATCTTTTTAAACTAAAAAGTGCATGACTAATTTGCATAAACAGACACAAATGGTGGATTCTAGGGGCCGTCCACACGGAGACGTGTGTATACTGTGTCACTGTATACGTATACATTTTTTATCGTATTGACGTTTCGTCCACACAGATCCGGCGTTTTGGGAGAACGAATCCGCTATTTTTTGAAACCGGGTCCTAAAGTGGATAAATCTGAAAACGACACCCTTGCGGTTTTGTGTGTACAGCCAATCTGTATATTTTGTGAAATGATGACGTCATCACATCACATGTCGGCTGCGTCACACAGAACAGCAACAACAATAATGGCGGACTACATGATTGTGTTTGTGCTACAGAAGCTACTAAGCCTACTAGCTTTATTACAGCAAAATCTATTGCTTCTATGCAATTGTGGTGAGCAACAAGCGATAACGGTCAACACCATACGCCACAAGGAGCAAGGTTATGTCAGAATTACAGCGCCCCATACTGGTCTGGCATATATACTACACCGTTTTCAGTTTGCTTCTGTGGTTTGGTGAGTACGCAGATATTTCTTGAGATGATGCCATGTTTATGGATTTTTTTTTAGAACGAGGGAAAAAATGGTCTGATAGGGAAAGCACTGGCTTCGTGTGGACTAGGCCCTAGTCTTTTGATAGCATTTACTGATACATGCATTATAACTTTATTCATTTACTTTAATGCTGAGCTGTCCCAATAATGCTCAAGCCATGGATTTGTCTCGCTTGTGTCATGTCTCTCTTACTGTAAGATAAAGATGGTACAACTTCTCATAGACTAAGAGTCTCAAGATCAAAGCAGCATGACCCAAAAACTGTATGTGATATGTGACTGTATGTGTTTAAAGCTTCTGGTATGTTCTGAACATTTGTATCTATTAAAATTGATTTGATTATAAAGTCTTATGTCTTACAATCTTGTTTTTTTTTCTCACAGATGATTCCTATTATAGTATGTGATTAAGATGATTAAGCTGTTTATCTCAAGTACAAGAATAGAATTTGCATTCCTACTTTTAAGATAGGTATTAGTATTACAATTTCTTTACTACAGCCAGCAGATTGAGAAACACACATTGATGTTTGGTGCAACAAAATTGTAAGAACACAGTTAAGTGGTTTTCCTCCAACATTTCACATTCATCAGGTTCAAGTGATTGCTGGAGCCTGTCCCAGTGTGCACTTGTGGAAAGGCGGTAAACACCCTGCAGTGGACCGGTCCATTTTGTCACAAGATTGACATTCAATATCATTCCTGCCTCTACGTTTTTGCTCCGTACACTTTGTAGAGCATTTACAATGAGTGCTATTCCAACCAGTAGGTTGCAAAGCACCTCTCATGTTCGTGCTGTTCAGATATTCTCAGTACACTATGTTGGCATACTTTCTCCTCAATACAAAGTGCCTTCTTGACTACAATTGTGGCTCTGCAGTCACATCATGTCCTGCAAAAGCAATAAGCATTAATGAGTGTTTTTAAGTGCATGACTACATTTCTATTTCCAGTTAATCCCAGCTGTAATGTCTTGCTTTTGCATTACAAATAGTACACATTACACATCTGTGATGGGAAGCAGTGAGGTCATAAGAGGTTACTATGAGCGACTGGTCCAACAGGTCTCTAAACAACATTGTGAGACAAAAAGAAATGCGGAAAATGGCATCAAAAAATGATGCAACCCTTGTGCCAAAACAGGAGTTTCAAAAGGGATGACAGACAAAAACAAATGAGTGTTGTTTGTGCGATGGTTAGTTCCTAAAAAACAAAAACAGCACTGTCTCAGCACTTAATTTCCAGTTGAGCTGTTCAAAAGCAGTTTTTTTAGTCAGTGTTTCTTATTTTTTGTGACCTCAAGCACCCTTGTTGCTGTTGTTTGACTCTCCTGTCATCCCATGTCATGTTTTGTCAATGACTGTGAGTCTTCGGCAACTGGCCCAGATATTAAGCATGCCACACAGCAAGTTTGAGCCAGCATCAAAGCCACAAGTGTTTTAGAGTCCGCACATTGTAGTTGTTGATCATGATTCAATCAGTGTGTTGCATGAAGTCAGAGGTTCTTGTTGGCACAATTTACCTTTCTCCACAGACAGACTCTTTAACTATTGTACTCTGAGCTCTCCTAAGACTTTAGCTACTTGTTAAAAATAACAGCAATCATACCAGAGGGTCAGAGTGCCTTTTTAAAATAAGCACATGACAACAGAGTGATCAAGAGGAGAGGTAAAAGGCTTATTTACAGGGACTACACAAACATTCAGGGTTTGAACACAATTTCCATAAAGCCAATAAGCACTAAACTCCTTTTATGCAAATGTTTTATAAGATAAAAGCAAATCAACCCTCAAGGTTTCTGCATGAATACACCCACAAAATGTGCTTTAACAGATTAGTATGTCCCTTAAAATGCAAATAAACTATGTCTGAGAACGTAAATGTGTCCTTGGGAGATATTTACTAAAGAGGAAAACGTTTGTTAGATTTCAGCATGTGTCCATATAGGAATGTTCTGGTGAACTAACACAAAACACAGCTTAAATATATTAATAATATACATTAATGAGCATGACTGACACTGAGAGATGAAAACATTGTAATTTTCAGAGTTGTATAGTGAAAGCATTAAGAAGACATGGAAGTTAGACCCATGGCTCTTGCTATAGTGCATTCTATGAAACCTGCCACTGCAGATTTACATAACTTTGCAGTTGGCAGGACTAACAAGATAAGGTTCTGTGGAAGTCTCTGGTGCCTCTGTTTAGTTAGTAGTGACACACACACACACAAATGCACTTTATCAGAAAGAGCAGAAAGATAAAAAGTGGAAAGTTCACTAAAAGCCAAGGTCGTGTCAAATGTATAACAGTGTAACCCTGAAAGTTCACCCTCTCAAAACGGACAGCTGGCTTTATAAACCATCTGATTTTTTTTTTTCCAAACATACTGTAGGCTATTCCTTGTTATGACAACAATGTGTTATTGTATTTTATATCCATGACAGCACATCACGTTGTGTTTGTGCGGTAGCCTATCATGCACAGTCTGTGCCTCTTT
The DNA here is from genome assembly GCA_024349245.1 of Neodontobutis hainanensis. Lineage (NCBI taxonomy): Eukaryota > Metazoa > Chordata > Actinopteri > Gobiiformes > Odontobutidae > Neodontobutis > Neodontobutis hainanensis. The sequence goes on along the minus strand of JALDNG010000042.1, from coordinate 1,851,054 downwards.
GGGCTACTGTTGTCTTGTTGTTGGCAACTTTTAAAATCCATTGTGATAAGGTAAAAATCTATTTATATCTGTATTACTGTTTATTACCATTGTATTCAGTCTTATCCCAATTGACAAATGTCCTCTAACCTCCCTCTGCCTTCTTCTGTGGCCAATATCAAATCCCTCTCTTAGATTGATTTCAGGCAAAGACTGGACATGTAGTGCATTTTGTGAACTATTCACAGGTATCTCTTCTTGATCCATACTTGGCCTCGTCCTACTTAGTCTAGACCTGATTCAACCCCTTAAACTTTTGATCTTGTCTTGGTCTTAGCATACTATGGTTGAAAAATATATATAGCCTATATATACAGCCTAGTAGTAATTTAATCTTTGATAAAATAATTCATATGTTAAAAAGGAAAATTCAAAGTATCTACATTTATTTTGTTTGCGGAGTGTTTGGAAAGTAGAGTTTAATAGTCATTTGTTTAAAACACAATATAGGCTTGCTTCAATTACTAAAATCATTATCACAAAGAAATTTCCTGATCAAAGATTTAGTGCTTTCACTTTACAGTTAAGGTCTTATGAATGTAGAGTCCACAGTTGCTTAGTCACATTTGAAAATAAACATTATTTCAAACTGTTTCGTGGCTATTATCCTCCTAACGTGGCGTGTCTGTAAATAGTAAATAAAGGTGCATTAGAACTGCCGCCATGTACTCTCAATTGACCATTTTCTATTATAACAACTTTCCCAGGATTGGTCCTGAAGAAAAACGGTATTTTTAAACGTCGTCTGATTGGCTGCTGCCCCCTCCGACTCTGTAATGAACACAGCGCAAAGCCTCCAGACAAGGGTGTCTATACTATGAAAAGTAGTCCCTAGCAGAGACACTTATTTCATTTAAACTGTCGAATTAATGTAAAAAATAATTGATAATACGTTTCGTGTGTCTAAGCAGATATATATTTTAGATGTTTTAATCGATGTATTTTGTTGGTTTAAAGAAAAGTGTGGACTTGTATTGGTGGCGGAGGGATATCCGCATTACCCTCCGCGTCAAAATATTGGCTTGTGGAGACCGCGCCAAAGCTCAGACAGCGGCTACTCTTCTTCGGGATAACAGATCACTGCAGTGGGTCTTACAACGCAGTTTACCGCCTCTGCTGCTGCTCGGCACATCGGGGAGATCGATATTTTGAGACTTAGTTGGACTTTTTTTTAATTTTAGACGCCTGATCCAAGACGCAGAAGAAAGATTTGAAGCCGGTTTTGAGGAAATCATGTTCTACTTGACGGTCGTGACCCAGGTCTAACGGGTGCGGCGGAGTTGCCGCACTGTTGGACTGGATATATTACTCGCTTTCATCCGAGAGGGTTCGCACCATCGTTTACAGCACACACACAGCGACCGGATCACTTCTTATTTTTCTGGCTACAACCCTGTCAACTGGCTGGATAGAATTTGACTTTCACCGGCTTTTTACTTTGAATATGTTGCTGTCAAAGTTTGGTTCATTTTCGCACATTTGCAATCCTTCAAGTATGGACCACCTACCAGTCAAAATACAGCTCCAGCCAGGTAGGTTTTCAACACGGATTTTCACTTTTACATACAGATTGTATTTGAACATTTAGTTACTCGGACTAATTTAGATTTCAGTCAGACCGGCTCGTAATCATGTGTGGCGTAACGTTCGACCTGACCTCGTGTTAAGCGGCGGTCTATTGTGGGACTAGGACTTGTCTTTAAGCGCATTTAGTAGGCTACTCTAACCCAGAACTGCTTTATCTTTCCCATACAGTCAAAGTGGAAAAGGAGCCATTCGAGAAGGTTTACCAAGTGGGCTCTGTGCTGGGGAGCGGGGGCTTTGGGACCGTGTACGCCGGGAGCCGCATCTCAGATGGCGCAGCGGTAAGAAGCCTGTGTTTTGATGATCCATGTGCCGCCATCAAAGCGGCCGCCTTTTACGCACAAGAAATAATGCTTACTATCGACGCACATGTGTCTTTATGCTAACTCGGATGTCTTCATTTCGCAGGTTGCTGTAAAACATGTCGCAAAAGAGAGAGTGACCGAGTGGGGCACAATTGTAAGTAGTCTTCCCCGAGCTGAGTGTGGTTTGTTTTGGTCCCCCCCTCCCCTAGCTGCCGGGTGGGGGATGTGAACTGTGTGTGGCTCTGTGTGTATATGCCCTTTACGCTGCTTTATTTTTCATGTTTAAAATATATATATATATATATATTTCTCAGAATGGAGCTATGGTGCCTTTGGAGATCCTGCTGCTAAAGAAGGTCAGCTCATCTTTTCGTGGAGTTATCAAATTGCTGGACTACTACGAGCGCGCGGACGGCTGGCTCATCGTTATGGAGAGGCCGGAGCTCGTCAAGGACCTTTTCGACTTCATCACCGAGAAGGGCGCGCTGGACGAGGACACGGCCAGGGGCTTTTTCCGCCAGGTTTTGGAGGCGGTCAGACACTGCTACAGCTGCGGCGTAGTGCACAGAGATATCAAAGATGAAAACCTGCTTGTGGATCTACGCACCGGGGAGCTCAAGCTTATTGACTTTGGCTCAGGGGCCATTCTCAAGGACACTGTCTACACGGATTTCGATGGTAAGCACCTTTTTGTGTCAAGCATTTACTGTCGGGAATTGTTTTTAGCTTGTGATGAATCTGTGATGGTTGATCCTAAATTGACAACAGTGTGGGTTGAGCGGATTCGCCCTTGATGCTCCCGTGCTAAATTCAGATAAGGAGGCGTTCACGAGACTGTGACGCAGTGTCTGTTTTTGGTGGAGGGTTTTCCATGCCCCGCGCTTATCACACGTACATTTGATGAGAAAAAATAGCTGCGTTTAGCGCGATGACGCGGATTCATAGACATGACTCAGACTTTTATTAATTGCTGTTTTTTTTTATTTCTGAGACGTCCCCTTCGGGAGGCATTAGTCGTACTTTTCGGTTCCAGTTTGTTATTTTGTCGGTAAAGCTTGAGTCACACGCTCTGTCTGTGGGTATTAGGTCAGTGCCACGTAACATCTGTTTGTTGTGAAACCTGAGTCGGTCGTTCACGTGATGGGCTCACATTGCCTTTTTTGTTTGGTATCCAAGATCCTCCTTCCAAAGGGGGAGGGAGGAGAGGTCAGCTAGTTTGTGTACTGTGGCCAAAGCAAGATGGAAAGCATTTCAGCCATGACTCAGCCCTTTTTAACACAGACATATTATATTTTTGTCAGTGCCAGGCCTCAGTCGTTCTGTTTAGCACTAAACCCAGCTACTGTAGCCTATAGGCTCATGTAACATTAAACCAAAAGGCTCACTCATCCATTTCACTGTGTCATGCTGCAGATCACAACAAACATCACTCAACCTTCTTTTGTGTTGTTTTCAGGTACAAGAGTGTACAGCCCACCGGAGTGGATCCGCTTCCATAGATACCATGGGCGCTCGGCGACAGTGTGGTCGCTAGGCGTGCTGCTGTACGACATGGTTTGTGGAGACATCCCCTTTGAGCAGGACGAGGAGATCCTCAGAGGCAGACTCTTCTTCAGACGGAGGGTTTCTGCGGGTATGTCAGTCAAAGCAAATAGGTGTTGACTCTGATGCCCTCTAGTCTTAGTAACGGGAACAGCTCCCAAATAAGTGTGCTGAAATCCTAAAGCATTGCCTGATGTGAAAGCCAAATAAAAACAGTTTAGATTTGCAGCAAATCACTTTGTATAACAGCTCTGCTCAGCTCAATAAAAGCATGTGTGTAGTCTTTCCATTCGCTGCCTGTGCCACCTACACAGTAGCATATTGTAAATCCACACATAGTGAGTCACCAGAGCACAGTGTTCTCGTCATACACCCAAGAGGGCTAATATTGTTCATTTGTCCCTTTCAGAGTGCCAGCAGCTGATCAAATGGTGCCTGGCTTTGCGGCCCTCGGACCGGCCCACATTGGAGCAGATCTGTGACCACCCTTGGATGAGGGATGCAGTTGTTGTAGAGTCTCCCACATCACCAGAGGAGCCTGTCGCTGGAGACATCCGCCTGCGAACCATCGACACAGACTCTTCATCAAGCACAAGCTCGAGCAAAGAGAGCCTCTGAGGGTAGCTCTCAATGGACTCTGAACTTGTTGGGGACGGAGGGTGTGACATGGACTAAATAAACTGCCTGGTTCCTCAGCTGGCTCCTCTATTCAGCTGAACCGGCGAGATAAATGTACTTTAATTTTCCTCTTTTGTAGGGAATTTCTAATTTATTACTTTGCTCCTTCTTATCCCCTCTTTTACTTTGAATTGACTCTACTTGTTTCCTGATGGGGAACATTAAACTGTTGGGGCGGTCTTACCAGCACTATTTATTTTCTCCCTCCTTTTTAACTTTATTTGATTCGTTTTGTTACTAGACTGGTATATGCAGCTGGAAAGGCCATCCTATTCAGACATGACTGCTCTCATAGAGCTCAGAGAAACCCTTTTTATTTAAATGTTTATATTTTGATTTTGGAGTGCCTTTTTTGGAAAGCTGCTTTTCGGGGGGCTTTCGTCAACAACTCTAATTTTGTGGATTGCCCATAACCTGGTGGTAAAGTTGTTTGTACTGTGATGGTATGGGTTTTTTAGGCTTCCTATTCCCCTGTCCGTCACTGTGCGGCAACCTGTCCTCAACTGAAGGGGCTAATTAGACAGGAGAGAAGGAGGTGGGGGCTCTACCTGACAATGGAATACTTGAAATACACTCAACTCTTTTAACGCTGCTCACTCACTCAAGCCTGAACAGGTGTTTAGAAACTGGATCCTGTCTTTTCTGAATGTCTCCAAAATGTCGATACACACACACACAACGACCCCCGCCTTTTTCCTTCTCTGCCGCTTGACTTCTACTATTCTTTCTGCTTCCCACCATATCACTGCTTCGACACTACATGGCCCCCGCCCCCAGCCTCCCTCAGGGTTTGGGGTGTGAAATGCACAATCAATGCAATATTCATGGACTCAATTATTGTACAGCTTGTTTTTTTGTGTGTGTGTGTGTGTACATTTTTCTCCCCCTTTGAATTTAATTTATTTGTAAAACATGTAGACATTCCACACTCTGTGGTTATTTATTTATTTATTGTCTATGCTTAAACCCCCTAAAATTTGCATATCCTACCTGGCCTTTTAATTTCATTCCTAACTTATTTTTACATTCGACATGAGTTTTTTGAGATGTGGAGGATGCACTGAAGCAGAATAAAACAGTTTACTTAAAATTGAAAGAGCATTGAATGTTATTTATACTCTTTAAATAAAAAGTCTGTCGGTTATGTCTAAGGTATCTGAAAAATCCATCTGATTTCTGTACTGTCGATAAATTTGAGTTGAAATGGAAGCAAAAAAAACAAACAGGTGAAGTGCTTTCATAGTCGTCACATGGCCTCGAATTCAACACCTTCAGTTGTGCTGTGTGACTTGTGGCTCTGAAGGATGGATATTGCTATTTTTTTATACAAAAATTTCAATTAAACTCCCATTTTTATGTACAGAAATATGTCTGGTGTCTTGTCATTTCAACTTGCTTTCATAATACAAACTTCATAAATACATTGACCAAAAGCCTTTGAAATACACATTTTAGCCAGAAGTGGACATGCGATGTAAGAAAACCCCTTGCTAATATTCCTTCTATACACAGTACTCCCTCGGGGGCTGGCTTATTCCAATATATGCATGTCCTCCCTGTCACATATTAGCACTCTACCTCATTTACATTTAATCTTAAGTCATAACTATATTACAACTCGACTGAAGCAAGGCTGAAGAGAAACATCACAGGAGCCATTAACGGCAAAAAAACAGGGCTAATCAGAAACAGATGAGCAGGAAGAGACTGGTGCAGGCAGATGAGTGAGGGGAGGGTTGTTCTGCATCCTCACTTACAGTGGCTCCTGAAATATAACTAATTGGTTTTCCATAATACGCCCCCTGCTCGCTGACTGCTATATAATAACATAAGTCGGTGCGAAATTGGATGCAGAAAGGCCATGAGTAACTCTGGATGGTGACTGATCTGGGCTCTGAGTTGGCTCTAAGTGAGGTTTCCAAGATGCAAGAGTAAGCAGCAAGAAGAGGGTGTGTTTTCTGAGGAGGTGCTGCCCCTTGTGGCGAGTCAGTGCCATTGATTTGTTATTTCAATCTACTGGTTTGTCTTATAGTTTTACCTGCACATTAACCATTTTGATAAAGACAAACTTCCCAATATAGACATTCATATTTTTGCTGATAACAAATAAAGACACAGTGGTCTTGTTTTTTTTTTTTTACAAATTCTTGTTATGTCTGAGAACAGAGAGAAAACATTCAGTTAGGTTTATATAAACCTAATCAAATAAATATAAAATAATGAGGAACTTGTAATATCCAAGTTTAAGTTAAATTTAATTGTGTCCACAAGGATATCAGTTTTTAGTGTTTAACCTTTCCAAGTAAGCTGATGGCCTGTGGGAAAGCTGGCCAAAGTGGACAAAAGTAGGAGGCAGACCCAAAAAACATTCCCATAAAACCCTATTTATTTCTCACCGTGATAGATGTGGAAAAATTATACATATTTACAAAACATAACTGAGCTTAAGTCAAAATCAACAGAAATGAACAAAACTGAGGAAAACCCACGTGTACCAGGCTACACTCCTCTCCCTTCTAATTACTCCTAGTCAGCTTTATTACCCTTCCAGCAGGTAAGGCCCCTCCCCTGGACAGGTATACCTGACCCTAAAGTAAGGCCAAGACTTTACCTGTTAGCAAAGGGTAAGTACGTACTTGCTTCCTTCAAAGATTTAAATTTTTTGTTTAACTAAGACTATAAACACAACGAACTTAATCACAATACACAAATACATTAAAATCAAAATAAAATCCCAACAGATTTCCCCTCCACATGGTTTGGCCCATGACCTCCCCCTGAGATTATAAAAATGGACACCCTCCTCCTTTTTGACCTGACAATGTGGTGGACCAGGTAAGTTTGTAGATGAATAACATTAACTAAAATGTACCTTTACGAGATCAATTTATAATTAAACATATTTAACAGAACTGTGTGTTGTGTAATAATTAACTGGAGAACTAAATACAAACAAAACAAACCCGGGATACTTTAGTTTAGCTGTATTGTTGAGATGCATTGATTGAAAAGTAACACATACATGAAATGAACACACACATAAACTAAGGTGAATTATGGGCCAAACCCACTTTGTCACATGGCCATTTCTTTTAATTGTTTCTAAACAACATTGTTGTGGCAAATACTGCATCGGGGAGATGCCTTAGTGTCTTTAAAAAATAATAATATTAAAATTCCAGGCACAAAGGGTTTTGATTAAATAAAGGTTAAATAGCTCTATTATCGCTGATCTGAATCTTAGTGGTGTTCTGTTATTGGACCTCTGTGCTAGTTAGTCACAGTTTGCCCATAATGAACACCATGTTCAAGCATGAGGGTGTCAATCAGTGCACGTGGCACCAAGACACCCTAGGACGGAGGTCAGATGAAACAAGTACAAAGTCGATCATCGACCTCTGGCCGTATATCTTGGACACACAGGTGAAGAGAGGGGCGGAGCTGTCAACTGATCACCACCTGGTGGTGAGTTGGATCCGATGGCAGGGGAGGGTTTGTTGGGAACGTTTGGCTGGGTCCCAGCTCCTCCCGGCTCGGGAGGAGCTCAAAGTAGAGCCGCTCCTCCTCCTCCACATTGAGATGAGCCAGCTTAGGTGGCTCGGGCATCTATTTTTGATGCCTCCTGGATGCCTCCCTAGGGAGGTGTTCCGGGTAGGGGTAGGTGTTGTGGGGGGAGACCCCGGGGAAGACCTAGGACATGCTGGAGAGAAGTGTCTGGGGAGAGGGAAGCCACTGCAGAAACTGCTTTGACTAGTTCTGAGTTTCAAGTAAAATATTTCCAAATAATGCTACACAATCAGGAAAAGAGGAACCATCTGCACTGTGTACAGTACTAGAATGATGGACTTGGAGGAGGTCAAACAAGTAAAAGAGGTTCTGATACTACCAAGTACTGGTATTAGTATAACCCTACAAACTGATGGACAAGGGAAAACATAGCTGCAGGTACTGTTGTTTTTTGCCATTTGCCATTTGGATGTTTGTTAGCTCAGTAGGTTAGGTTGGTTGTTAGAGCCTAATTTTATTTGCCATTCTTGATTGAGGTGAATGAGCAACTATTTCTCATGACTTCATTGTGTTGTTCATTGATCATTGTGGCGGCCCAGTGGCGCAGTGGTTAGCACTGTCGCCCCACAGCAAGAAGGTCTTTCTATGTGGAGTTTGTACCCGGGTGGGTTTCCTTAGGGTACTCCGGTTTCCCCACCAATATCAAAAACATGCTTGGAACCCACTGGTGATGGCATCCAACAAAATACTAAACAGAAAATAACATAGTAATAATAATAATAATTAAATGCCAAATGCAATTATATCTGCAAAAACTAAAAACATCATTACCACTTAGTCACTGATTACTATCATAACCAAGCTTCATGATTTTTTTAAACAGTGAGCTTAGAAAGTCTGTTGCTTCCCAAAAAACACCTCAGTTCCCACACAGTTCATAGCCCTTAAATTGTGTAAGTTATGACTGTTTCTTGTGAGTCTGAAGGTCCATTTTTAGCATCCAAAACTGATTACTTTTCATGCCCTATGCCTAAAATGTTTCATCTGTGAGTAAAAATAAGCAGTTGGTATCTCAGTCACACACTTACACATGCCTAATTAAGCGGCACTGGCTGCGTCCATGTAGGAGTGGAGACATATGGGCACTTGAGGACTTGATAAGACAGTAGGGCTCTTAAATCTTTCTAGGGATTTACTTTGGAATGAAAAGATTGGTTTATATGCATGGGAGAAAGGGCAGACTTTTAGTTTTTTTTGCCTCTTGAAAATCATCTTATATTGAGCTGACAAGTTGAGACGTCTAAGGCGGCAATCACGTTCTTTTTGAGCGTGTGGACTGCAAACGATGCTTTATAAATGGTTTAATTGACAGGGGATCCATCTCAAAGTCATCTGAAGTCTTTTACAACAAGCTTCTAAGAGAATTACCTGCATGTTAACTTGATTCATAATTGTAAATCAGTTCATTAGTGCATGTGAACAGAGTGAAGCTGATGGCCGCCTCATTAATCAATTTGAAAAGGTGACTGCTTTCAAGCACCTCGGCACCATTAAAAAAAAAAGTCCCCCAAAATGATTGGGGATGTCAGGCTCAATACGTTGACGTCTGTGTTGCTGTATGGGCGCTTGGTAATCCTCCATTGTCTCAGTGTCAGCAAGCTTTTGACATGTAAATAACCGGCAACTTGTCTTTATCACAAGGCCTTCTGCTCAGACTCAAGACTATAGTGAGGCCCAATCCACTCCTACTGAAATCCTCATTAAATGTATCGGGGCGTATGCCACATGCCTTTCAGTTGAACTCTGATCCAACAATCTGGATAATATCATCAATCACTGACACCTAATACCACTCTATAAAGATTCCACTTATTTTAGGGATCTGTGATTTGAACATGGGATAATTCGTAACTGCATAGTTTTTTGGGGCCAGTAGTGGTAATAACACAGAAGAAAACGTAATGGTTAAGGTCAGCTTCCATAACAAAAAAAAAAAAACGTTTAAGCCATGATCCTGTCATTTTGTTCCCTAATCTAGAAAGTGAAGAAGCATGTTTCTTTAAATGTCAAACTTTCACTTGAGGTAACACACTGTGATCATTATGCAACAGTTTGAAATGTACTGTGGCTCTGTAGAACAAGCATCAGTGGTGCTAGACTCTTATTACAAGTAGGAAAGATGGACAAAAGATTTTCAAGAAGACACATAAGTGAAATTAGCATTTGCAATCTACACTGTATAAAAACACAACCAGAACTTGACATTTAATAGGGAAGGCTTAAAATGCAGGAAACTGGTATAGTTTTTTCTGTAATGGAAGTAAACCAGAAACAGCTATACTCTACAACTCAAGCCTCTCACACTGGATTTACTTACATCTTCCTTCTAGTGCAATAGGTTTTTGTTTCAAATACACATTGTATCTAGCTGGCATTCAGTGTCTTTAGGGGCTACCCACACCAAACCATGCCATACTGACCAAACACATCATCCATAAATTATTAAGCTTTTTCAGTGTTTTATTTTAAGGCAACCATTGTTGCTTTGACATGAATTAGTTAAAAACCACTATCTTAATCTAAGCAAACCAAAGTATTTCAAATTTGTGCAAGGTTGAGAAACTGTGTATCGTAGATGTAAACCCTTGGGTTTAAGGGCATGATGTCCAGATCTGTTTTGTGTCTTCCTCGGAACAAAAGTGCAAGCGTGATGAGACTGTCTGTGGTGGCCGTGGTAGGTGACAATTTGCCAGACACAGAGGAAGGGCCAGATGGACTAAGGCCCCGATGGGCACAGATGGGTGGGTGGGTGGGTGAGGGGCACCCACACAGGCAGCACAGGCTGGAGACAAGACCAGAGCAGGGAGTACACAGCACAACAAGTGATACTAGACTTCACACTAGTGTCTCTGCATGTGACCCTCTGACAGGGACATGAGTATGCATGTGGTGTATGTGAGAGCATACATATGTCCATTCTGTTTGTGAGTTTGTGCTTGCTCCTACACACCTCTCCCACACAAGGAACTAAAAGTAACAAATACAACTTGTGATTCATCTTCCTTGTGAAAAATCTCCACGTTTCCCTTCTTGAAATAACCCCTGGAGCCTCGTGTACAGCCTGTACATGAGCTCACATATTTTATAAAAAAGCCAGAGCAAATGCACCTGGCCAGTGACCTGAACTTACCTGAACTCGTCCACAAGAGCGTAGGTCACTTCAGTTCAGCCACGAGCACCACTTTATCTGCGTGAGCTAGACATTTACTGTTTGGTTTAAGTGAACTAGGGTAAAAATGTAGGTAACTATACATGAGTGAAATAGTCAATGTTAAAAGACTATGTAAAATGCATTCATTGCCTTTAGTAAAATACTGACTTACATTTATTACATCTGTTTGTAGCTCGTGTAGAAGTGAGATCTGGCTCTAAGATTCTGGGCTCTATTAAAATGTTGAATGTGAAATGGACTTTAACGTACAGTATATAGATGTCTGTCTGTAGATTAGTGCTTTAACAAAAAGGAACGAAGAATGTAATACAGTCTTCTTCTTTCTTTCCTTTATGCTGTTCCCTTGCCACACCATTGCCTTCTAGCCCTATCCCTTGCATCCTTTTCTCTCAAACCAAATACCTTTATGTCCTGTCTTCTTCTAGGATTCCCAAAAAGTACACAGGCTTGTGGACCCCTGTAGCTAAATTAGAAATGTAATAAAGTAAACAATGCTGTACCAAGCTGTTTATTACAAAAAAACAAGACAAGCTTGGTTTGAGAAATTGTTTTCAGATTTGTGTTTTTTTTTTCCACTGTTGTAGAAGATGTGGTGATTTCTCTGGTGGCCAATCAACAGACAGCATTGTCTTGAACACTCTTTAGTGTTGTAGAAATGTATTCTTTTTTTGGGCTACAGGCCTTTGATACAGTGATGTTAAAAATGCGAACTATAGTTGTGGTACTTAGATAGTTGTGAGAAAAACACAGCAATGACTATGTTAAGTTTGAGCCGTGACATATTATTGAGGATATTTTTGCTTGTGTCGTGACTGCATCATTGTTTGTAGCCCTGGTTGCTCGCCCTGGAGGCCACTCTGCACGCTGTTACCCAGAGCAGAACGTCCACTGGGACTTCCCACTGGCCTATCTTAGCCTTCATTAGGAGCTGAGCCACTGCCAGAGACGCGTACCTGGCCGCCCCGACCGGTGGGAACCTGCTGCCGTCACTGCACCTTGAAGGAACTCATTGTTCTGGCTCTGCAGGACCCTGCGTTTGAGCTGTAAACAGGTTAGCACAGAGGGTCATTCAGGAAAAAACACACAGAAAAAAATTATCAAGCCTTCCAAGACACATGAGGCATACACATGTGGGTTCAAACACCAAACAGATCCAAGAGATTAAATAGAATCAAGGTTTCAAGCGTCAGTCTGTCAGTCCGTTGCCAAGCTCCCAAACAACATCAACAATCGCAGCTCGGAGCAGGTGATGCAAGGTTGTTGTGCCAAGTCAGAACAATTCATCCCATCATGTTTAATTGTGACTGTGTGTGAGCAAGGCAGTGGAAAAAATGTAAACCTAAACAGACAGAGAAAGGTGAGAGGGATTATAGGGGATTGAAAGAGTGAGAACGTGATCATAAGGGGAACAAGATAATAATCATTGCCATTTTTTTACAAGCTTATGCTTGTAACGTGATCAAAGCCATGGTTGGCCTGCTGCTCAGTGTGCCCTTTGGCTGTTGTCTGTTCCATCGGCGCGATGAGAGGAGTCTTTTCTGCTGAGGAAACACGACACTGTTGGAAAATAGGGCTCTGACTACATCCATCCTAGTTTTACAGACACACGTGGACAGCGGCCAAGAAATCTCAGTCACTCATTTTGTTCACATATACATAATTAGCAAAGGAAACACACAGAGGTAATGACAGTGGGATTTAACGGCCGCCATAACAATAATGCACTTCAACGTAATGACCAGGAACATGTGAGAACCCAACACTGATGGTCATACTGTGAAATTGTAGGCCTATTACTAATCATAATTTCGGGATTGTACTCTCACTTTAGCTTTTTACACAACAGTAAAAAAAAATTATAAACAAAGTGGAAAAAGCAAAGGGTAAAATCCAAACTAAAAAAAGCTCATGTCGAATTCTTATTTTGGGGCATTTACCAACACTAGTAGGTCATTAATTCCACACAATACAAAGCTGTCCCATTTTTACCTGAAGCATCTCAATCCTTCTTACCTCTGTGACACCTTGGTACCTCCTTGCAGGTTAAAGATCATTCTCAACCCCCCGATTCTGCCCATTTTAACCATTTTCCGCGATTAGATTGAAGTCTTTGTTGGTTTTGGTAGTGTTCAAAAGTAACTGTGACATACTGTATACTTACACACATTTTCTTAATATTTTATTAAGAGCAGATCAAGTTCTTACCCACATTTGTCATTTTTCAACATTATCTCAACACATTGTCTATGACCTTGTTTGTTTTGTGTTTATATGTCCTAACTGAAAAACGGTTTGATTCACTTCCTGCCTTTGGATTGTTTCCGTTGAGGGTGAGGCTGATAATAAACGGTTAGATGACTTATTAAGGTGATTAAAGAGCTTTACAAGTTCAGTCTGGTGGTATATATACATATATATATATATATATATATATATATATGTACTATATATATATATACTAGCACTCTGCTATGTATATACTGTTTATATTCTGCATATGTATATGATGCATTATACATTTTCTTATATGATACGACATCTTCGGCATATAGCATAAACGTAATGAATAATGTTTTCATTACTTTGAGGCGGCTGTTGTTGTGATATTGGGCAATACAAAAATAAATGTCAAATGATGGCATTATTTATGGTTAACTGTAACATGGGCTGCGTTGTGGTTGTAACCTGGTCTGATTAGCTCACATACCTGAACTGTTGGGGATTTGTTGCTGTACTTTTGCTGAGGAGCGCTCACATGGTGCTCAGGTTTCCTTCCCACCGTCCTCAGACACGTAGGTCAGGTGCAGCCAAGTGAGGAGTCGACCCTGTGGTTCACAAATGGTGGGAAAGGCTCCAAACCCTTTTGACCTCATAATAAACAAGTGAACTGGCCGAATGAGAGGAGGATCGCACGAGTGAGAGCAAAAAGTGGCATACCTTAAGACAGACTGACTTTAAGACAAGAATGGCTCATGAATCATTAAGATAGTAGAGATTTTGTACAGAAAGAGAGTGACTAGTTTCCATCACTTTTCTTTTGTGCTGAGGCGTCTCTTTGCTCCATTGTGGCTCTGTGGTGTCAGCTGCCTTTTCATTACCTGTAAACAATGGGGGTTTCAAAGTTCACAGAGTTTAAAGCTGCTGTAAACAATATTTTTATATTAACAATGGCTCAAATTACTATGTGTGATGTGAAAGTATGTAAACTGTTCTCACATAGAAACTCTGGCCTACATTGGTCCATAGGCCTCAGTTGTAATTGTTACACTACATCAATATAAATACTACTTGTGTTTGTAACTAGTATTTACAAAGCGTGAAGGGATTGCTGATTGAACGTTTGTACAGTGGTCACAGAATGAGAGCCTACCTGTAGTGAGCTATAAACCTTTTAGGTCTCTATTGGACTTTTTCACCTTGCATATACCACAAAGTTAGACAAAATGACATGCTCTTTTATTGGACATATTCCTTTTATAATAGCTGTAGTTTGATCACTTTCTGTAGCAGGTTATTTATTGAGTTTTACCTTGCCCTAAAAGGACACGGGATGTTTTTGAAATTGTCGTGACCCAACGAGGGGAAGTAACAGAAGACCATGTGCACATGTCTGCATCACGCTTTAAGGGTCACAGCTCTTGTAGGCTTTTATACAGTGTAGGACACCACAGTACTGCATCCGGGTTAGTGCTGTCACTAAATAATAGTAAACAATGCTATTTATATTGATTTTGTGACAATGGCTGTGCAATTCAATATCATGCAGCAATTTACCTGTTCTATCTGTCTTTCTTTGAAACCTTTATACATGAATATGTCAGATATAACGAGCCTGTGACATTAGTGAGAGAAATTCCCTTCAGTACCACATAAAAGAGTATAAAGGGGCTAATGATAACTAATTATGGGACACGTAATCTTGGAAAAGCAGAAGTTGGGGGGAAGGGAGCTGTGCTATGTTAAATTGAGTGATTATGTACAGCGCTTGCCAATCATGCAGAATCAAAAATATTCTGAAACTTGCAGATCTACTTGTAATGCCACATGATAAATAATTGAGAAAGTACCAATTAGTTTTACTTGGTCTTGTCTGGCTCTAGAACATAGAGGTCAGGCCAAGACAACAACTTCTATGTTCATATTGTTCTTGTGATTGGAAGAAAATATTAAATATTATCTAAATAAAAAAATATCCGGCTGAGTCTGCCTCTTTGCCCAAATGTTAACCCCTCCATGACTCGACCAGAACTTATCGTTTCCAGTGTGTAATGTTCTTGTTTCACTCTGATCCTGGTCATGATTTGATCTTGCTTTGAGTGGTTTTGACTAAAACACTATTTTTCAAGGATATTTCCAGCTACAGGGAATAAACAAAACAGAATTACCATTACTATACATGGTGGAAATCTACTCTGAATATTTGTCTGAATATTTCAACCGCTGACCTATTACAGACCCTGGCATTTGAGTCACAATTATTATAAAAGAAGACGGTTATATCACTTTACACTAAACTTGCTGCTTCTTATGTCATCTAAGTGAATGTTACTACAAGGTTCAAGCTGTGAGAACGTTGGTGCATTCATCACTCAGGGCTGTCAGTGAAAACGCCACATCTCCTCTACGATGATGATTATAGGTTATGTTTTGGCCGCAGGTATGCAACGACCACTTCACTGATCTCACGCTCCCAGGAATGTATGGGAGCCGCCCGGAAAGGGGAGAAAACTACCAGTGTGTGGGGAAATGATGAATTCCTCCACAGAAACTACATCAGGCTGAATTGCACTCTTCTCCGCTTGCTAACCATGAGAATCTGTGACCTGGGAGGAGCCTGGGAATTAGTGGGAACAAAGAGCGCAGAATTATGGGTTTGTTTTGCTTTCTAAGGACGTAACGTGCTGAGAAATGAAACTGAGTGCTTTTCATGAAGTCGGGTATAACGAAGTACAGACTGTTTTGATTACTGAGGAAACGTTTATCGGTAGCCCACAACCTGATGACTTTTACACCAGAGTTTAACAGGCTCAGTTAACCTCAAACACATTCCACACTGCATTTTTCTGCTGACGACAGGTTTGAGACGTGAAATAGGCTGTACTTCTGAAGTCACAATACAGTCTATTACATTATTCAGCACTAGGCAAATTTTACTATACAATATGTAGCCTTAAAATCATTCAAATTCAAGTGTGGCTTTCCAGCAGGATTCAGTGTCTTTTCCAAAGACACTTCAACATGGGGAACGGGAGGAGTCATGAATTGAAAAAGCAATAAGAGTGCTCTTGATGTGTCACCTGTTGAGCATAAAAGGGGCATAAGACAGGATCATTGGCATGGACATGCTAACACTTTTGTGTAAACACATCGCTTGCCAGAGTTTATACCCTTTATACACGATACATAATAAAATGTAACAATGCCATGTGAGTTTGAAGCTCCACAGTTGCAAACAAAGTCCTTTAGTGGATGCAAATCTGGAAAATGCATGTATATTGTGAATGTATTAAAATGTTACTAAACAGTGCACATCTTTTGTCTCTTAGGCACAGTTTGCAACAAAAATCCTGCTTTCACTTTCAGTTGTTCAATCAGGTCCCCTAACTGTGTCACACTACTCTGGTGCAATGAACATGTGTCGTTCGTATGCATCGAGTATACAAAAGAACTAGCACTCTTTTTACTGTGTTATGTACTGTGATTGTATGAGTTTACATATGCAATTAAATGTATTACTAATAATATTATAAGAGCATTATTTTTTAAAGAACACATCTGTCTTTCTCATGACACTTAAGAAATGTTACTTATTTCATAATAACTCTAGGGCGTTTGGATTGTGTGTAGGTAAAGTCTTTTTGTAATAACTACATGTTGGCATTGTCTGGTGGTGATTAGCGTCTCACCCTGGCACTGAGCTCAAGGAGACTGTGTTCACCTGCGCGTGAAAGTCCAAAGTGTGACTCAGCATTTTGCATTCGTCTTCCTCTCTTCCTCACCAATATCATGGAACAACTGTGGAACAGCGTGACCCCAGTGCTGTGCCAACTCGTCACAAAACAAAGCCCTGACGGAGTCTGGTCTGTGACGTACTTCTACCTACTGCTGCCTTTTTCTCTGTATCTAAGCACGATCCACATTCACTAACCTTGTTATTTGTGCACTGTTAAGCAAATGACACATAAAAACTGTCTAAGTAATGTTTTTTTTTTTGTGGTAAAGAACATAGAGTCCCTTTGAATGGGTTACATTGAAATGTTATGAATATGTTCTGACCCTAAGGGATCATAAATGCAATCAGTTGTTTTGTACTGAGAAGTGGTGTTGACTGATGCTCGGGAACATGAACAAACAGGTTTTTGAAGTTGAAGTACACACACAAAATTGACATAGGGGTCAATTAGAATCCATACAATTTCTCTTTCTAGATATCGTCCTTTTTTTGCTGCTCCACTGTCCTCCTTGTGACCCCTTGTCCTCATCTTCCATCGCTGCCTTTTTTCTCTTATAACCTTCAGCACACACCCCCCTCGGCCCCTCCTCCGTCTTGTTTACCTGGAGCTGCGTAGCCACGGCGATAGCCACGGTTGTCACAGTGATCATGTTACAACTAGGACATTCAGTTCCGAGAAAGGGGAAACAAGGGACTCCCGATAATAAGCCACCATTGTTCCCAATAGGCCCTCTCCTCTCACTCTCGGTGTGTATGTCTCACATTCCCATAACAGAAACGCATACGCTCACAACAGATACTACAACACACACGATACATAAACAAGAACAAAAACATCAGTAGCATACTGTACATAAACAAGTGTATAGTTTCAGAGAATACAGAGAAAGTTTATTATCAAAACAAAATAGTAAATCCATTATGCATCTTAGTTAATATTGCCTTAACGGTTATTATTACTGTACACTCATGATGAGGCTGATTTAGAAGGACAGTCTTAAATATGGATATGTTGTACGCTTTTCATGATGATGTCACGTTTTTCAAATAAAAGATGACGGATATCTTAAAAACCTAGATGGACATTACTTTGGAAAGTCATTTGAGTCAAGTGTTTGGACCCATTGTTACAGTGGTAAAAAGTTAATGGAAAGTCCCTTCATTCATTTATTTGGATAGCTGTGCTGCCTAAAAGTCCATCTGGTTTTATGTATATTGCCTAAAATAACACTTACAAGTTAAGCCAGGGTATGGGCGTGATTAACTTGAGTTTCACCTTTCAGCTGAACTCTTCCCCTGGGCCAGAAGAAGCTAAGACTGATGACACAGCTTTTGAAAGTACAGTATGTGATGTCTTGTTCTGTTATCTGCAACACTTAACAAAGATACATTCGGTTTAATTAGACTCATCTAATGACAGGGCAAGGACAAAGAAATAATAAAAATAAAAATAGTAAACTACAAAGATATACCATATACAATACTAGACACTGATAGGCACTGTTCAGTGTCACAGACCTAACCTCAGCTTTTATCTCTAGAGGTTATATTTGGTGGATGGGAAATAAAACCCAGTAATTGCTGTGTCATAAATGTTGTAAAGGCACTAAGGATGTTTTTGGTTAAGGTCTACAGATTCGGAATAAAGCAGATAAAAGGTAATTGAAAATAAAGACATGTAGAAGCTTTGACCTCATCAGGAAGTAATGTGATGAGCAAAAATGTAACGAGGGGCTTTGGTTTAGCAGATATATGTCGACTTCTGCCTGGAGCCTATTGTTGGTTGTGCTGATGAAGATGAGCTTCCTAAGGAGAGGAAGACCTGTGCTGAGGTTAAGATGAAGTTGGCGGCTGTTGAGGAGGTGATGGGACAGAGCAGATCTCAGTATTATATTTTTGTAGACTCTGACATATGGTCACTGCCACTTGTATGAAACAAAAATGCAAATAAACCAGACTGTGACCCAATTAATTCATAGTGTTGGGCTTTTTATAGGTGTGTGGCAGCCCGCATTTTTTAAGATGGGATAAACCTACCCACCAGCAGTATGTATCAGAATGTGACAAGATAAGTTCGAGACAATCCGGGGATATGAAGAGAATGAACTTGAACTTCAGCTTCTACTTTCCATACGTGTATGCAACAGTAACATGATACATTGTTTTTGCTATTCTTTCTAAAGAGGTAATCTGCAAGTGGATATAATAAATTGACTATGTGCACTTAGAGGAGCTTAGACCAAAGCACCGACATTTGTTAAACCCAAACAAACATCTTTGTGACTAACACTGTTAAACCTCCGGATTTAGTCCACCCACCATGAACCCCACCTGCTTATTAAAGAGTTAAATATGAATTCTTTAGTGGTGTACTCATCTCATACTCATTAAACCAAACATTTATTTCTGTTGAAATCAAATAATCTGGTTAGAGCAGAGTTAGTTAACTAGGAGTGTCAGTTCTTAAATAAATAAGCCACAGCCTCTGCAGAGGAGATATTTCTTGATAATTGCAATAGTCAAATGTTTCAGTTAAATAGATATTGAAGCATTCTGCCACCTTAGGCAGACTGTTTCTCTGTGTTGTAAGGCGGAGATAAACCACAATGCTGAGGTCAGTGCAGATTGTGGATTTTCACTGGTTGTGCTGCGTAAAAAGAAGATGCTGCTGTCTCCACTGCAGCCCATAAAGAATTCCCACAAGCTTTTTTTCCTGCAGCAGAGCATGCCACAGGAAGCCAAGACATGAGGCTTTAGTTTTATTGGAAGTCAGTGAGTGCACTGCAGTATAACCTGCAGTGGGAACTCAAACGCTGGCTGCACAGAAGTAGGTCACATCCAGCATCACAACAGCAAAGTAAAAAAATATGGCCACTGATTGCGGCCTAGTTTCTGCCTCATTTCTGCAACCTTGCTGTTTCCTAAAGTTATATGACACACAAAAGGGACTTGACACAGAATGGCTTTATTTTGGACTTTCCCTATGTTTAAATGTTTAAACAAATCTTTCTATAGTTTATATAATAGCTGTAAATGTGAAAAGATAGATAACTCTTTTCACAGAAATGGACTGGGTTTCTGTGATGTTTATCTTAAACCAGAAAAATGTTAAGCAAGGGCTGTTTGGGAAACTAACAGAATAAAATTTCAGAGCTGCTGCAAAACATAAATAAAAGAAGTGAAAACAGTGGGAAGGCCATCCATAACTAAAAACCCAACCAACAATCTTCCACAACCTCTACATAAACATAAGTTGACCCAAAACAAAAGCCTGTGAAGTGCAGGGGGAAGGTACTAACTGAATTCTCAGAAATAGAGGAAAACAGCAGAGTATATCTCAGATACAGCATAAAACCATCCTTTTGTCACAGGAAATAAATCTTACTTGGGGTGCAGGAGGTTCCATGTTGAAATCCCGAATAATCACATCTATGCATTAAAAGAGGTTAAAAAGGCAGATTCTTGAAGCTAGCAGCTGGGCTAGTGGCAGGTTGCCAGCTGTCATTCACACAATTGGCAATGACAGTTCATTTGTCTGTTTTTTTGCAAAATCTCAAAATATATGGCTAATTGGGTCTGCTTCTATTCACTGTCTATGGCTTAAAATTAACTAAAGAAGTAGACAGTCTGAGATTTTCTCTCTGTTTGGAGGAGTGCTCGCACAGTCAAACTTAAAATAACATCCTGTACACCACCTTGCTCAGCTGTTGGTTGCTAAAAACAAAGGAGGGCAAGAAAAGGCAGAGAAACACAAGAACACTCTGGAAGATGAGCAGAGAACAACAGTGAAGTGGGTGTTTCCGTGCTCAGGTGGATGGCAAAGGTCCCACAGGACTCAGTTACTCAACAGTAGAGGCTGCCAAAACTAGAGAAACTCGCAGAAGTTTATGTTTTTTAGAAAGGAGAGCAGAACAGGAAGCAAATAGAGCATTGCGTGAGCTTCTAGTAGCGCTTTAAGCCAGTAGTGAGAATCTCACATCAGGGCATTGTTTCTGCTTCAGTGACTGTTGTGCTACATTTCCGATTTATGTCCAGCAAATTAGACTCACTGCCTTGTAAGTACACACTGTATGTGTATTTATCATAAAAAAAATCATTCCATGCCACTCCCTGTTTAAAAATATCTGTGTCTGACATATGTTGTATAATTTTTTCAACATTTAATATCCACTGTCCAGTGCTGTTTGTATACCAGCTCATTCATGCGTATGTTTGCACTCTCTATTTGCCCACGACTATCACCGAAGCAGCCATGATGTCACCTGCTGGGCTTAACCAATATAAAGTGCAATATATAAAGATACTCTATAAAAGGTCATGGGTATCAAGTAGCTGTTTTTGTGCCTAATCTTTTTTTGGCCCATGCATTTGTGCATAAACAATGCAGTTAAACTGGGCTAGTGTGTGTTGACCGAGGTATGTGTTACAGGTAAAAATCCACATCCACTACAGGTGCAATTATACACTCTGACATTTAAGAGGAAAACAATCACCTTTCCATGATGTCATCAGTGTCTGCAGAAGAGCAGCTCTCGCTGTGACTAGACAACACTGACAGTGACGACATGCATTTCATTTATTTATGTTTGACGTGGAGTAAAACAAATCTGATTCAATATGAAGATAAATGCTCTTCTCTTAATATGTTTAATAACTGATGATATACAGACTTGAATAAACAGTAGCATCCTATAAAAATAAATGTTTTTTTTATTTTTTTATTTTCATTTATTCATTTACATACTGTAATGTAAAAGATGCAGTGAGCTAATGTTAGTGTAAGGTACTTTTTCAACAGTTTTTTCTTTGATGGACCATGGGAGTTGGAGTCCATCTCAGCTGCTTAGGGCCTAAGTCGTGGTACCATCTTCAGTTAATCACAGGGTTAACATTTAAGGAAGTTCCCAGACAGACATTTACACTCACTTTGGGTGTTTTAGAATCAGATATTTATTTAAATATGCCTTTAAACAGTGGGAGGAAGCCAGAGTACCTAGAGATAACAAGGAGAAGATTAATCTCACGACCTTTATGTTGACATGCTAGCCACTTAACCACCATGTGTACACAGATTTACTTTCAGCGCATGTTAATAGATTATGTGTATGTTTCCATTTATTGTACTAAAGTAACTTTAGAATCTGCTTACAGTGACTTAGTCTGTGTTTGCGTAACAATATTTCAGTCTACAGTCTTTAGTCAACACCACTGTTCACATAATTTGGCATTAACAGAGAAACCTGCTGCAGCGAAGTGATACATATAAAGCACATGGCATTTAGTTATATTCATTAAATAAAATTCCTATGTTGAAAGTCACTCAGTAACATTTTGGTCTATGTGGACATTAAATATATAGTGAATAAAAATTCCCATCCATCCAATGATAAAAATATACCATTAATTTTGCAACACTTCATATACAGTATGAGATATAGTGTTTAAATTATATGTTTATTTGCCTACAGGGGTTCTTGCAGAAAAGTGTGACTGGTTGCCTGTCAGGCCAATGATCCATGCCTTAAACTGCTGGAATAGGCTCCAGTAAACGAATATAAATGAAGGCAATTAAAGGCTACTGCAGTTTTTAGCAGTTTGTCAGAAAATACATGAGAACAATGTGTAATGACTTTCATGAAAAACAAAAGGATAAGTCTATCTCATTTGGACAATATGCCACATCTTTAACAAGAGCTTGTGTTAATAATACAGAAGAGGTTTGAACAATTAAAATGATTAAAGCCTACCACAAAATTATCCAAAACACCATCATCAAAAGCTAACCACAATATGCATATTTCTGTTTAAACAAATGTATAATGAACCATTCACATAAGGAAATTTTATATACAAATACATACATTATACACTCTTTCTTCATATTTTACATACAATATTTTTTTCTGACAAATGCACAGAAAGATGCAGAGCAGCTTTTTGATTCAACTCTGACATCATTTGCAGAGGTTGCTGGGGAGGTGAGTATTTAAACCGCCAGCTGTCAGTGCCAGGAGTCACTCAGCGGACTCGTGACGCCATGGAGAGGCAAATTTTGTGCATGTGTGTGTGTGCTCCTGCAAAGTGTGTCAACATTATCAAGTGCATTTCTCCTGCATTCCCGTGTCACCCTCCAGCCTTTACACTTATATACACTGACATGCACTTTTAGATCACGCATGTTGTCTGTGTGTGCACACGTTTATGATTACATCCACATTTTCTCTGTGTGTCTTTTATCCTTTGCTTCTCTTCACCCTATTCCACATGAACACTTGAAAAAAGGTTCTGTATCAGGCTGATAAGACACGATATGACAGCGGCGATCGCCTCAGCTACTGAAGCGGAGAGGACAAATGAAAGGCACGGTCCAACAGAAGTAAAAAAAAAAACTGGTCAGCAACTTTACAACACTGAGTTGAGACTTAATTTAAGAAACCTATAAATACAAAATCCCCGTATGATTTCGGATGTGCACTGCTTTCAGCCAAATCCCGGCAAGCCTAGTTGCTGTGAAGTCTTTCTACACAGCAGGTTCTGGCTTTTTATTGGTCAGAGCACAAATTCTGGTCAAAAGAAGCTTGAGGGTTAAATAAGAAATCTACTTTGTCTATATATTTCCTACATAAATGTTTTTATCTCCATGATTCAGAGGACACTGATGGTTTAATGTGTGTCACCGAAAACTGTGCAACCAAGTGTAAAGTAGAACAAGTGCAACTGGGAGGTTCTGAGGTAAACTCATGTAGTTTGAGTGAATGGTTGGGCTATACATTGATGTAATAGACAATGACCGTACATATGTGTTGAATAAAGATGATAAGTGACAGCTATGATGTGTTGTGTTAAGGTTAAGGTTAAACTGGACTACTGTTTGTGTCTCAGTGAGAGTTTTTGCAAAGTGAATGGGCATAGCTGGTCATGGAGGAAATAGTCTATACACATTGTTTTAACACTCTCTTTAAACATTGTAGGAGAAACAATAATTTGTTTTAGATGCATAGTTTTATTCTGCAAACCTTTTGTATCTTCTTGTGTTGTTTTAAAACATAATGCAGTGTCTTGTGCTCCTTTTTGTCTGTGTGCCTGAAAACTGCTTCAATCTGTTTTGTCTTGGACTCCGTTGAAAAAGGAAAGGTGTTTGTTATCTCAGTTGGACTCTCCTGGTTAAATTAAGGGTAGATTTTGCAGGGAGATTTTACAGCCAAACACTCATTTAGGTGTGTCCACACTAAATCCTAAAATTAGGTTTTAGTTGACAGTTCACAAAATCTTCAAGTGAATATACAGAATCTAAAGTTCACAGCATCACTTTTATTTCTTCTTTGGAATGTAGTGATTTTTTTTGTGCAAATGCAACAAGTGTGGAGAGAAAATGGCCTCCCAATGTGGTGACCCTCAGCGCTCATTCCCAGGCAGAGGACAGTATAGCAAGTGAAAATTAAGGGTTAGTGTGGTCTTCCCATCTCGTCGCTTCCCCTTCCAGCCTGATCAGAAAACCACTAATTATGAGCCTCACTGTTGTCGGCTGGTGCCACTGTCAGCCACTGTCCCTCGTAGGTTTAGCTCATTTGGCCTGGAGGTAAGGTGGGAAAACCAGGCCGAAAATATATTTGGTTAGATGGAAATGACTACCTCCCAAAGTGATTTACTACTTCCTACTGTAACACTATACCCCAGAGCTGTTTGTCAGCATCTAGCAGATCACAATATTATTGTTAACAGCAATGGTTTGGACAAGTGAATATGTGCACATGTTGACATACTAAATTCAAACTCACTATTTTCAGATATTGCAGTTTTAAACACATTTTGACAGTTTGTTAATTTTTTAGTCTTCTGCTTCATGAAACTTCCCACCTTCTGTGCCAGCCTTATTTTATAGGTTTTAAAACATAGTGTTACATCTATTAAGTCCTATGATTTCATTCTGTAAAACAGTCTTATTAAGAAAATAGAAAATGAGATGAATGATCAAAGCACTATACCTGAACATATAGTAAAATAAAATATAAAAAAGTCCAAGGTTTACTATTCTATATGGGTTTACTACACATTATGCCACTGTCCTAAACCGAAAATTGGCTTTGACGTGGCCCTGTTCATAAGAAAGTCTGGCTTATATTCTAATATAAACAGTATGTTAATGAAAATAATGTAACTTCTTAGACACATGAATCTATTCTCTACATTTCTCGTCTGAAAAAGCCACTGAGAAAGAATCATGTCTAGTTTCATGTTCATTTTTTAGGCCAGAAGCACAGCATTGCCATGTGACTGTTTTCTGAGCATGATATCACACAGGAATGTTAGTATAGACTAAATGTGAGGTTATATTTTACATTTGTGCACATTTTTATTGTATGAATGCCTGGATATAAACATTATGTATTTGTTTTTCTGTATGTTTGCTTCCACGCACCCCTTCTATATGTTGATGAGTCATTATAGGCATGTTAGTTTTTGTAATCGGCCCAGTGTACGTCTTGCCATTGCTTAATTATTCAAGAGCTGGAAAGAGCTAAGGAGTGCCCTTTTCGCTGCTGCTGCTGGCTGTGCTTGTTTCCAAGACGTGACGAGAGAGACGCTGATGTATGTCTCTGTGTCACAGCTCGCTCCACGTCACTGTTTTTGATACTGGTTCTGATCAGCTTCCGACCTGATAAGGCTGGGAGAGGCACAGTTACATGATCACTCAAAAGAGCATGCACAAAGAGGCTGCTTCTGTAGATAGATAGATAGATAGATAGATAGATAGACAGACAGACAGACAGACAGACAGACAGACAGACAGACAGACAGACAGACAGACAGACAGACAGACAGACAGACAGACAGAAAGATCAAGCACCCTTCTCTTTGTTTTGGAGTTGTTGATCTGAAGTTTGTTCAGTTGACTCCATTCCCCAAACTCCTTTTCCAGGTTTCTGTACTCTCCCTCTTCACCCTTCCTTATAAATGCCACTATCGCGGTGTCATCGAGAATTTCTGTAGGTGTAGTGCCTCAAAATAACTGCAATAGCCAAGTGACTCATGCTTTAAACAAGCAGTGGATTAATTATATTTTTATTAATTTGTGTAGGTGGTATGTAATGTGCTTGTGAAAAAAATAATGTTAGTAACATAGTAGAAAGGGTACCAGCAGTGGCAGGGAAATCTTCTTGACACAACACTAAAAGGCAACAAACTTCTGTAACTCTTCCAAAATGTGCTACTGGTGGGACTCTTGCTCTCTACTGTTAGTTAGTTAGTTAGTTAGTTAGATTAGTGTATTTCTTTAGGAAAGCATACAATGTACATTAAGCCAAAGCAGAGATGCTTGTACCAGATTATATTTTAACAGCTAATTTCCATCTGTAGTCCTATATTGTACATGTCCTTAGTGTTAATGTCATGCTAAGATCTTTTCCTTCCAGAAAATCCATGGTGATAACAAAGAGGAAGCTTGTTGCGTTTGTCAGATTAAAAACCCGCCTCTTCCTGTTTGTGCTGCCACATCATTGGTCACAAGAGGCCGGTGAGCCCATGGTTTGACTCAAGCGGTTGGATTGGCGCAATACAAGATGGATTGGAAACTCCCAAATCTCGCTGGAATCCAGCTGCAGCACAAGCTTAGATAATTAGAGGGAGGGTGCAAAATAACCTTGACCAGCCCAGGAAAAAAATCTAGGTAGGGTGACAAGACCAACAGAGCCTGTAGGTCCCCAAGTCTCTTAAGAGAAGACCATCTTAAAAGTCATAAAAAACGAAAGGCGCTGACTCCAGTGGTTCAAAAGTGGTGTTCACAAACCCCTCAAGCACTAAAGACAGGCCTCAACCGCTTGGCTTCTCGAATGAAGCAGGCAACTAGAGGGTATCTTCCTGTGAAGACTCCGTCGGTCAGAGCATGACAGGCTGCTATTTTATCCTTATTGGAGTATAAATTGGAGGATTATATTATATTATTGGAGGATAAATTGATACTGCATAGTGTATAATACATCAGGCCTCAAAAACACTCCATCTGAGGGCATAATGTCTCCTAGTGTGAGTGAGACCTAGCACTCAGAATAGTCTCAACAACAGCATTTCTCAGTTTGTCCCCCTCAGGGGCCAAACGTGAAGGTTCCAGAGCTCGGGCCTAGGATGAAACACTGTCCCCTGTGCCTGAGAAAGAAGGTCCTTCCTTCCCACTGGGAGCTGTCAAGGAGAGTCACTAGGCAATTGGGGAAAAAACATTGAGCCGCAGTCTGGGACACACATGAGACACGTCCAGACCCAGGGGGACAAAGTAGAGGGGACATTGTGCTGTCTCCCGTGAAGCAAAGAGGTCCACCTCTGCTTCGTAAAATCTTTTCCAGATTTGACTGACTGCATCGGGGCAGAGTTTCCATTCCCCTTGTGTCACAGCCTGTCTGGACAGTATGTCTTCTCTCACATTCATGTGCCCTGGAATGTAAATCAGGCTGGAACAAGTCTGACTTACTGCTGGTAATGCTAACCATTCTCCTGCTCCGGTCGTACAGGGACCAGACAGCCCTTAGCAGACAGCTCCAGACCCCATACTCCCAGTTGAATACCTTCTCCAAACCTACAAAGCACATGTGGATGGATTTGAAAAATTCCCATGCACCTTCTAAAACCCACTTTACTGGGAAGGCTGAGGAGTGTGATGCCTGTGTAGTTGGAACACATCCTCAGTCTTCCTTCTTGAAAAGAGGGACCTCCACCTCAGTTTGCCAGTCCAGAGGTATTGTCCCTGACCGACACACAACGTTGCAAAAGTGTGTCAGCCAAGACAGCCCCACAACCTCCAAAGAGATCTCATCCAGCCCCTAATCCAACTCACCACCAGATGTTGATCAGTTTACAGCTCCGCCCCTCTCTTCATCCAAGCGTCCAAGACATACAGTCAATTATCAACCTCTGGCCTAGGATGTCTTGGTGCCACATGCACTGATGGATACCTTTATACTTGAACAGGGTGTTTGTTATGGACAAGTCCAATAACAGAACACCGCTCCGGTTCAGATCAGGGTCTGTTTCTTCCAATCACACCCCTCTAAGTGTCACTGTTGTTGCCCACGTGTGCGTTAAAGTCCTCCTCCCAGAGACCCTAAAAAGGCTGGGCACTGCCATTTGGCCCGTAAGCACAAACAACAGTGAGAGACCTTTCCCCGACCCGAAAGCACAAGGTAACAACCCTCTTGTTCACCGGGGTGAACTCCAACACATGGCGGCTGAGCTGGGGAGCTGTAAGCAAGCTCACACCAGCCCGCCACCTCTCACTGTGGGCAACTCCAGAGTAGTGGAGATTCCAGCCTTACTCAAGGGGCGTGGTTCCAGAGCCCAAGCTGTGCATGGAGGTGAGCCTGAGAGTCAGGGCCTCTCAACCTCCCGCACAAGCTCAGGCTCCTTCCCCATCAGCGAAGTGACATTCCACGTCCCCAAGGCCAAAGTAACGTATATCAACCTTTCCATTTGAGAATTCACTCGAGTATGTGTATGTCAAACACCACCTTATCTAACGCAAACCTTTGGTTCTGACACATTTCTCTTCTTTATCTTTTTCTCAAACATTCATTTATTAAGGAACAAGCACAGGTTAAAGGTCTGTGTTATCGCTGATGTAAAGGAATTACTTATAAAACAACCGTGCTATTATAAAAAAAAAAGCTTGTCATACTTTGATTGTTAACCCCCATTTATTGTATAGCTAAAACCAGAGAATGGTCACTGGGTTCACTCGGGCCGGTGGCTGGTAGTGTCCATCCAGCATGTTTGCACTCACTCACACACAAATGCATAAAACCCCATGAACCCCAGTGCCATATAAACAGGCAGGCATGTGAGGAATGCCCACGTGCATTAACGGACATGTTTTGTGCCACTCGAGGCATTTGTTTGGTTAATCAGCTCAAGCAGGCAGCGGGGTCTTTTGTTATTGGCTGGGGGCTCAGGGCGGGGCCTTTTGCCTGAAAGAACCTATGAGCATCAGCAACATCCTGGCTCTTTCAACGGCAAATACAGGATGCATTCCCGGACCATGCAGCATTGTCTTCACATACAATACTGAGTTAACTGGGAGATGGAGAAAAGAGCCCATTTGTCACTGTCACTTCGTCTCTTGGCAGACCTCAATATTCAATCTTACACAGATAGAATCTAAATATTAGTGCAGTAAATGTAAGTACATGGTGGGCTGTACTGGTGGTTTTGTTTCTCCTGTACTTTCTGTTCATATTATAGGTGAATGTGAAGCATATAACAAAACCTGCTTGCTTTTATCTGTTGACATTGTACTGTAATGATAATGTATGGGAGAGGTTATGGGTTAGGATTACAAAGCATTACTTATAGTAGTAGAACTAGAAATAACTTAAGTCATTATATAATTGATTAGTCATACTTCTCAAATAAAACAGTTTTAGAAACCAAGGCTATCGTTTGACTTAGCGGATAAAAATGTTATATTTCTTTAGCTATGTCACCACCTGATTGTATAAGAGCAAGAATGCTCCAAAACTTGATACTCTATGCAGGTTTGTTTGAAGATATACTTGGCGGATCTTTTGCTCTTACTAATCCTACTTTGGCTCTACTGACTCCTTACCTGCATCTCTGTCACAGGGATTAGCATACATTTACTGGAAATTGGTGTGGGTTAATGGAAAGTCTAGGACAGGTTGACTTGTGGTTTCGGGCCAGGAGGACTAATGTTTTGAGTGATGGGGAATTCTCAGACAATTTAACCTCTGTGGGTTGTCCACACTTTGATGTCACATGAGAGTCATTGAGGTCATTAAGATCAAATGGTGCTCATGTGAGAACCATCACAGTGGCAAGTGACAGTTTTTTTTTTAGCACCATACAGAAAATCCAGGTGGCTTGGATTTAGGCAATTTAAGAAGTAAAAGCTAATTATTGTAACCTGGCTTTTTAACAAGACGCTGTGAAAAGAGTCAGTACAATGGCATATAGTTCAAAAGTAACACAGGAATAGGGGGCTGCTCAACACTTTTGGATCTAACCCCAGAGTTATTCAACACAAGAACATGTTTAATTTAGTCCAGGGAGGCCAAATACGACCCCCATGATCAGCACTGAGGGGTCTGACTGTGGGGGGTGCCATAGAGAAGCAATTGTTCTGAAAAGAGTTTGCATCAGAGTTGTTTATAAAACACCCTCGTTGGGGGTAGAGACAAAATGAAGGAGGGGGAGTAACAGCATCAGCCTTTTATTTTTTACATCTTGAGCAGTAGTGCCAACACAACAAGCCTTTTGTTTAGATAATTGTGTGATGTGGCCAGGTGGGGGAAAGTGCGCAATGCCTTAAACAGAGTTTAATAAAAAGTGCTGTGCTCCTCATAACATGCAACCAGATTCAAAAAAGATGAGGTAATCTTTTTTACTCAATCTACAGCTAATGTAAAGGCTATAAAATCTACTTCATAAGTCTATGGTCACCACTACATTTGTTCTTTTAGCAGTGGCAAATATTTAGTGTAACTTATTCTCAAACATGAGCAATGAATCAGCTTGGGCTAACCTACAAGTAAATTGTGAAACAATCTGGATAATAGATTTGGTATTCATTAGACCAAGACCTAAGAAATCTTTGAAAATGTTTGAGACTCTAGTTTGGGGCTCTCTAGCAAGTAGCACAAGTATAATGTTAGAATAGATTGATAGATAGGTCTAATGGCACTATAGTGACTTTATAGTAACATGTATGAAATGAAATTATGTTTTTATTATCCCTGTGGGAATATTCCTTCTCTACATTAATCCATCCAGTAGAGCTATGGGGAGCCACCCAGGGGGCACCCAGTAACCCTCTCCAGATCTTGCATCAGTAATTGGTCATGTTACTAACCAGAGACTACAGTGCATGTTTTTGATGTTGAGACAGAGCAAGTCAAACTTAAGACTAAAGCCTCTGTTGTACATGTCCTGAAGGATGTCAGGAGAATCACGTCCAGACTTTCTCTTGACCAAAGTGTTCTTACATACACCACATAATGTCTGCAGGACACAATGTTTTTAGGAGAGCACTGACTCAGTCTCAAACTGTGTGTGTCTTTCACTATCTTTAATGGAAAATAAAAGATTTACACTTTAACTTTGTAATGTGTGTTCATAGTAAATTATAATGAAATTTGTGTTTGCCATACAGTCACATTTATGTATAATTCATTTTCACAAAGTGTCTTTTTTACGTTCCTTTATGGAAAATATAGACACTATATATGCCTACATTACACTTTTCCTAAAGATGAGGTGTATCATCTACAATCTATTTCAGTGAGGACAACATTATAGTCCCTGGTAATGTTCTTTTTCCAATGACTTCCAGAATTTGTCTATGTCTGGCAGAGCTATTTGCATAAAGAGCCATACATTTTCACCAAATATTAGACTCTGAAACATTAGTGTGACGTTTGCTTGCAAGAATAAAAAAGTGTGTTTTTTTACAGCTCACTTCTCTAGTGACCTATTACACTTGGATTTGTTATCAAGAGGATGTCAGAGAGATAAAACAAGAAAGAGAAAGTTGTAAAACATAAACATAGTTATAATGGTAAAACACTAGATATACTCATTAAGATAAAATAAGTAAACTGAGGTGGTGTTTTCACCAATCAGAAGCAAGTGTGTGTAGAGAAATAAAGCATATAAAGCAGACGGATTGAGCTGCAAGGCCAAAAGATACCTGTGTCTCCTTGCAGAAATATAAGAAACTGGTTCGTAAAGGAGCAAAAGGTTGAAGACAATACAGTAAATGTTCTCATGGGAGGACACGTTGACTATTAAAAGGGATGTAAGCATGTGTTTGTGTGAGTGGACGTGGCAGAAGCTACATCTGTTCTCAGTTACTCAGCCTCTCCCTCTGTCTCATACCACCGTTTCCTCCACTCAGCGCCTTTTAAATTGTAGCGTACTGTGAGCGATGTGAGCCTGTGTGAGCTGCGTGTGGGGCCAGAAGGGCAGGAGGTCGACCTGCTGCTGGGGATGAGGTGACATACATTAAATTAACACTCTGATCTCGCTGTCACAAATCTTAATTGTGTAACCAAATTTCTTGGGAAAATAAATATTAAAATCATTACAAATCAGGCTCATTGCATATTCCCTGCAAAGGAGAGCACACTTTAAATAAGAGGAGGCTGTAATGAGTGAAAGAAACTCTTAACTCATTAATTACAGATCAAAAGAGATGTGACTTGTGTAGTTGAGTTGTTAACTGAATGGACAGTTGGCCCAAAAAAATCTGTTGCTACACATTAAAAAAAATTGTAAAGCAACATAAAAATTTGTCCGATTGCTCAATTGAAGCCTATTGTGGAATTCCATCCACCCATTTGCCCCATTATCTAAAAGTCAGGCCATATTGTAATAGAGATACAGTAAAATGCTAAATATCATGATAATGAAGCCCGAAGCTATGAGCATTTTTTGTAAAAGTGAAAATCTCACAATGGCAGGCTGTTTAAAGTTGGTATTGGAGCAGAGTTTGAACAGGTCTTTGTTACATAACTCTCTGGTAGTGGTCCATCTGCGAGTACTCTCCTGGCACATACAGACATGTGAGCGTGTGTGAGTGGGTGGGTGACAGCAAGATGGAAAGAGTCAAGTGTACGAGTGCGTATGTGTGTATCACTAGAGAGATCGATTCAAACGCTCGATCATCTCCTCAATTTAATTTAGGCACATCTAATTTTTCCACCTGAGGATTTTATGAGTGTATTGCCAGGGCTTTTACTCTTGCCAGTACTCTCTGTAAGTGTCTTTGTGTATATGTGTGTGCGTGTGTTTCCGGGGGCCGTGCAGGCTGGTGAGTGGGCTGCTCACTCCCGTCCAATCTTTGAGCATTCAGACATTTCCACGCTGTTTGTAACCACATTGTGTAGCCATTAACAGCCGTGGCTAAAGACTACCAGGAACAGGATGTAGGCCAAGCCAGAGCAGCTAGTGCTTGGCTACGAGAAGGGCTCTTGGTTCCAGCGTTATGTAAAACAGCCAGATCAAACTGTGTAGTCATTTGGTCACATACTTAAATTACATCTTCAGCCGTGAATGAATGAAGCAGGTGAAGATCTTCTCTTTGAGGCAAGAACGTCTGAAAGTCACAACGGCAATGGTAGAATATTTAATGTCAGCATTAAACCTAACCTTTCCAATTGTAATACAAAATAGGCCTACATACAATATGATCCACAAAATATATTTTCCCTACCATTATTAGAAACCTGAGATCATACACAAACACAGAAAACATTTGATTAGAAGTATTTGTCTGGATTAGGATTCAAAAAGACCCTTAAATATCCATCACTGATTGGCCTCTGTTTAAAGCCAAACTTAAAACCTATTTATTTAAGATGGCTTTTTGCACTTAATGGCTCTGTTACACTGCTCAGTTTTTATTGTGTAAATGTGTTTTTAAACCTATTTGTAAATATGTTTATTTTTTATTAATGTTGTTAAGCACCTTGGTTCAATCTGTGGTTGTTTGAAAGGGGCTATATAAATAAATATTGATTGATTGATTGATTAAATAATGGACAAAACCTTTTACTTTCAAATCTTTTTTCCTTTTTTAAATCTTTTATTGCTTCCTATTCTTTTAAATTCTTAACTCCACTTTTCTGTTGATTATTATGTATGTGTTTTAAAGCATCTTTCTGTTTTGCTTTTTTTTTTTTTTTTTTTAACAATTTTAGTGGATTATGATGACTGCAAACCGCCCCAGTCAGTGCGTAGCAGAAAAACATGTTTTTGATTACCATAATGTCGTTTTTTTATTCTTCACACATTTCTCCTTAGTTGTTTGTTGTTAATACAAAAAGATCCTGTGTCATTATTGATCACTGCTGTGAATGTGGGGGGAACAGGATTTCTACACATAAAGGCATGTGTACACAAGATTTTTAACAAAGGACAAATGCTTTTCTCCATCAATCTTTATCTTCCAATTTGACAACATATGTAAAAAGGACTAGTAACTAAATCAAAAATTAAATACATTCACTTTTAGGTTGGCAATTGGTTCTTTTAATAAATGAGTGCTATGAAAACTTATCAAACAAAATTGACATGTATATTTATGGGTTACTTGTTACTTGGGTTTTGTGTTGGTAAATGAACCAGTCCAACAATAAACATCAACCCATAAACAGATGCTATTTTAGTTCATTCTTTGGCATTGGCACAAACAAACACTACCTAAGGCCACGTTCTTCCAGGAAAACAATTTGTTTTCAATTTGTGTTTACTACAGTTATGACCATTTGTAAAGGGAGGACCCGGGCCTTGACGTGATGAGCCCCTGCCGGTTCTGACGCAGGACAGTAAACACAGCGAGACACTGCCGGCGGGAAGCTCTCCACTGGATGATCCTGTCCACAGCTGTGTCCAGCCTTTGATTTGCCGGTGGGTCCAGATGTTTCTGCCTGTTAACCCGGGACATGTGTGGGCCACGTAGGACAGCTGACAGGGCCCTTTCACAGCAAGAGCCCCTCTTAGTGGACAGTGGCAGAATACATGGCAATTAAGTGCTGTCAGAGATGTCTTTGGTTGTAAGTAATGGTATAGCATATTCTACAGATTTACATTTTTATTGGAATTAATAAGAAAAGAAACTGTGCCAAACTTCACAATTAGATTATACATTAGTTTACCAAAAACAAAGTTTTCAAAATTGTTTTTCTCAGTGCATATCTCTCAGAAAAAAAAAAAATCTTTAATCACTATATAATAAAATACCGATGTACTCATAAGTTACCCTGACAGAATTTGTAATTTTTTTTTTTTGAGCCATTTTTCAGAGAATATAAATAATAACCTTTCTTTCACTTATAGTTAGTGGTTGGGTGAAGCCATTTATTGTCAAACAACTACCAAAATGACCCATATCAAAAGTTTACAAACCCCAGTTCTTATTACAATAGTATTACCACCTTTAACATCAATGACAGCTTAAAGTCTTTTGTGGTTGTTGTGGATGACACTCTTTATTTTCTCAGATGGTAAAGCTGCCCAATCTTCTTGACCAAAAGCCTCCAGTTCCTGTACATTCTTGAGCTGTCTTGCATGAACTGCACGTTTGACATCGGTTTGAAAGTGGCTCAATAATACTGAGGTCATGAGACTGTGACGGCCAGTCCAGAACATTTACTTTATGCTGCTGTAGCCAATGACAGGTCGACTTGGCCTTGTGCTTTGGATTGTTGTCATGTTGGAATGTCTTTTCTGATAATATGCTGCATTAATTTTGCCATAAATTTTGACCAAGATTCCTGTGCCTTTGTATCTCACACAAGTTTTGAGGCTTGCCTTTGTGCTATTTGGTGTATTGTAAGTGGGATGCTTTGTGGCATAAACATAGTAATGGCTTTCTCGACGATGCAGCCCTTTTTTTTTTCAGGTGCCTCCCTATTGTGCATCTCGAAACAGCTACACCATATTTTTTTACAGTCCTGTATTTTAGCTAAAATTGTTTGTTATTTTCTTTGCATCCCGAACAATTTTCCTGGCAGTTGGTTTGGTTTCAACAGAATCCCTCATTTTCTACTTCAGTTTGAACACTGCTGATTGGCATTCTCAATTCCATGGATATTCTTTTATATCCCTTTCCTGTTTTATACATTTCAATTACCTTTCCCACAGATCCTTCGTCAATTCTTTTGTTTTTCCCATGACTCACAATACAGAAATGTGATAGATGTAAGCATCTGTCAGGAGCCCAGAAACTCACTAACCTTTTATTCACATACACTGATTACAAGCAAACAGCTCACAGGTGAGGAGGTTACCTTTAGTGGCCATTTAAATCCGTTAGTGTCAACTTGTGTGTATGTTATCAGGCCAAAATCCCATGGGTATGTAAACTTTTGATCGGGATCTTTGGGTAGTTTCTGCTGTCATTATGATTTAAAAAGACATTTAATGGCTTCACTCAATCACTAACAATGAGTGAAAGAGAAATTATATTCTTTGAAAAATGGCCCAAAAATCACAAATTCTGCCAGAGTATGTAAACCCAACTGTATTGTATATAAAAAAGTGAAAATATTAGGTACTATTGTTTTGACACCAAAAACAAGTCATTTTACTAACATAATACATTGACAACACATATCCTAAAGTTTGCAACCTAGCCTGCTGAAGAACTCTAAATTACAATTCACTGGGTTCTAAAAAGCACTGTGGAAACAACTGTGCTGTGCATTTGAGGAAGAGTAGGTCTTGTGAATCACAAAAATGATTAAAACATCCTCTTATGGCTTTTGACATTAACTCCACCATATAGTTATTATGGTGTTGCAGAGTTTAGGGATTATTCTAAGGTCGTGGTGCATGTGTAATTTCTCATCTTATAAATGCCAGTGGATATTCAGCTTTGTGTCCTCTTGGTGCAATGATCTAAAATGAGGTATTTTCTGGCACATTTGTTCTCACAACTGTTTTAATTTATTCAAATTGGCCATGTGTTTTTGATAAAAGGTTTTACCACTATCACAGAAAGGAACATAAATAAGTTGCTTGTAACTTCTAAATCCAACCTCCTACAAAAAGAAAATGTGGCTTAGAAACAGAATAATAATATTTTACTTAGCTTAACAATGTGTAAAAGAGAATGATAATTTATTCTACTGATTGTATGACAATAAAGTGTTTTGTTCATTTTTTTAATATTCATATTATACAGAATGAATGGCCAGAGTGATTACATTTGAGTGGAGTGTATGTTGGGTGGCTGTGGTATTAGCCGTCAGGAGGTGGGTGCAGGGAGTGAGAGGGCTCAGCAGTGGGCTTCATTTGAGAATGAGTGGCATGTCACTGGCCCAGCAGCTCCACATGGCAGATATATGCCCAAAAGTGCTGAGCTGACAGAGAAGTGATAGGCAAGGCTTAGCTGACCCAGCACTGTGCTCACTACCTCCACCCCGTCCCCTCCCCCTCTGCATGACCCATCAGCAAACACTTCTCTCAAACCTGGTTGTGGTAAAAATATAATCTTGTGACTAAACTCTGTGCTTTGTGGAAAGCTTCAGAAATGTTGTGTACATGCCATCCCAAGGAACCATCCCATTCTTTTAATTTATTTGATTTAGTTTCACTTTTATCCATCTTGATTTGCTATGTTTATTCAATGCTCGACATTACACGCAACAGAAAAAATATGTATGTGGGTGCCACCAACAGGATAGAAACAAATGTAAAAAAATTTTTTGTGACTTTTCACATTTTTGCTTCAGTTTCACTTTATGTTTATACCAATGACTGTATATACGATGGACAACTTCCGCCTATTGGTCCCCTATTCACTGATATTGTCGTTATGACAGGGCAATAAAATGGCAGGGACATCCGGGCTTTTCCGCTTTTACTGCATAGTATAACAATAGTTATAATCAAATAGACGTATTAATCAAAAATTCGCCCCCTCCAGAGTTGTCACGTAGTAAAAACTTAGAGCTGTAGAGACCGGAGCAATCTTTTGTACCAGGCTCTAAATATGTTTTTTACACCCATAAAGTTGCCATTGGGTTTCTCCTTATATTTCCGCTTTTGGAGCCTGCCCTCTGGTGGACGCCGATATATTGCTGTATTTTGCCGTATTTCGCCGTATTTCGCCGTATGGCGGTGCCCTTACTCGAGGACCTTTTAAGGGGTTCCATGAAAGAGGCTTGGTTTATACGCAGCAGGAAACCTATCTTTAAAAAGTCATCATGAGCAGGGATGGTTCCTTCTCACATTAAATTATGAACTAAAATAATGCTAAATATGCTGATATATATGGAAAGTAAGATGTGACTCTTTAGGAATTTAATTTGCCTTGCGCTGTAAAACATAACCTCAGCCCTGGGACGCTGAAGTAAAATGAGGACAGCAATTGGATTAAACTAATCCATCTTTTTCTGTTGTTATTTTTTATATCAATAAGAAGAAAAAACTGAACTTGTATAACACTTATCAATGTACTTAAAGTTGTTTTTACATGCATAACATGTATAGAACAATCGGGAGCTGGTGTAGTTTTACATCTAAAGCAGGAAAGTGAGAAACATATGTAAATGTTGTTTTCGAACTGTTATCTAATATTTCTGTTGTTTGATATAAAGCCTATCCAGAGAATGGCCTTTAAAAAGTTCATAAAAGTTATAAATATAGCGTGTGACATGGAAACATACTGTACAACATACTCCTATCAAATAACATACAAATAAAATAACGTTGCACTGACCAAAAGTAGCCCGGTCAGTTGCATAATGTCTATCAGCACAACAATCTGCTCAGCTCCTCCTGTGATCAAGGTTTCTGATCTTACCATCCAGAAAAAACAACACCATATGAACTGATATCTTGGAGGAAATGAGGTTCATGGAGAACAACGCAAAAAGCCAGGCCTGTTTTATATCCAGTCACTTATAATAAGGACAAAATGGAAGTGATGCCTGTTGTTGTGACTGGCCCCTCTTTGCTTTCATGTGGCCTGGTGGCTTTGAAGGTTCAGAAGAGGCTCGTGTCCTCTCTTATTACACTACAGTGGAACTCAGTAAAGCACCCAATAAAATACGGATCAGGCCTGAGTCACATCTAGGAAACTGAAGGAAGATGTGAGTGTGTTTTCACTGAGCCATAGTGGACCGACTGACTCTGAAATAGAAAGAGAAGCATGACTTTAATCAGATGCCAAGATTGAAAGAGATATAACGCATTTTCTGATGGGTTACTTGTGGATAGATAAGACTGTTACCTGTGGTAGCTTTTGGTTGGTGCTGTCCCAGTCTGTAGAACAGGAAGATTTGGTTGTATTGTATGTATTGGTTGCATGTCAATTCAATTGCATTCAGAAGTAGTTTAATCTGGAGCCGTTTTTCCCAGACCTTGGAAATCAAGTCAAATAGAGCAGGGCCTTAGATATAGGGCTAGGTTTTGATGTAAAACGTAAAGCATTTGGCGGATGGCACACTCATTTTTAGGGCAGGTCCAGAGCTGGGCCATTGTTAAATGAAAAGCTGGACATGGCATAAACAGATTTTTTTTTTTAGATTGACAGGTCAAGTTGCTTATGCGAGAGGTGAAAGCACAGTTGATATTTTTATCAATATCAATTAGTTCAATACTTCTGCCAGTAGTTCGCCAGTTTTCTGCATTAATCTTCACTTTGAATAGCATTGCTCTTCACCTTTAGTTCCTGAAGTCATGGGCAGAAGAACATTTATTGAAGTATTGATGTCCACTTACTCAATCAGAGTGGTTTATGAATACCATCGCTGTGTGTACTAGCTAAAATAGTTTTCAGAATAATGTTTTACTGCATGATAGGGTATGATAATATTATGTAGAAATATGCACATATTCACTGTTGGTCTTACTTTCGGGTATTTAGACTGTGGCTGAACTCACCAGAGTGTAACACAGTTACACCATATAACCCTGCTTAGAAATGTGAAATTCTGTGAAAAAAGGCTGAAAATGCAGTTTTATATCCACATATTAAGCCATTTTCAAACCTCAGCAAGAAGCCAGTCACAGTTTCCTTCAGAGCAGCAGGAGAGTCTGTCACAAGCCCACATACATTCTGTCATACTTTGACACTTATTTGTGAATGTCAGTGTGGGAACTTTATTCATTCAGTTATTCTTCCGTTTAGGTTTTGAATGAGCAATCAGCAGCTGAATTCAAATCTTTTCCTGCCCAAATGTTATTGGCTTCATCTATATAAAAGGGCTGTCTGTCACAGTCTCACATACCTTCTGTCCACTTACATGGTTTATGCTTTAATACAATTTTAATGGCTTCTTGATGGCCCCTCTTACACATGTTCTTGAGGCCACACACAGAAATTTTTTATATAAATTTCAAAACCAATCAGCTGCAGGAACAAGAGAGCTTCAATTGAGCACCGAGACATCACTAAAATAGCACCTGTCTATTCACCTGATGGTCCACGAGAGACACCAAAGTCCAAAAAACAATCTTGGAAACGGGGTATCCAAGAACCATATGAATGCAGTAATGTATCTACTGTACGTTATTCCTCCCACTGTAAAAAAAAAATAAAATAAATCCACCCACAGTCCAACATGTGACATGTCAATGTGAACAAACTAATCTTTCTGCCGCCTGTGTGTGTTGTCTGTCTGAGCCTAAGTGTGACCTCCTCAATCCCAACAAACCACCACCTTCCCCTCCAAGTCTGTTTACCTCCTCCAGTGTCAACACTGCCCGTCGCCATGGCAACACACTCACAGCTAAACATTTTTTTATATTACAACTGGTTTTAGGGAAAGACTAAGTTTGGAAAAAGCTTTGAAGTGGTGTCCAGCAGTGTGAGAGGTAAAAAATGCCTTTGATGTGAGCCACCAGGCAATGCTTTATGTTTCTGCAGGTGCTAAGTGAACAATACCGTACGCTGTCTATTCAAACCAAACAATCCACAATGTGCAATAGGTCAAAACAATCTCCTGTGCTGTGTCTAATGCACATTCTCCACCAGAGTTAATCACATTAAAACACAGAGACCTTCAAATGAAAGGTTTCATATGTTTTAGATATGAATCAACTTGTCATTGAGGATCAAGGAATCAAGGTGAAACAGTGCAGATTTACAGCAAAAACATGTTTTTTTTTGTTCTTTTTCTAAATGTTATGAGATTTTACAAAGAACTCTCTTTAAAAAAAAAAAAAAAAAATCCCACTCAGATCAAAGCCATCCTCTGTCTCCTCTCATTCCTATTGGGCATAGGAGATCAGAGGCCAGACTACACAGTAACACTAGAGCAATATACACAGAAGTCAGATCTCATCGTAATGCCGTGCAGACACACACACCCAGTCACAAGTGCAGGCAGATATGGACACTGGCTGTAACATCAAATAAAGGGTGCTCATGTCAATTCATCCTCAGTTTCCACAACATCTTGGTTCAACAGAGCACATGCCAACAGCCGCAGTATGCACTCTGTATCAGCCCAATCAGCTATGAAAAAAAAATCTGATTTTAAAACCACTATTTACTGACTGAAATATCAGGAAATTTATTTATCAGTGTTAACAACTTTGAACATCCAACACTCATGGTCACCTTAAAAAAAACTAAAACAATAAAAAACAACAGTTTAACTTTTAATAACTGAGTTCCTCTTTTTACTCGAGCAAACATTTTAATCTATTTAAATGTAACTCATATATATATTTCTACAGCATTTACTAAAAACTGTTCTGTGCCATAATTAACCTTGTTTCCATTGGGACTCCCGCTTTCGAAAAGGTGGAGCTAAATACGGCTAATTGGATGATAGATAATCCTCACTTGAGCAAAAACAAGTTCGTAAGGAAAACAAAACGAAAATATTATTCGAGTAAAATACGCCTTGAACTTAATCAAATTTGTTGATTTGTTGTATACAATGCATTAAACCACAGGTGTCAAACATGCGGTCCAGGGGCCAAAACTGGCCCACAGAGGGTATAATCCGGCCTGTCTGAGAAGTTAAATGAAATGTTTGCAGGTCTAAGGAAACAACAGTAATTATACTGCTTTGGATTAAAACAATTTTTTTTTTGTTATTTATTCTACCCATTTCAGATCAAATTGGGCGGTATGTGGCCCCTGAGCTAAAAAGACGTTGACAGCCCTGCATTAAACACAAGCCGAACCTGTGGCTCTAAAGTGTAGGAACTTGGTTTAGAGCTCACTTTAATCTTCAGAAAGCTGGGAATTAACCAGAAACTGATTACTGCAGCAACATGCGACTGTACCTGCTGCTTCTCGCCCCGCAAACACAAGTACATACTTTTTTTTAATTTTAATTAATGACAATGCATTAGAGTTTCTAAAAGTCTTTTTCCAATACAGTTTATATCTCCTAAAAACACAATGTTTGTTGCACTTTCATTTATTTATGAAATATTTCCATACTCAGCGATGCTCTGTGGGTACCAGCACAACGTAAACGCTAGTAGAAAACTGTCCCGTTTACTGTAATGTGTTTCTACTAGTTGGTTAGTTGCTTACATGTTTGAATAATTGAAGTTTCAATATCAGTGCAATAATCTCTGTCATCGCAAAAAAGTCACCTTATTTGTCCATTATCTTTGTGTTTACTCAGACAAGCTTCATCCCTTTCTCCACTTCTTTGTAAAACCAAGAAGTGGGACTATTCTTGTACAAAAGCAAAAAATGTTAGGAGAGAGTGCTGTTGACACTCTGAGGAGCCAGCAAAGGGGGCTCAGCTGCTTTTGTTTAGGATACTCCAAGGATGGGGAAGTGTTCCATCTCTCAGCATAACAATAATCCTAGATTACTGTTCAAAACAATACAAAACAATTACTTCCTCCCCTACTGGACCAACTGAGGTCTCTGCTGAACAATGTGAGCCTTTTCCATCTCACTTTAGTTATAAGATTGCATTAGGCATTGACATTTCAAATGCCCCAATCAAACCCATCAAACTCACTTTAAACAAATTTCAATCTTTAATATATGGGACTTTATTTCATTCAATCTCAGCCACCTGTCAGTTAGACATCTAGCCCACTGGATTTATTAAATACATTTTTGATACTGTGGGCCGTATATTGTGTCTATTATAAACTCTCTCTGGTCTTAAAAGTGCTATTGTTCGACCAGTTCTAAAGAATCTCTCACTAAACCCATTAGACCTGGGCAATTTCAGGTCTATATCCAACCTGCCTTTCTTTGCCAAAATCTTGGAGAAAATTGTTGTCACCCAACTGACTGGCATATGAATAAGAATAACATCTTTGATAAATTTCAATCTGCCATCATAGCACTGAAGCCGTATTAAAGTTACTAATGGCCTGCTCTAATCTGCTGATTCCGGTTTATGTTAAATTTTAATTAAGTTAGATACGAATGATCTTCTAATTCTGCTAAAGCACCTCAAACATTATGTTGGCATTTCAGGCTCAGTACTATCCTCCTACCTTACATCCAGGTCATTCTCAGTAGTATTAGGTCAGTTCTCATCCTCCTCACCCCCTTTCTCCTGTGGTGTCCCACAAGGATCAATTCTTGAGCCTATGCTATTTTCAATATACAGGCTTCACCTAGGTCAGATCGAACAGAAACATAACATCAATTTTAACAACTTTATATCACCTTGGCTGATAAGAACAATTATTGATTTCAAAATATTGTTTAATTACTTATAAAGCCATCCATGGCCTAGCCCCTGGCTATATCTGTGATTACTGTCCATGTATGTTCCTGGTCGCTCCCTGGAAAGACTCTTTTTAGTCCTTGCTCCGAAACTATG
The DNA here is from genome assembly GCA_024349245.1 of Neodontobutis hainanensis. NCBI lineage: Eukaryota > Metazoa > Chordata > Actinopteri > Gobiiformes > Odontobutidae > Neodontobutis > Neodontobutis hainanensis. Next base: position 1,807,944 of record JALDNG010000042.1, on the reverse strand, counting down.
GAACTTTCTGTCTGAGGAGCTCAGATTGACTAAGACTGTGATCACTTTTAAATCTAAACTAAAAACCCTTTTTTTAGAACAGCCTTTCAATTGTAGCTTATCCTATCCCCCTCTTTTATTGAGTTTAGTTATTTATCTTTATCCAGTGTTTTATTATAGTTTTTAACGTATATACTATAACTATTATTACTATTGTGTTTATTTATGGATGTCCTATGTTGGTTTCTTGAGTTTTACATTTTCTTTTATTATACTTGAAACTTAAACTTAACAATAAAGCCAAAGTCAGAGTTTTGATGGAAGAAAAGAAAGAACACTAACTAGTTACAACAAGTAACTACAGAAAACCTTTTCTCATTCCAATTATTCAGTGTGTTATTCCAAAAAGTTGGAATAACACACTGAATAATTTTAAGAATTGTTGAGAAATCATTAATGTGCGATATAAATTATTCAGATTTACATTATGTTTACATGTTTACCACATCAAAAGTCAATGGAATATACATATTGAGTCTTGGCCATGGTTCTTTAAAGCAGACACAAAGGCAGCACTACTTATTCACACCGAAAACACTCTGTATCTTTATTTTACATCAACTGTAGCAACCAAATAAACATTGTTAAAGGTAATACTTGGTCTAGAAAAAGAATTGCTCTCGTAGTGACACTGGATTAGGATAATAGGCTTTTGTATGCTTTAGTCCTTGTGCCACGACTAATTTGTAAGGCTTCAAACATCCTTCAGCTACAAACTTAGATCTAGAGGTAGCTTGTGTTGGGTTTCCAAAAAAACATTTTGTCTTTTCCCACCACCTTTTTGCAGATGAAATATCCTTAGTAGCCAACATCATAGAGACAAGGCATATAGTATGGTGTATTACAAGTTTACAACCAAGCAATGGAGATAAATACGCTCAATATGGTGTCAATAGACGTGAGTCAATAGAGCATAAATCTCAATGTGTCATATTTAGTAGTTGGAGAAGTGTGAGGAAAAAGATATATAGCTTTTAAATGATTGTTTGTTTGTTGTGGTTTTTGTCTTGTCTTTATTTATGCCAAATAGACCTTAGACAAGGATGTGAGCTCCATAGGCATTGAGGTGCATCTCTGTTCACTAAAAGGAGGGCATTTTACTGCTGTTTTCTGTCAGATATTGCTCTTATGTCTTATATTTGGCAGAGCAGTAGTTTTTTGTTCTTGTCATCTTGTACACATATACAGTTGTGTTGCCAAATACTGGTCTCTGTAACTGTAAATAACTGATGGTACAAGCTTCATTTAAGATATCGAAGTTAACAGAAAACTATCTCAAATGAGAAAAGGGTGTTTTAAGGTGGCTTTTTAAGTACAAAGCTGATATATCCATGGCTATACTAACAACAGAATTTTCCCTTCAGGATTAATAAAGTTATTTTGAATTTTTATTTGCATTTATTTATAATGCGTTGAACTTCTGAAATCAGGGTTATATATGTTTCATGGCCCTCAATGCACTGCTGTATCTCTTATGCAAACCAGAAATCTGTAATTTCCTCTCTCTCACCTCGGGGCAAAGAGCTATAGCTATGCACAAAACCCCAGATGCTACTTCATCTTCTGCTTTGTATCTGCCAAAGAGTGAGTTTGTAAAGCTGACCAAAGCAGAAGGCTGCTGTCTGTTCACAAAGAGCCTCGCAGATTCCCAAAGAGCACCTTGCAGACTGCTATATTTAAGCTCCAGTTGGGTCTGCTTTATGAAGTTTCCAATTTGTTTGGCGTAATGGCTGGTGGTTGGGTGTCCAGCTGGTTTAAAGGAAGACAGACCTGACCGCATCAGAGCAGCCAGCCAGTTTAAGGAGTGCCTGACATCAATGGGCAGTGCAGGCCGCTGACAGCTGAACAAAAGCACATGGTGCCACATCTGGCTTCTGGTTTAACATTTTTCTTCTTGGTGTATCTCAGCACTATATGATTATCTCTGTCCCACTGCCTTACAATGGAACAAAGAGCTGTTGTGGAAAGATAGCTTTGGGAAAAAGGAACCATGAGATTTGACTGTCAATGAATAAGGCTGAAGAAGAGACAGGGTAACAATTTAATGAAGGAAAAGAGTAGGGTACCCTACCCTGCTAAAATAAACAGCATCTAAATGGCAGAAGCTAACAGTGTGCTAAGTGTGAATGTGCATGTACCTCGGTAACCCTCTCAGTGTCCTCACAGTCACCCCTCTACAGCTGGCCCATGAGCTCCACAGCTGAGCTTTACTGGCAAAGGAAACCCACAACAGAGTAGAGGCAAAAGATCTCGGTGCCCCTCCAACCACAGAGCGCGGCGGCTCATACACATGTTGCTCCAGATGCACAAGTTGGCCCGTGCATGTGCACACACAACAAAGACCGTCTGCTGTGTGATGCACATTTTGTATTCTCAGAAAGGATTTACTTCTTCCACACGAAAGAGGAGGCCTCCACAAAGCATAAACATTATTCTCGTTTCAGAGCTTCGTGGTTGGATGAGCTATCTTTGAAAGGCCATAACCCTGTGGAAAATTTTAGCAAGCGCTTCCCTGCTAATTTAGTTGCTCCAAAACTGCTCTGACAATACTGATTCATCATTGTCACTGACTCACTGTGCAGATTTTAGCAGCAGAAAATCTTTTCCCTGCTGACATAGGCTGACTGAAACAATCCTTCTGCATTTTAATGATGCAACATTGGCTGGTAACACTATATATATATCTACTAAAATAAATTTACTGTGAGTTGTGTGTCAATATTTTTGAGCTGATCCAGTGTAGAGTAGGCCTTGTAGTGTTAATTTATGTATAGATAAGCGACTTTCCTGCCGATATAATGCAAATGGTTATATTTGGGGTTACGTGTCTTCATATCCCGAAGCTCTATAGGAGGATGCCAACCCATTTTATAGTTCTGTGGCTTTTTTATTTATTTATTTAATTTATTTTAAATTTAAGAACTTTTTGAGGACTTTCAGGGTCAATGTTTAAACTTTTCTACCATCTTAAACCTGTGCTAATAAATACTCAATTATAGCCTTTGGACAGTTGTACAAGCAAACTTTTTTCAATCCAAAACACACAACTAAAGCATGTTCAAGGTTTTAAGATCCCATGGGAGCATTTGATATTCAGTCTGGATTTTGTAATCCAAGTTGATACACTTGGCAGAGTATATTATGTTTCATGAACTAAAATCCATAGACCTCTGCTGCTGAAAAGAACATTTGGATCGATAGTGATTACTCATGTCACTCATAATCTTCTCACTGTGACATTATCGCTAACAATCTTTTATGGAGAAAGTGATTTTTTTGTTTCCCGAGGATGAGACATCATGTTTGTTTGTTCTGTCCCTGCTCTAAAGCCTCAGGTTCATTTTAGCTCTATAGTGGGTAGCCTGAGTCATGCATTAGTCATTGTGCTGACTCATGCTAAAGGTTCCTGTTGCTGATGCTGCTCTTAAGCTTTCATCTGACTTAACTGTTCCTGCAGACAAACACCTTCTCCCTTGAGCTACTCATGACACATTACATTTACTGGCCACGTGTTGTTGTTATGCCTCTTGTCCAGGTATCTCAGAGACTTATTTTTACTGGGATAATTACAGTAACTTTAAGCAGTGGTGTCAAACACAAACTGTAAAGGGGCTTTACCACAGTTTGAGTCTTTATCACATTTGTTTTTAACATTAATTTCCTTCTTTTATGCATCATTTTGTGAATCAATTTAAATTTGCCTCAGTTTAAGCCCTAGCATGTTTTTTGATGGAAACTGGAGTACCTGGAGGAAACCCACCGAAGAATGGGGGGAACATGCAAAGTCCAATCTGAAAGGTCCCGCCAGACCTGGGAATCAAACCTTGGACCTTCTTGCTCACGGGCAAGTGTGCACCACTGTGCCATCATGACAAATTTTAGTGCTGCTTTTCATTAATATTGCAATAAAACTTCTGTCTCATATTCAGGAAAGGAACAGTTCTTGTTATCATACAAAATGTGTTACAAGATGTCTTTACTGAAACTGGAAAAAAATGACGGCATGAGGCTTAAGTTTTATTTACTGTGCATATTAATCTTATTATAAAAGAAAGAAGAGTAAAATACTGCCTTAAGCTGCATAAATAATACCTTATTTCTAATATTATATCTTTTCAAAATGATAATGTGACTAATGAGAGTGATAGTGGTGTTTGTTGTATGGTATCCTTGACAACCACATTTATCAAAATAATACTGCAACCTCAAAAAAATATACTGTAAAACATCAAATCTCTAATGAGGATCAAAATAAGACAATGCATCAATTCTCACACATTATTTTATATTCCACACCAATGATCCTATAAAACAATGAAGATGTGGTTGGATCTTTAAACGAATGGCCTCCTGCCTGTATTTTTCCATTTTACTCCATTGTTTACCTGAATCTAGTCACAGGAGGTCACAGTGTCATTTTTGTGCCAGTCCCAAGCCCGGATATTTATAGATGGTTGTGTCAGAAAGGTCATTCGCCGTAAAACCTTTGAAATTCAATTATGCAAATCACCATTATGACTTCCTTCGAATTGGTCGGAGCCCGGGTTATCAACAACTGCCATTGGTGCCGTTGCTTTACTGGGCACTGTTTGTCAAAGAAGGAGAGGAGGAAGGTGTTTTAGAAAAGGAAGGTGTGTCTGTAGGCTGAGAGAATTATAAGAAAGGCAGGAGTTAAAGTAGGGACATTGAATGTTGGTATAATGATAAGTAAATGTCTGTGAAGGTTCTCTGTCATTCAAGTTATCTTGAAGAAAAGGTTAAAGCAAAGACATCTGGACTTTTTTAAGTAAAGACATTTTGTGACTAATTCCAAGATGCTTTATCAATTCTGAGATCAACTGGAATAAGAGCTGAGCGTATATCTCTAGAGGGAGGGGTTTCTAGAGATATAAGCTCAGCTCTTTTTCCAGTTGATCTCAGAATTGATTAATCTTTAAACGTCTTCACCTTGAAAACATAGTCCAAATGCTTTTGCTTTAACCTTTTCTTGATGACAGGTAAAGGTAGAGAGCTAGCAGATATGATGCAGAGGATGAAACCTGACATTCTGTGTGTCCAGGAGATCAGGTGGAAAGAGAGCAAGGAAGCATTGGAGCAGAGTTTAAACTTCAAGTAAGTCTGGAAATATTTGGACAATGATACAATTTTCATAATGTTGTTCACACAGGAAATGAGGCAGTGTGTTCCCAGAGGTGAGAGAGTGGTGATAGGAGCAGACTTTAATGGACATGTTGGTGAAGAAAATAGTGGAGAGGAGAAAGTGATGGGCTGGTTTGCTCTTCAGGAAAGGAAACCAGAAGGACAGTAGTTGGTAGACTTTGCTAAAAATATGGAGAAGGCTGTGGTAAACACGTACTTTCAGAAGAGGCAGGAAAACACAGGTGGACTATATCTTATGTAGACGCTAGACAAGCTAGACAACATAGGATGGTGGTGAGGAAGATGAAGAGAGCAAAGGCAGAGCAGAAAAGGAAGTGATGGAAGTTGGAAAAGGAAGCATGTGGTTTTCAGGAAGGAGGATTTAGGTGGTCAGCAGGTACTTCCAGATGACTGAACTACTGCCAAGGTGATCACGGGGACAGGTAGGAAAGTGCTTGGTGTGTTTTCTGAATGGAGGAAAGTAAATAAGGAGACTTGAGTTAGCTAGGAAGAAGTAGGACCATAAGAGGACTGAGGAAGGTTGACAGGAATATGGAGAGATGCAGGGTGAGGTTACAATAGATGTGGCAAAGGCCAAACATAAAGCTTATGTATGCAAGGAAGGTGAGAGGGATGTGTATGGGTTGGCAAGGCAAAGGGATAAAGATGGAAAGGATGTGCAGAAGGTTAGAGTGATTAAAGATCAAGATGGAAATGTATTGACAGGTGACAGGAGGGGGAGGGGGAGATGGAAAATGACAGGGAGTGCAACTATTGTTGAGCAGGAAGTAGAAAGGATTAGCAAGGATGAAGATAGGAAGGCTTTGAAGAAGATGAAGAGAGGAAAAGTGGTTGGTCATGATGATACACCAGTGGAGGAATGTCTTAGAGGGTGAGAGGAAGCCTGAGGAAGAAGTCTTTTGGTGCTTTTTTAAGAACAGGGAAGATGTGCAGAACTACAAAGGTATTAAGCTGATGTATTAGTGGAAGCTAGGCTAAGGAGAAATGTGAGCATCTGTGAGCAGCAGCATGGAGTCATGCCTAGAGAGAACACCACAAAAGCAAAATTTGCTTTGAGAATGTTGATGGAGAAGAACAAAGAGGGTCAGAAAGAGCTGCACTGTGTCTTTGTAGATCTAGAGAAAGTGTATGACAGGGTGCCAAGAGAGGAGTTGTGGTTGTAAGAGGAGGTCTGGAGTGGCAGAGAAGTATGTTAGAGTGGCACAGGATATGTATGAGAGCAGTAGGACAGCGCTGAGTTGTATGATAGGTTTGACAGAGGAGTCACGGTGAAAGTGGGACTGCATCAAGGATTGGCTCTAAGCTTCTTCTTGTTTGCGGTGCTGATGGACAGGCTGACAGATGAGGTCAGACATGAATCTCCATGGACTATAATGTTTGCAGATAACATTGTGAACTGTAGTGAGAGCAGGGAGCAGGTGGAGGAAAGTCTAGAGAGGAGAAGGTTTACTGTGGAGAGAAGAGGAATGAAGGGTAGTTGCAGCAAGACAGAATACATTCAGTATTTGTGAGTGAGAGGAATCCAAGTGGAATAGTGAGGTCACAGGGAGAAGAGATAAAGAAGTTGCAGAATTTTAATGCAATGTTGTATGGTTTGGAGACAGTTCCACTGAGTAAAAGACAGAAGGAAGAGTTAGAGGTAGCAGAGCTAAAGATTGTGAGGTTCTCTTTGGGAGTGACAAGGATGAATAGGATCAGGAATGAGTACATCAGAGGGACAGCTCATGTGAGATGTTTTGGAGACAAAGTTAGAGTCCAGGTTGAAATGGTTTGGTCATGTTCAGAGGAGGGACAGTGGATGTATTGGTGAAAGCATGTAGAGTTTAGAGCTGCCAAGAGGAAGACCAAAGAGAAGGTTTATGGATGTAGGGAAGCAGGAAATTAATTCAGTATTGTAGTGCCTGGAGAAGTGGGTTTATATATCGCTGATCTATTGCAGATTTTGCAATCAATCATCACTGGCCCACATACTACTAAATATAATTAGGTATTTTGATATTATTATTAATTATTCCTTACTCCTTAGTCCATCCACACATAAAAAATGACTATTTTCTCACCCTGCAAGTACTAATACTTGCCAGCTAACCTCTTTGAATACCTGGCCAGTCATTTTTGGTGTCTAAAAAAAACATGATTGCTTGAATTATGGGCTGTGAATGTAAGAATGGAAACAATTACCATAACCTAAACATTACTAAATTTAATTCATTGACACAAGAGATATACATATTAGACAAACAACTGATATTTAATCTAATTAGGTGATTAGTTAATGAGGTTTGATAGATTTTACCTTCAATTAAACATTTGAGCGGAAGAAAATGAATGAATAAAAATTGGCTTTGTAAAAGTGTATTATGCATGTTTGGTTAGTTTGTTGCAGTTACACTGTTCTGATCAGCAGGGGTCGCCAGCATGTGGTGTTGTGACTGCTTCGAAAGAGTGAACAATTGTTTCAGTTGATTCAAAGCTTTGAATCTAGTGCTGAGATATCTTATTATTTTGTATAAGAAATATATAGAGGTATATTATTATTATTATAACATAATTTACTTGGTCCTGCAATGAGCGCTCATCTTTACTTTGAAGTAAATGACGAGGCAGCGTCTTTGTCTATGTCAGCTGGGGTAGAGGATTGCACTGGCGTGGTCACTTGGCTATCGTTTAATGTGCTGCTGGCTAATAGCACCAATGTAGCATTGCAAGGTCGTTTGTAATTCTGAAAGCTAATTTTTGTTTGAGTAGTTTGCTTCATACTTCCTAAAAATGTCATTAATTAAATATTCCAATGGTAGTACTTTAAAATGTCGCTGAGCATTGCCAAAATGACAGGCAGGTTGAGGCAGCGAATGAGGCAGTGATTTGGTGAAAAGGAGTTATTGGGTTAGAAGTGCGTATACGCAATGGTGACTTATAAAGCTGCGTATACTGTCCACTACATCACTGCCTGAAGGTAGTCTAGGATGCAGATGGAGGGCAAGATGGAGGCAGATGATTTACTGCAGCAACCCCTGATCGGAACAGCCACAAGGAAAGGAAAACTCCATTGTTTACCTGGGAGGGATATTTTTTCAGTGCTTTCAGCCAATCACAGCTCACAGAAGAAAGGGAACTATGGCTGCACTTTATCACAGGTGTAAAGCGTACATTTTAAAACATCTTCAGGCAACTAGAAAAGGGACTTGGCCTCAGACTCTATTGCCTCAGACTCTGACACCACAGACTCAGACTAAACAGCATCAGACTCTGACATCACGGACTCAGACTAAACAGCATCAGACTCTGACATCACAGACTCAGACTAAACAGCATCAGACTCTGACATCACGGACTCAGACTAAACAGCATCAGACTCTGACATCACGGACTCAGACTAAACAGCATCAGACTCTGACATCACGGACTCAGACTAAACAGCATCAGACTCTGACATCACGGACTCAGACTAAACAGCATCAGACTCTGACATCACAGACTCAGACTAAACAGCATCAGACTCTGACATCACAGACTCAGACTAAACAGCATCAGACTCTGACATCACGGACTCAGACTAAACAGCATCAGACTCTGACATCACAGACTCAGACTAAACAGCATCAGACTCTGACATCACGGACTCAGACTAAACAGCATCAGACTCTGACATCACGGACTCAGACTAAACAGCATCAGACTCTGACATCACGGACTCAGACTAAACAGCATCAGACTCTGACATCACAGACTCAGACTAAACAGCATCAGACTCTGACATCACAGACTCAGACTAAACAGCATCACTCTGACATCACGGACTCAGACTAAACAGCATCAGACTCTGACATCACGGACTCAGACTAAACAGCATCACTCTGACATCACAGACTCAGACTAAACAGCATCACTCTGACATCACAGACTCAGACTAAACAGCATCACTCTGACACCACAGACTCAGACTAAACAGCATCAGACTCTGACATCACGGACTCAGACTAAACAGCATCACTCTGACATCACGGACTCAGACTAAACAGCATCACTCTGACATCACAGACTCAGACTAAACAGCATCAGACTCTGACATCACGGACTCAGACTAAACAGCATCAGACTCTGACATCACAGACTCAGACTAAACAGCATCAGACTCTGACATCACGGACTCAGACTAAACAGCATCAGACTCTGACATCACAGACTCAGACTAAACAGCATCACTCTGACATCACGGACTCAGACTAAACAGCATCACTCTGACATCACAGACTCAGACTAAACAGCATCAGACTCTGACATCACGGACTCAGACTAAACAGCATCAGACTCTGACATCACAGACTCAGACTAAACAGCATCAGACTCTGACATCACGGACTCAGACTAAACAGCATGAAACAAAATGGCATCAGATTTAGACATCACAAACTCAGGCTTTTATACCGGGACAGATATTCATCACCTTTTAGAACAATTCTTATAATAAATGACAGGACATAGCTAAAATAGTAGCCTACTTGGTTATTCTTGGCCGGTGAGAGGACCAGTTACTCCTGTGCTGGGGTTATGTGTTTTTGTCTCTCACCTTCTTCGTTCATCTTTTTTGCAGCTCGTTTTCTTTGCCGCAATTTTTATGAGTTTGTGTAAGTTTATTACGTTACCACAGGAGCCAATAGGCTTTTTACATGTGTCACAAAACTGTACTAAAATAACTACACGCGGGGCTTGATCATCTTGTTACTTGCTGCTGAGTCACGTCATGTGTTCACGTTTAGTCTGAGTCCGTGATGTCTGAGTCGGATGCCGTTTAGTCTTAAGCTCATGCTGTGTTGTCTGAGGCTGAGGCAGTATAGTCTGAGGCCAAGTCTCTTTTTTTTTCGTGCCTAATGATGTCCTAAAATGAACACTGTACAGGTGGCAATATTTTATTTCAAAAGCCAAAATAAACATCTTCACACCCATACTGCCTTTGGACATGAAGACTTTTGTAATTAAAAGACATGTTTTTGGACATGGCTTTAGTTTTTCTCTCTTGTTAAAGTGATGGCCGTTTAATTTAACTAGCATTTCCCCAGTCAAGCAGGTGGCAAACAAAACAGAGGTACTCCTAGCAATTAAAAAAACATTTTGTTTGTGTTTGGAGAATGACCCCAATGGGGCAGCAGACCACAACACCTATGTTTTCAAATGTTTTTAGTATTTGGTTGCCAATCTTGACTAAGAATTCAATGCAATTGGATCATATTTGGAAAATTTATTGGTCGATCTCAATAAAAATCTTTACATATGGTGGTTATGAACAGAGGTAACAGAAACAGTGATGCGTTTTCCGGGAGGAGTGATAGGGGATGGGGGTTGTATGTGACCGCATCTCAGCTGCTTTACCACCAGCTCAGGCAGGTCTTGACTGGCTGTAGCACCTCCACCTTGGGCCTATCAAGTCAAAACAGATGACATCATCCCACAGGAAGCTGGGAGGTTTTATGGCAAGGTGAGACTTGGGTTAGGAAAATGTGCTTTGATCCAAACGAGGGTCATAGGAAGGTTGCACTGAAAAAGATCCAAATAAAGTGTTGCCAAAGAAATACTCAGAAGTGGGATTATATTTCCACTTAAAAAGAGAATCTTGTTTGTCCAAATAAATGTGTTGTAAAACTCTGAATTCTACATATGTTCAAAAACATCTGTGGTGTAAGATTACTCCATTAAGCAATCGATTCAAGTCCAATTTTGGCAACGTCCTCAAAGGAGCAATATTTTACAAGCTTATACTGCCATCTTGTGGACATCTATCCCTTAACTTCTCCTGTAAGATGCAGATCATACCACAGATAAACCTCTTTAAATGCAAATATAAAATGGAAATAAATAAATAAACAAACCATGCTTAAATATACACACCACATTATGGCTATATTTAAATTGAACTTTATTGAATACCTTCAGTTTGCTTAAAAAACATACAACACAAATGTAAGTGGTGTGTGCAGAAGAGAAAAACCACAAACAGAGAATACAAAGCATAAAATGTCTCTCATTTTTTCCATAAATCCATGATCCCATGAGATAAAATACTTATAACTGCTTTTGTTGGTCTGAATGCAGATGATGTGCTAGGGGCTGAAGTCAAGCTTAAATGAGCAGCTTTGGATTTTGGTCCAGATTTTACATCAAAGCTCCTTGTGTTTGGTCTCCTCAGTATTTTCTGGTTCCTCTTTTTCCTCTGAAATCATAAATATAACATGTTTAAATTTGGATTACAAACCTAACAACATTTAAATCATTTGGCAGCTATAACCTTTTGGTCAAACAACAATCGTTTCATATTAAAAAGGTCCCGCCTCAGTACTCGCACTATGTCACAAAGTCTTTCTAGAGGTGCATATTTGTTAAAATTGCACTAAATGGCACCCATTCGTCTTTGTTGAAATGTAAAAAGAAAGAAATGTAAAAGAGTTGTGGGAAAAATGCTTCAGTAAAGTCTGTTTCCCACTAATGACACTTGTGGGTCACTAGTGGGACAAGGGCATAAAATCCCTTCTTAACCGTTTATCTACAAATGTCGACAGTGCAGTTGAGGTCTAACCTGGCAGACTGCTGCCCTCACCTGGCTGCTGCTGTGTTTGGACACACTCTCCATCTTGCTCTTCATAGCTACTTGCACAGATGCACACAAAGCTTCCTTTAGTATTAACACACTCCTGATGGTCCTTGGTGCAGACTGCCTCCTGCTGGGAACACTCATCCACATCTGTCCAAATACAACAAATATTCATTCATTCATTCATTCATTCATTTTCTACCGCTTTGTCCCGTTAGGGGTCGCGGGTGGCTGGAGCCTATCCCAGCAGCTTTGGGCCTGAGGCGGGGTACACCCTGGACAGTGGCCAGTTAGTCGCAGGGCTAACATATAGAGACAAACATTGACAGACAACCATTCACTCTCACATTCATTCACTAGGGACACTTTTAGAGTTGCCAATTAACCTGTACATGCATGTCTTTGGACGGTGGGAGGAAGCCGGAGTACCCGGAGAGAACCCACGGTAACACGTGGAGGACATGCAGACTCCTCACAGAAAGACCGGAGTCGGCCGAGAATATTTGAGTCGGCCGGGTTTTGAACTCACGACCTTCTTGCTGTAAGGCAGGAGTGCTAACCACTCTGCCACGTGCACCCCCATATGCACGTGGCATATGGGGGTGCAATAAATTCAATAAAATGTAACCAAGAAACACCACCCATTCATTCATCCATTGTATCTACAATGTATAAGACTTGTATAGAGGCATATCCACATGTTTATAAAGAAACCAGGCAATATCACACCTGTGCAGGTTCCCTCACTGTCTTGGTACCCACTGGTACAGGCCTTACAGTTATCAGGCCCAGGTCCAGAACAGCCGGAGCACACCATATCACAGGCTGTCAACAAGGACACACACGGACACGCACACAGACAAATATACTGATTACAACATATATGTTTCTATGATTCAAATATTATAATTGGAGTGATTTGACAAATTATATAAAATAGCCACATGACTCTGAAACCCACAGTATGCTAACAAGGTATACATTTCTAATTCAACTATGTGACCCTGCATCTTATCTTACCTTTGCACGAGAAGGAGCCTTCAGTGTTAAGGCAGTGCTCGTCTTCTTTACACAGAGCGGGATCCTTAGTGCACTCATTGATATCTGTTAAACATCAGATTTATGCTGTTAGGGGAAAATAGCTATATATGAATGTAAAACTGTATTTTAGGTTAATTTTATACAAAAAAAAAAAAAAAAAAAAAAAGAATCTTCTTACCAACACATGCTTCCTGATCATCTTCCTCCCAGCCCTCCTTGCACTCGTCACAATCCTGGTTGGTTGCTCCATTGCACGTCTTGCAGGAAGAATGGCATTCTGAAATGAGCAGAGAAAATTGACTTTTTCTACTGTGTATTGTTATTGTCACCTAAATAGTGTTTTATTAATGAAAGCTGGAACAAACCTGTGCACAGGGAGAACGTGTCATTCCTCACTTCATTGAAGTAGCCGTCACTGCAGTCTAAGCAGAACTCTCCTTCATAACCGGTGTCACAGCTGCACTTTCCATCGCCTCCACGAGTTCCATCACCATCACAGTGTCCATTTCCATGACAGGGTGTCTCAGAGCCCCCCACACAGGCTTAAAACACAGCACATACTTATTATTTGCTACAGAAAGTACAAAATATGACCCCATTGCTCTATATTACCGTTGCAGTCAGGTCCAAAAGTTCCCTTTGGACAACAAACTTTGATGGTCTCAGTGCAAAACCATTTGTGCAGATCAGGATTCTTTTCTTTCCTGCAAACAAAGAATCAAACAGGGAATAAGGCATTTTTAGTTAGGCTTGTTCAGTTTTGATAGGAATAACTATACTTTTTTATTTCACATGGTCATATTGATCACCTACAATAAATTATGAGGAAAAAGGTTAATTCCAAGAGACTGTGAAACTAACAACTCACCATAGCTCAGCCGTAACAACTCTCACATCAGGAGTCACACTGCCCTTTCAAGATAACGACTATGAGACCTAAACCTCCCTCTAGAGATAAAGCTCAGCTCATGTACAAGTTGATCTCAGAATTGATAAAGTTTCATGAAATTAAGAGACAAAACGTCTTCACCTTGCAAAGCCTTTGCTTTAACCTTTACTTCAAGATGACCTGAATGACTGAAAACCTTCACAGACAGGCTACATCAATTATGCTAAACTGAAAGAATAGGGTTTCACAATGCAGACAGACAGTCAAGACATATATAACCTAGGCAATTTAAGAGTTTCAAAATACTGCAATTGAGAAGTTGTTGCTGAAATTGTTTAACTGAAACACAAAATAATGCATTTCAGTTAAACAATTTCAGCAATTGTATTTCTATTTGTAAGTGCTTTTGAGGAAGTGAAGCCCTGTGCATAAAATACCATACTTTTAAAAACTTATTAAAACAAAATGTCTTACGGAAAATTGTGAATCAAAAGTACCCAGTTAGTGAGAATACATCTATAGTGTTTTTGCATCAACCAAGACTTACCTCTTGAACCACCATGTCTCAAAATGCTCTTCGTGCTCCTCTAACATTTGGTTGCACTCAAAGCTGCTGCTCTCACACAACCCCTCTATAATCTCCATCAGACGTATCTCACTGCAAGAAGCATCACAACATCAGCCAAAGAGTAATGTAGACTCACTAAATGCATGGGCTAAATGCAGGAGTCAACACTGCAAGATAAAAGTGGTCACTCTAAAATGCACTAGTTTTATTCAACTCCTTTATATTAGCATCACTTAAATAGAATATTTCTAACACCCTGTAAAATTGTAGGCTTTGTGCCCTGTATTAGGATTGTTACGCATTTTATTCAATGTTGACTGTAGGATTGATTATTTTGTGAGCTAGTATGTGGAGTACACAGTGGAGTATTTGGTTCTCAGAAAAAGCTCGCTATTTAATGTCAAGAATCAATCAAACTTAGAGTAAATCAATATTCTAAACTTTTATTGTGAAATTCTGAACATGCCTCCGCTGAGTGCAAGTACCATCTAAGTTAATTTGAAAGTCTCAAGAGAAGAGTATATATTTTTGTGCACATTGAGGCTGATTTGCAATAACTATGTTAACTATTGTGATGAAAGTATGTAGGACATATAATATTCTATTTAAATATATAAAAAAGCCACACTCTCATGAGTAACTTCCACTGGTTTCATTGGTTCCACAACCTTTTGATCGCACTACATTTTAGGTTTAGCTTTCACTTATTTTGATATGCAAAGTGTAAAAGTTTAAAAAAACAAAAACAAAAAACAGGAATGGCAACATAATAATATATAATATACACTGTTAGCATTTTAAAACAAATATAAAAGTAAACTCCCTATTTATAAGACCTATATGGTTGGACAGAATGCACCGTCTCAGCTGTAAGTACAATGCATCATGTCTATAGTCTCACCTTGTTTCATACTTGGAGAGTTTTCTTTCCTCCCAGGCAGTGTTTCCTCCTCCGAAGTTCTGCTTAGCTGTTCTGTCAAAGCCCTGAAAAAGATACAGAAGATGATGAGAGCAGGATTAAATATCGGACAATACTACTACTTGGTTATATCATAGCAGGCTAACAACAAAACGCCTGGAACAGGTTTTGAACAAACTCTGACCTTGTTGAAGTTATCTGTAATTTGTTGGCAGGTTGAACATGCTCCTTTTAAATCTTTCTTGCCCTCGGAGGCTTGAAATATCAAAACAAGTGTAATACAAGACAATAGCCGCAGCAGCCGCAGATCTAGATCTATGGGCAGCATTTCAGCTCAGTCCACACAGTTTCACATTAGGAAACAAGCACGGCGTTTGCTTTTGTTACTAAAGCGTCTACGCGTCGGAATCATCTAAAGTAGCCCTTCTGGTCATTCATATTAAATTAGCGTTATCTATGCAAAGCGGGATTAAGTTATATTTACATGCCGGCTTTGAAAAAAAGGGATACGGTTATAGTTTTCCGCGTCAGCTTTTGGGAGAATTGTGGCTGATGATGACTGGCTGCAAGCACCTGTCAATCACAAACGAAACCAATGAGGAGCCGCCACGCCCGGGACAAACCAATTTTTTCCCACGTGGAGAATTCAGGAAGCTTGTCAAAAATATAAGAATAATAAAAAATTTTAGTCCAAACGAAAATATTTTGCTTATTTGTGAATACATTTTTCCTTTTAAAATTATAATAAGGTTTTTATTAAGTTTTAAAACATTTTCAACACTTCCTGTCGGAACCGGAAGTGTTGATAGTACTTTGACTGTCATGGCTAAAAAGAAGAATGTTTGGAGACTGCCATTGCTGTTTTTATTACTTTCTGTTTCTCTCCTTCATTTATTAATATGTCCTTTCACGAAAGTAGAAGAAAGCTTTAATTTACAAGCGATACACGACATTTTGTATCACAGATTTGACTTTGACAAGGTAAGCATCAATAAAATGCTGACGATGTTTATAGGCTAACTGCATAGTACCATTGCATATATCGAAAATATATATTATAATAAAGCGCATTTATTATGGTGTTATTCTTCTACATTCTTCATACATTCTGCATTACAATTGTTACAATATTTTATTTATCTTCTATATAACGTTATATTTGCCCTAAACATGCAATTAGCATTGAAGTATGACTACTAACCTAGCAGATACTTACCTACATGTTTTTTAAAAGTTCTACATAAAGGTAAGATCCTTTAATTATGTCTAATATTTGTCCTTGCCAAGTTTGAATGTTAGGGACATTTTTTTCAGAAATTAAATAATTTTCTACAAACCCTGTCTTTTCAGTATGATCATCATGAGTACCCTGGTGTTGTGCCTCGGACCTTCATTGGACCCTTGTTTTTGTCTGCACTCAGTGCCCCTTTTGTGTTTCTGTCAAACCTGGTGGATGGATCAAAGTTGTATGCACAGTTGATCGGTATATTCTCTTAACATCTTATTGTTATTTTGTTATCTCCTTGACATAAATGTAATGTCACCAAATATTTAGATATATCTTTAAATGTCCAATTATCTGTTTATCCTTCTCAGTCCGTGCATCCTTGGGAGTGTGTGTTATTGGTTCACTGTGGCATATGCAGAAAGAAGTGAGGAAGCAGTTCGGCTCCACAGTTGCAGACCATTTCTGTCTGACATGTGCTTCCCAGTTTCACATAATGTTCTACAGCACCAGGACCCTCCCCAATGTATTTGCACTGCCACTTGGTAAGTTTCTCTGATACTACAATTCTAGGATTCTCTCTTAACCTGCTGATGCACTTACATGTCATGGTCATTTTCACAGTGCTGGTTGCATTCACATCTTGGATGGCTCAAAGATATGGCCTCTTTATCTGCCTCTCTGCTTTTGCAATCATTGTGTTTCGGTCAGAGCTGTGCATCTTTCTGGGTCTCATGTTGTTGATGTCCTTGCTGAGCAGAAAACTAGGACTGCTGCAGTTAATTTACTTTGCCCTTCCTGCTGGTATCCTGTCTTTAGGTAAGTAAGGAACATAAAGTAATGCTAAATGGACTATGAGTCTGGGTTTAATATGTTTTTATTTTATTTTACAGCTCTGACTTTTGCTGTTGACACCTTCTTTTGGAAGAAGCTACTGTGGCCTGAGGGTCAAGTGTTGTGGTACAATATTGTTCTCAACAAGAGTTCCAACTGGGGAATATCCTTTTGTTTTATTTTCTTGTTCATACAGTTAATTAAAATGCTGTATTTTAAATTGTTTCTTCTGTAAGTTCTCCTTAACTTCGATCTCTCAGTAAACCTCTCCCTTTCTGTGGTACTTTTACTCTGCTATACCTCGTGCCCTGGGATGCACATTGTTTTTTGTCCCTCTTGGCCTCCATGACAGGCGGATGAGGGTAATTCTGCTGCCTACAGTAGGCTTTATCCTTTTATACTCACTGCTGCCCCACAAAGAGCTACGCTTCATAATGTACACCTTTCCTGTGCTCACTTTGGTGGCTGTGCGGGGATGTTCATTTATGTAAGTAATTATTACTTATTATTAATTAGTTGCTGTTATTTCTTCCCTGGTTGTAAAAAAATACTTATTTGCACATGGTAGTTTATACAAGAGGCTAGATAATATTATATGTGACTAGGTAAAGAAAATGCTGTTATTATTAAAAAAAACTGAAATTTTCATATAGCATTTTTTGTGACTGAAAACTGGCAAAAGGGCTATTACTCCACAGAACAAAATATATAACACCAATATAACCAATATGACTAATATAACTCCTGTGCATAACTCTAAACTTGGATTTGCCATATTTACTTGGTTACCCCTTGTCTTTCAGTCTGTCCAAATATCAGAAGTCCTGGGTGTACAAACTAGGCTATGCAGTTGTGGTTGGCCAGCTGTTGGTCAACACTGCATACTCTAGTTTCTGCCTCTATGTGTCCCACCACAACTACCCAGGAGGCAAAGGGATGCTAGAACTGCACAGACTTCAAACCAACACAGGTTGGAAAAATATTTTTATATGTATGTTTAACACCCAGAACATATGAACAATGTTAGGTACAGGCAGTTTATGATAAAGATATACATGTTGGACAATGCGTTTTGTATCTGTTGTCTTTGTCTCCACAGATGTCTTTGTTCATATTGACACCTTTGTGGCTCAAACTGGAGTATCACGCTTCTTGGAGCTCAACAGTACATGGAGGTTTGTGGAATGAAACTGCTGTGCAACAAATAGGGGGTGACTATTTTAAGTGTTATGCTTTCTGATGAGCTTTCTCCCTCTTTTTAACAGATATGACAAATGCGAGGACATAAACCTAACAGTCATCCAAGAGTATACACACCTGCTAATGGAGGCTAACATTACCAAGATACAACAGCTTCAAGCCACTCATAAGCCCATGGTTTTCATTGATAGTTACAGTAAAACAGCCCTGAACTTGTTCCACTTCCCTCCTGTCAGTGTACTATTCCAACAAAAAACTGTGCTGATGATGAAACCAGCTGACAAGAAGGCATTGTTATAAAGTATATTTAGAGTGACCAAATATGTGACCGATTTGGGAATAGGCTAAAAGTATATATATTTAAAAGAAATATATATTTTTTAAGATTATAGTTATATATAGATAGCCAAAAAGTTAACATGTTTGGAATATGCAAATGTATTTTTGTATCTTTACAGAAATAAAGAATTGACAATCTACCATTAAAAACACTACACAACATTATAAAGTGTTGGTTGTCCTAAGAGGCTACAAATAAATGCAGCAATCCACTGTGCGCATAAGGAAAACCTTTATTTACAAATGATCAAAGTTTGCATGGTGCCAGTCTCAATTCTCAAACATCAAATTAAGTTCAGAAGTAATTTATTATAAAAATGTACAGTACATTGTTCACTCAAACCCATAATTTAATCCCCAGGACATAAACTTAAAATTGTGCTTAAGAGACAAATTGTATAATCCAGATAAACAGCTTACTCTCAAAATACAGCAATATTATACAGGATCTTATTAAAACATTTCAGCAAGTAAAAAAAAAAAAAAGCTAAATGACAGTACCTCGAGCCACAAATTCACAATGAAATTAAATAACATTAACTTAACACATCTTTCAGTCACAGCATTTGTTTTTGGGCCATGTTTCATTCAGAAAATTATCAATAATCCATGATCTGCGCAAAATTTAACAAAATATGTACAGCATTTTGACCTGAATAGTTTTGGATAAGGCACAAGGAGAGAGAAGACACAAAACAAAACAAAAAAAAAAAGGTTCACAAACAAACACATCACCAGCCCCTACAGCTAGAAAAACCCTCCCTCCCTGATACACTTTTGACTGAGACGTTTTCATCACAACGGCATCAAAGTGTTTAACAGTAGTACTCAGAATACAATTAATCCTCAAAGTCTGGCCTTTGCATTGAAAAACAGTGTATAAATTGATATTTTACATATTTGCTCAACAAATACTTCACAGCTACGTGGCTTGGTCCTGGTTAAAGGGTTGCTAATGCTATAAATGTATCAGCGATAATCAGTACTGAAAATAAATCAAAGGGAGGTTAACCTTGAGGAAGAGCAGACCCTCCATGTTTTCCAGGAGAGGCCTGGGCTGATTGAGGGCACAGTTAACACTCGCTGTGCTGAACAGAGTTTCTGCTGGGACAATGCTGGGAGGACAGCCCACGTAACGGGCAGCTACTTTGGCAAGATCAGGCCACAGAAACTTTTTCAGGTTCCAATAATCGAGGGGGTCACAGCTTTGATCAAGTATGTCTTCCTCAAGGTACTCCAGCACTGCCAGCTCTGAGGACTTTGGTTTCTCCTCGTGTTTCTTTTGTCGAACATCGTTTATTAGGGACCAGAGGCTATCTTTCTTTGATTTTGTGGCATCGGATCCCTCAAAGGGTTCACTGCAGCCGTTGGCCAGTGGGGAATTAGCTTCAACTGAGGTAGTGTAGTCCAGCTCGCGGATTAAGTCTTGTTTACAACACTCTGCTTCTTCCTCTGTGAATAATGACGTTTTGTAGCGTGGGTCCAACATGGTGGCCCAGGTGTATCGTGGGTCATGCAACATTGAGGACATCCTACTGACCATGGCCTCTTTAAGATATTTCAGCATGTTATCTATACCCACGGTCTCATCAAACAGCAGGTCTATCTTTCGGTTGAGAATGTGTATGAGTGGTATGACTTGTCCCAGAGTGGCAGTGCGGTTGCTCAGCTCCCTGCAGGCGACTTCGAAAGGTTTCAGTGCATTGCAGACTGACAGCATAACCTCCCACTGATCACAGCTGATCATTTCCCTGAAATTGCACTCAATTGACATCTCGTCAATGGCTGTCCTCTGCTCCACCATCCGCTCCAGCATGAAAAAGGACGTCCTCCATTTGGAGGGAACATCCTGGATCAGCTGGTTCTCTGGCAGCAGGTGAAGTTTCTGGAGCTCAGCAAGTTTCTCCTTGGCCTTGGCTGAGCGGTGCACACGTTCACAGATCTTTCGAGCAATACTCAGAAGGTTTTGAACCATTCTTTGACTCTTTATGGCTTCATTAACAATTAGGTCAATAGTATGCCCAAAACACTGCATGGTGACATGGCCATGGTCCTCTAAAGTGTTTCTGATGGTGGTGTTATCTGTTACAGTGAACCCCATTTTCAGCCCTGATGAAGTGATCCAAGAGTCCCACAGATACTCCAGCTGCTTTGGGATGTCATGCATATCAGTATCACAGTCTATTTGTGAGACGCTGAGGAGAGCAGAGCAGTGAAAGTCCTGACCCTGAGGTCTGACACTTGACTCGTAAGTAGCCCAGTGGGCAGTCAGTGTCAGGTATTCCCTTGTTTGACTACTGACCCAAATACTGGTTGTGAAGTGGACAACACCACCTTCAGCTTCTTTCAGGTGTGCCAGCACAACATCTTTGACCCTTTCATACATGTCTGGTATAGCAGTGCTAGTAAAGTAAGAAGAAGGAGGCAGAGAATACTGCGGCTGGATGTACTCTAGTAGTCTGTTCAGTCCAGCATTCTCCACCAGAGCTGATGGCTGAAGATCCAGTGCGAGCATTTCTGCAATAAGTTTGGTGATTTTTTTGGCAACCGGGTGGTGTTCATCATACTTGTCATTTGTCTGTTCATATACAGAAGTGTCCATGAGCTCTTGTTTTACATTTATTTCAGCAGACGGCACTTCACCTGAGATAGTAGTGTTCTTATTTTCAAGAACATGTCCATGAAACCTCTGCATGTGCCTAAAAAGGCAGCTTGTGCCAAGGTTTGTAGTTTTTTTGCCTCTGCTAATTGTGCGGCTACAGTGCAAACAAATCACTTTTGTGGGGTCAGCAGGTGAAATGGAGAAATGGTTCCACAGTTTTGATGTCTTTTTACTTAACCCAGGCGTCTTTTTCTCACTTTCAGGGGGGCTTTCAGTTTCTTGGGTAGGAAGTTCGTCTGTTGCAGGGAGACTGGTGTAGGGAGGTGGGGAGGTTTCTTTGTCATCGGAGCATTTGGGGTTCTTAAGTACATCTGGGTGGCGTCTCATGAGATGCCTCATTAGACAGCTTGTACCAAAGTCACCCCGCTTCCCGCGACTGATGACACATGGACAATAACGGCACAGTGCTTTTAACTGGTCAACTGGAGAAACTATAAAATGATGCCATACTTCAGACTTCACCCTTTTCATTATCTTTTTGTTCTGCTGAAAAACAGAGTGGTCCAGAGTAGTACTCGGTCCCTCAGATAAATCGCACGGTGAAGAATCTAGGAGTGTATCCTCTTCTTGACCTGTTAGAGACAGACTGAAAGAGGACTCCTGCCCTGAGAAAGCCAGCACTTCATCACATTCATCTTTAAAAATTAGGCTTTGGGGTACATCATCTGGTATAGTTTCAGGTGAGGATGGAAGCAGAGGGGATTCTTTTTTAATGTCCAGTGTGTCCTGTAGCTGTGTGCGTGACAAGAGGGATGGTGGGGTTGTGTATGGAGGAGGAATGTGATTGCCCTGTCCGTTTTCTTCAATTACAACTTCTTTGTGGGCCCTCCACATGTGACGAATAAGACAGCTTGTCCCAAGATCTTTGCCATTTTTTCCTCTACTGAATTCGTTCATGCAATGAATACATACTGCTTTGGAATTATCTGCAGGTGACAGGTAGAAGTGTTTCCATACAGCAGACCTGCGACGTGAACTTGAACTTTTTGGGGTCCCATGAAGGCGTTCAGGCCCTCCGTCTGACAGGTCCTCACTGTTGTTGTCATTGGAATGTGAGGTTGAGAGGATGCTGCAAACTGAGTCAGTGTTGGCATATGGTTCTAGTTTTGGTTCAACTTTGGGTAACAGTTCTTTGGATGACATGTCTGACATTTCAGGTGAGGAGGTGGACAGTGAAGTGATCACTGAAGCGGAAGTAATGACATTATTAGTCAAGTCTTCGTTTTTTGGCGAGTTTGGGGAGAGGGGTATCAAGGGTGAGGCAAGTGAGTTGGTAAAACTAGTTGAGGATGCGTCTGCACCGTCTTGTAAGAGCACAGTGGGGTGAGCCCTTCGTACATGCCTCATTAAACAACTTGTACTCAGGTCTTTCTCATTTTTCCCCCGACTAAACTCTTTCATGCAGTATAAACAGATTGCTTTGGTACTGTCTCGTGGTGATATGCAGAAATGATTCCATGCAGGAGACTTTTTTCTCGGATTAGTCTGACTTCTTACAGATGACAAAAGGCTCTGAGTGACAGCGTCCATTGCAACATCATAAAGCGTGCTTGAGTATCCACTAAGTAAACTACTATAGTCATCACAATCTTTAGTCACAAAAGGGCCGACTGAGCTACCAAATGCTAAGCTTTCATCATCTGGAATATCCTCTATGCCATTTAGATCCTCAGTGTCTTCTTTGATATGTAGACTTTCTTCATTACCATTTTCATAATTTTCACACTCCATATTTTCCCCAGTTAGAGAATCTGCTTCTTTTTCCTTATCTTTGTTGCCCTGAGAAGATAAATCAAGAGACTTAGCAGAGTCTGTATCCAGTGTTGTAGAGGAACAGGAAGGAGCTTTCTTTGTGGCTGGACTTTTATGAGAGTGAAAGCTGTAGGATTTGAACACATAGCCATCCTCACCCTCAATTTTCAAGCACGTCCCTTTTGCCTCCCTTTTTTTGCTTTCTATAGAGCCGTTAGGTTCACTGACCAAGTCCTCACTCATGTAAGTGACCTCCTCCTCACCATCCATTGTAGCAGCCCAAAGGTTTCTGTTGAATAATTAGGCCTGCACTGTCAAATAAAGTCAGTTTTAGCAGGTGTCGTCATGGATACAGCAGCTTTCAAACAGGTGATGTTGTTTGTATGAGGCTGTTTGGGGCACAGGGAGCCTGCCTGTCCCTCTCCATTTATTGAAACCTGAAACAGAAAGGGGAGAAAACTAAATATTTTTCATATTGTTTGAGTAAAAGTACTTGTCTCCTGTATTGGTAAAGGTGTAAATGTTGGTGCGCACAGGTTGCAAATTTAAATGGGCAGCAAGACGTTTTATTGGTCAGACAAGAACTAGACTCTTCCATGGGAAATTGTGAGAAAATTATAATACAATACAATAAACAATAAATTTGTTTTCAATAGCTTCTCCTTTGTAATAAAGGACGATACTATTAAACTGCTTTATACTGACAAACCATGTAAATTTTGTCAATAATATATTTCATATACATTAGTACTTATATATATATATATATATATATATATATATATATATATATATATATATATATATATATATATATATATATATATATATATATATATATACACACACATCATGTAGTTTGTTAAGGAAACTTTCTTTTTTTAGTTGATGCAATATTTTTAATTAGAAAAAATACACTCCATATTTCAACAAAGTACATTAAATAGTCAATTTCGAAAACATACTTTTCAAACTATAACCCCAAGTTTGCCAAATATGAATATGTAGAGAACACAATTAAAAAAAGTCGAGAAACACATTATAAAACCGACTTTCTGTGCATGAAACAGAACCACGTATACAATGTAGGCGTAGCTTTACACACACACCTGTGTATACAGGACACCATTAGTCTGAGTACACAGGATTTAACCACAGACCAGTCTGACAACTTAAATAACAGCAGAAAATATAAAAAGACTTGAAATCTGAGAAAAATTTGAGAAAACGTTAGCTGTGAAACAGTGAGTTGTTAAAACACGAGACTTAACGCTATCTCACTAGCCATCTCCCCAGTAAGATGTGACACCGGTTTTTCCGGGTTTGGC
Source organism: Neodontobutis hainanensis (assembly GCA_024349245.1). NCBI lineage: Eukaryota > Metazoa > Chordata > Actinopteri > Gobiiformes > Odontobutidae > Neodontobutis > Neodontobutis hainanensis. Next base: position 1,783,402 of record JALDNG010000042.1, on the reverse strand, counting down.
TTCAGTGCTAGTCAGGAAGATGTAAAGGGGCAGTAATAATAGCCAAACCGCAGAAGCTTTCTTTTTAATTCACTTACATTTTACATACCAGAATGTGGTTTAGTCATAATAAAGTCCTGGACACGACAAGAATAATTAAAGCAGGTTTTAATAATAAATAAGATAAAATGCTGGAAAATTTAGGCTACAACACACAATCTGTAAACAGTGCTATCCTGGTGCTAACTGGGCTTGCCGCGATGCTAATATGTACACATACACTAAAACTTGAGTCACATGGCTCTGCAACACAAATATCTAAAATAGTGTAACTTGATCAACCATAACATCACGGTTGGTTGTCTACGTCAGGCAAAATCTCAGGACACCACAGGACTAGTTCGCTGGTTAGCTGCCAGCTAGGCCACACTCAGGACACAGAAGCTAACCTGGCGAGGCAGAACCAGCCGTGGCCACATACGAACCACACGGGATCCAGATCAGACCGTGACTCGCCACGACGTCTTGACCGTATTAAATCCTCTTTTAAAAACACATTTATAACAACAGAATACTTACTGTTATGTATAACGACGTGTGGACTTGGTTTCGGCTCATAAACAGTTAAATCTGACACATTTGATTGATCCGGAGGGGGGTTCACTTTGTTGCTTTTGTCTCCTGCTTTCCTCAGTTCACGCTCGGCCGCAGCAATGCAGCGCCCCACAACGGCGGACGGAAGGAAGAGCGGCTTTCAATGATGTCACTGGACAGAGGTTGAACCAGTCTCTCTCTCAAGTGCTCCCCTTCAACTATGTGGACAGAATGTAGCAAATGTTATATTTACTAAATGTGCCCATTCGGATTAATATTACACCGAAAGATTTTATTGGTGGATTTGATTCTAATGACTAAAGTCAAATTCATACATTTTCTACTGTTCAGTGTCACAAGGGCTGGAGCTTATCCTATCAAATTTGGGCCTTAGGCGAGACACATAGATTTAAGCTTTGTTCTTGCTAACATATCTTAAATATAACTTGCCAATTTTACCTCTATTAATCCAAAAACATATTGAACTGAATATATACCTGCAAATATTGCACTGTATGATATACTGTACATGTCTTATAATGGACCTAAAGAATGTAAAAACCAAAATGGCCACTTGCTTGCCAGTATTGTAACTGTAACATGTTGGTTATGTTTAGACTATCACATAATTGCAAGCAGCATTATTAAAGGCATAGTATAGTAAATATGACTGTGTTAGAAAAATTTGTTTTTGTGATGTTGTTCTCTAAACTAAATTACAAGGGAATAAGTATAGTACAATCCATTTGGAGAAGCAGACAGGCACAACTCCACAGAGACTATACCATGTAAACAATTCACATTTACTGAACTACTCCAATATTTAAATGTGAGGTACATAGCAAATATTTCCACAGTAAAGTAAAGGATCACATTTTTATTGGTTCAGACAGCCACATTAGGGGGCTGGTACTGGAAAGTGCTAAGCTAGGGAGGCACAGCAGTTGTACATCAGAATTCCAGTTACTGGTCAAGATTAATGCATATAAAAACTAAAATAAGAAAATTTATTTTAATAGGTTCAAGACATATTTTTCAATTGTTTTAAAATATTTATAAAATGCAATGTATTTATATATGGATTTAATAAATCTAACCATTATTGTTACAGAAGTATTACATTGTCTTTTTTTTTTTCTGTAGGCTTTTTGACCTTTCGGCGTCAATCTCGTCACGAGGACAACGCATGCACAGCATCGGTTTGTTGTTATGGCAACGTCCTTTCCGATTCTTCTGTCTCTAGATTTATTTTTATAACAAAAACTAAGAATACGAGCCACACATTTAGTCTCATTCATAAAGGGCAAACACTTTATTTGTTTTATGTGTTCTTACGGTAATATTTTCAGTTGCCCCGACCCAGCCTTTGTTTGAAGCTTTGGGGATACAAGGGTCTGACAAAGGGCGACGCATTGACTGCGTGACAGATGGGCTTTTGTATGAAGACTACAGCTATACACCGACATGACCTCCGCCACCACCGCTGAGGCCGTGGGGCTGTGAGTGCGGTGCGGGTGGGAGTTGTCTGCTCTGCTCTGAACGCATTGTTGTTGGGGGATGAGTCTGTGTTACTGCTGCTGTTGCTATTGGCTCCAGCTCGGGGATGGCTAGCGAGGGGGTTGTAGTAGCTTCTCAATGGTCCATAAAGCAAATAATACCGTATAAACTGTAGAAGTTAATGTCGAAAATTTGTTTTCACAGAGAAGTCTTACTCCTGTTTTTTATCAGTATCGAAGGGAGTGCGTTATTGGCCATTGGATGAGGACAGTATGTACGGAGCTTGAGCCACTAAGCAGGCCCAATTGCCGTGGCTTTGTAAAGCTGCTGGCAAGCTACATTTTCCATCATCTAGCAAAACTTCACCAACCCGAGGTATGCGGTATTTAGTTCACATTTCTACTTTTTGTGCTATAAGTATAACGTCTTTCTCTTAGCGTTTGCATGCATCTCTAACAAACTCTGGATGTCGTAAACGTTTAAAGGGCTTTGTTTTTTTGACGCCATTTACTCCGTTTTGGGGGCGGCTAGCTAGTCTCACTCATTGCTAGCTTTTAGGCTAATGTTATTGTTAGCAACATGGCTAGTTTGTCATTTAGTCAGGGAAATGGTTATTGCATCCTTTTGCCAAACGACAAGTGTTAACTTGGGCGCCGTCAGATCGCAACTGTGCAGTGTGACCGCCTCCCACAGGGTTTAAATGCCCCAGCTGAGCTCACTGACCAGCCTCTAAAAGTAATAAAAGAACTGCACTAAAGGACCTTCTTTTGTTCTTAAAATAAAAAGGTAATTAAAAATATACAATGGGCTATTATATTTTGGCTTGCTTACTGTCTGATATTACTCCAATCGAAATGAATAATCGTTCCCACTTTGTTTTTTAGAAATTGTTGGTAAAGTTAGTAATCACAAGGGTCGAAATTAATTTACATACATTAATATTTTTAAAACGTAAACATACATTTAATAAAAAATCTAGTAGTTCATATTGATGTAAATTTTTGCTATTTTTCTGTAGATATTTAATTTTTTATGATTTGGTTAGTTTATAGTTGTATTTTCTTGGTTTTATACTTTTTTGCTCTTGTTTGATGCTGTTTGTCTTCTTTTTACTTGTATTTGGTAAATTTTGTGTGACCTTCAGTTTTGAGATTTTGTGTGTCCTTTTAGTTTTGTTCTTTTGGTTTAAAGTGTTGTTTTTGCTAGTGGCATGCTTTAAATAATATTAATACATTTTATTTGAAGGCGCCTTTCAAGACTCTCAAGGTCTTCCTTACAAACAATATAGAACATTCATTAAACACAGTCAAAAGAAATACACAATAAACCATTTTGTGTAATACTTTAAAGGCACATTACATAACTTTTTATTGGACATTACGTGGATCTCTGCAACAACACTGCTGTAAATCTCATCTAGACTCTTATGTCTCAATATATTTTAGTTAGTTTATTGTTGTTGTCTTTAGCTGGCTAAATATGTGTTCTCTTGAGGTGGTCACCATTTAGACAGTACTGCATGTTGAGGTGTTAAAGAACCATAAAAATAACATTTTGTAATCATTTTGAGGCTGGATATTCTGTGGTAAAAAATGTCAATGTTTAAAGCACATTCTGAAATCTGAAGGGGATGATGTTTATATCTGTCCCTTTATCATATCTTTCTGTCATACATTTGGTATTTGCTCTGTCTTTACAGCAAAACGGAGCATCAAGATGAGGAAGAGAGCTCGGCACTCTCGGGTTGCGGTGCCACAGAGGTCACCTTCTCCCATCAAACCTTCTCCCAACAAGCAGATCTTAACATATGAACAGGCACAGCGTATGGTGGAGTTTGAGATCGATGGCCGGATCCATCGGGTGAGCGTATTTGACAAGCTGGATGTAATCGCAGATGACGACCCTATAGTTCAGGAGATGATGGAGTGCACAAGCAATAAGGAGAATGCTGAGAAACCACAGCAAGTGCTTCTGAGGTCTGTCAGATTAAAAAACAATCAGGTGAAGAGAAACGCTGCTCTGGGAATCAACAGTAATGGAGAAGGTGGTGGACATCATGCCCCTCCTGCTAGTCTCAAACTCCCAGACCCTAAATTTCGTACAATTGAATACAACCTTCCTGCAGTACGGCAGCGCACAGCAGCTTATTACAAATACAAGGAGAAGACTGAGGAAGAGTTGGACGAGGAGACAGAGTATGACATGGATGAGGAGGACTATGCTTGGCTGGATTTGGTTAATGAGAAACGGCGATGTGAGGGCATCAGTCAAGTGTCTTACAATGTCTTTGAGTTTCTTATTGACCGCTTTGAGAAAGAGCTGTATCTGGAGAGTCTGGATCAAGGCAGTGAAAACCTTACTCCCATCGATGAGAACGCAGTGTGCTGTATTTGCATGGTTGAAGAGTGTCACAACAGCAATGCTATTCTGTTTTGCGACATGTGCAATGTAGCTGTGCACCAGGAATGCTACGGCGTACCCTACATTCCCGAAGGCCAGTGGTTGTGCCGTCACTGCCTCCAATCCCCCAACCAGCCCGCAGACTGTGTATTATGCCCCAACAGAGGTGGAGCAGTGAAGAAGACGGATGATGACCGCTGGGGCCATGTGGTGTGTGCACTCTGGGTTCCTGAAGTGGGGTTCTCCAATACCACTTTTATTGAACCTATTGACGGTGTCAGCCACATTCCCTCGGCTCGCTGGAAACTTACATGCTACCTCTGCAAAGAAAAGGGTGTTGGGGCTTGCATCCAGTGCCACAAAGCAAACTGTTACACTGCCTTTCATGTTAGCTGTGCCCAAAAGGCTGGCCTCTTCATGAAGATGGAACCGGTCAAAGAGGTAACAGACACAGGAGAGCCCACTTTCTCTGTGAAGAAAACAGCCTACTGTGGCTCGCACACACCGAACGGCTGTGTCAGAAGGCCTCTCAATATCTACAGTGATGCCAAACCCAAAAATGGATTATGTAAGCAAAACAACAAAGGAAAAGCCAGTAAAGGGCAGTCAAAAGGAAAGCAGAAAAAGAAGAGTAAAAAAACAGAGCCTGAATTAGAAAGTGAAGTTGCAAACCCAGCCACCCCAGTGCCTATGTTTCCTGCTCACAGGTACAACTATTTATAAAAATGTGAGAGGTTTTTACAAGTAAAAGTGAACTGAAAACACGCATGACACTTGCTACATGGTTTATTTCCTTTAAGTATAGGCAGGAAACATTAAGCTTGTTTCGGTGACGTTTGATCTCATTTTGTGCAATCTTATTGTTTTGAGTATAATGAGCATTAGCATATGTTAATGTCATAAACAATAATGCCAGTTGGGGTACAAAGTCATAGTTTTACAACCTATGACTCATTGGCTACAGTTTTATTACTCTGTGTTCTAAAAGCATTGCTAAAAACAAATAAACCTCATTGTCTGGCCATACTTTACTAACTTTACTAAAATTTCTGGTAGAGGGGTCTAGTTTATGCTTAGCTTCTAGTCTGGTGGACTTGAGTGTTTACATTTGTCATGTGGATAGAAATATTTTGTAAAAGGCTTTTGGAAGAATATCTGATTTTTTTTTTTTTTTTTTAATACCTGTGTACATGTAGATATAGCCTTAGTGTCAGACAACTGTCTACTGAAACTGAATTAACAATGGACAATTTAGATTCAGAGTTTACATCTACACGTGTCGCTGGACAGTGTTAGTTTAATGTTTGTTTTTAAAATTATTTATGTAGCTATCAAAATCAACAACTGCTAAGCATTTCCTAATTTCTGCTTCCCCCAGACCCTTGTCTTCTAATGCTTTTCTAATGCTTCCCTCAGGTTACAAACCATCCTCAACCAAGTGTCTGTCCAGAAGAAAAAGGCTTTTGTTGAGCTTGTCCTAAATTACTGGACACTGAAGAGGCAGTCCAGGAATAACCTTCCCCTCATCAGACGGCTCCAGACAAGTCTACAGTCCAAGAAGAATGCACAACCGGTTTGTTCTGTCAGTCAACCACTCAGGAATTTCAGTCTTTTTCACTTTTACCAGTAGTTGGTAGACGTTTAACACACCTGTATATGTAGTTAATGAGTATCGCACATTTCATTACACCTTCGTGTTTATTGTTTTGCCTAGTGTGCTGTTGTCCTGCACATAATTAAAGCTGTTGACCAGATAACTTTGACAGCTCTGCTGCTTCACTACTAAATGTTAAGATGTGGGCACTCAAGCCACACACAGACAGCACAAAAAGTGAGCTTCTTTAGAGGCATGCACAGTTGATAAAGGCTAACTTTATTGTTTTATGTTTGTCAAAGTAGTCTTTTTGACAGATCTCTTTGAATTCACAGAAACAGAATGAGGAAGAAAGCCGAGCACTGAAGGACCAGCTGAAGGTGTGGCACCGTCTTCGTCACGACCTGGAGAGAGCGCGCCTGTTACTCGAACTGATCCGAAAGAGGGAGAAGCTCAAGAGAGAAGAGGTAATACTGAGAAAAATAGTGGTCAAGTTGAAAAAAATTAGTCGACTAATGGTTGGGAAGATGGCTGTCAATCAATTGATATTTGTTATATTTTCCAGATTAGGCTGCAGGAGACCCTCCTGGAGATGCAGCTGACCCCCTTCAGTATTTTACTCAGAGCTGTCCTGGATCAGCTTCAAGCTAAAGATCAGGCGAGGATCTTCACCCAGCCAGTTGATGTCAATGAGGTGAACATCAGCACAGATATGTTTAGTTTACACTTTTTTTATGCAGCTTGATTGACCTAATTCTTACCAGTTTAAAATACAAAAAGGGTTTTCTTTTTCTGAACCTGCTTACCTCACTGGGCAGAGCATAACACTCTCAGGGTTGTGGGTTTAAGCCCCGTGTTGGGCAGTAGGTTTTACTTTACATTCTTTACTTTATAGAACACACGACATAAAGTAATGTGCACGTTGGGCGCATTACCTTTTTCTTTCTTATCCATTTGTATTTTTTAAGTGGTAGTGTTAAACAGGGCTTCATTTAATTGGTAACTGTGGTTTTTCCTGCTTTGTTTTAATGCTTTGAGTTTACCCTGCGCACTAATATTTATTCAAATTTAGCTCCTGACATATTGTTAGTTTTCTACATGCTGTGTTTGGTTAATAGCTACTCTGTTATGTTCCTCTCATGTTATGTTATGAACACTGAAGAAAAGTGTTTCATTGGATTTCCTATTATACATGTAAAAAGAATGACTTCACTTTATATGTTGATTGTATTTTCATCAAGGTGCCTGACTACCTTGACCACATTAAACATCCAATGGACTTTTCCACCATGCGGCAGCGAATCAATGCCCAGTGCTACAGAAGCCTTGACCAGTTTGAGGCTGACTTTAATCTTATTATTGACAACTGCATGAAATACAACTCGAAGGACACTTATTTCCATCGTGCTGCTGTTCGCCTGCGAGACCAGGGTGGAGCCTTGCTCAGGAAGGCCCAGCGTGATGTGGAGAGAATTGGCTTTGATACGGAAAGAGGCATGCATCTGAATGAGGCACCAGAAATCAAAACACCAACTACATTCTCCTGGGAAGATGGTAAGATGAAAATAAAAGAACAGGCATGCCATTGTACTCAGCTCAGTTTGTTTATTGTCTTTCTGTTTATTTTGTTAATGTCCTTAGTTGACCGTCTACTTGTGCCAGCCAATCGATCTCACCTTTCTCCGGAGAAGCAATTACAGCAGTTACTGGAGAAGTTTGATCTGACCTCTGCCATGAAGTCCAGTCCCTCCCGCAGCAAACGGATTAAGCTCCTTAAAAAGACCATCAATGACGTACGCAATGAAATGATCCTAAAAAGAGTCCTCCCCTCTCATCGCCACAGTTCTTCTGCATCAGGGTCCTCAGTCAATGTAGAAACAAGTAAACTTAAAGAAGAATGGTTGAAACACAATGGACATTTTCCAGAGGATGAAGGTGTGTATAAGCAAGTAATACAAAAGGTACAATACTATAGCTTGTGAGCTGCATTTGCTATGCATTTTGGATAATAATCGGATAAAAATTTAAGGTTTTACTCAGGACATTGAAAAAGATTTAAAAGCTATTTTTGTGCTAAAGCTCAACATGAATCACAATGACTTAATATGCCAGAGGACAATTTCACTCAACAATTAGAACATTATGTCTCACTTTATATCACTGCAGAGTTTGTGTTTGGCATTAAGCCTTTTCTTCTGTACAATGGCCTCAAACTAAAATGTAATTTAAGGTAATTGCAAACTTTTAAGCCATATCACAATCTGGTGCAGCATTGGCATCACATTTTTTTTGTCCTAATTATCTTTTGTTGACAAGTGTTATTGTATTATTCTTTTGGTATGACACACATGGGAAAGGTTAGTATACTTTATGTATTTCAAATAAAATAAAAAAATCCCCAAATTTAGAAACTTTGCTTCTTTGTGCCCACAAGGCAAAGAAACCCAATGGTGGTGCTTAATCAAGTAAAAATTGGCAGGAACTAAAGGAACTGCCTGTAAGTCACAGGATGAATAATGTGTGTTATATTTGTAGTTACAGTTTAAATGATTAATGCTAGCTCCTTAACAAAAGTTACAACTATAAATGCTTTGTCATTGTGCATTTTCCTCTCTTCCTCACAGGAGATAAATCTCTTCCTCCAAAACTAGAGCCCTCAGACTCCATACCTCCTCTCATCCACTCAGAAGCAGACTCTGAGCCCCCTACCCTCAAACCTATCGACGAGGCCCCAGACTGTGAGGACAAGCCTTCACTGTTTGATGGGGAATTACCAGACTTGCTTTCTTCTGCACAGTGCCTCATTGGCCACTCTTCCTCTGACGGCCTCCAGAGTTCCCTGTTGGATGTAGATATGAGCGTCGTTGCCACGTCAACAGTGGCAGAGCCCACAGGGGCGGTCAGTCGTCGGACTGCAGTGCTGTTCCGCAAATCGAAGGTTACCAGTCCGCAGAAGCTTCCTAAGAGTGTAGACTTGGTGTCTGAAAAAGTTGATGAAAATGAAGGTGAGGGAGAAGAGGAGGAAGAGGAGGCTAAATCCATCTTGTCAATGGTCATACCAAAACTGGAGAACCTACTTCACAGGAAGAGGAAGCACAGTGGAAGCAGACATGATGAAGAGGAGAGAGTAGGGGGAGAGCATGAAGAAGAGCGTGGTCCCCCTATCAAACCGCTTGACACAGGTTAGAAGAATCCTGAAGAAACTAAAAAATTAATAAAAAAAAAAGCATACTGAAGCTAATCGTTTTTATGATCAGACATGTGTTAAGTTGAATAAAACATATTTTCTTTCAATGATTTTCGGATCAAATTATCAATGCAGTATTTTGTTCTGCTGGCATCTTTTAAATCCAGTAGCATAAACATTACAATTAGCTTGTACGTCGCTTGCACTTATCAGTCATGTTCACAGCACTGGCTCTGACTAAAAATATGTTTGACACCAGTTTGCTTAATTATAGTCAACTGAGAAATCTTCTATTTTTGTGAATATTAACTTTTTTTTTTTTTTTACCAGTCTTGTCAAGCTGTTTCCTGGAGGAAGACGTGGAAAAGCAGCCCGAAGATCACATTAGAGCCAATAGACCTGTGGAGTCACGGAGACGCTGTGCCTCTGAGTCATCCATCTCCTCCTGTAGCAGTGTGCCAGGGAGCACCAGGTAATTGCTCCACTTTGTTTTTTGTTTTTAGTCACCATGGACTGGTTGTTAAAATTGAAGATGAAAGCAGTGAATTAAGAAACAATACCGGCTAGTACAATGCTGTCATTTATTGTAATTTGTTAACAACTCTTTTATTTCTAGCACCATTCTCAGTCTTCCAAAATGTGGAAAGGGAAAACCTGCCTTGGTCCGGAGAAACACTGTGGATGACAAAAGTGAATTAATTGCCTGCATAGAAACAGGAAATTTTGCAAAGGCAGCCCGATTAGCCGCTGGTAGGTTGATTGGGTTTTATAATACATAAAATATTCTTTATATTATGCTGCTTGAGTACCAGTACAAGTAGTTGTTTTGCTAAGCTAGAACATAAAACTGATCCAAGGCAAGAACAGGCTTGTTTGTTCATTTCTTATCTCACAGGTTTAATTAGAACACTATCACCATTACACTAAGGCCCAATCCCAATTCTCTAACTTAGGCCTACCTCTTCCCCTAGCCCTATACAGTTTGGTTCTCCATTGAAAGGAGTAAGAAGTAGGGCTATGATTATACCTCTAAGAAATGGGACACCACTTCACCTGTGGACGCGTGTATGTATAATAAGATCTATAATAATACTGTATATAATCTAAAAAATATATCATAAAACTCATAAAAATTAAAATAAAAAAAATAAAAAAATAAAAAAAAATTCCCTATCATAAAATTTTCACATTTTTATAATATAATCTCACATATTTTCACATATATATATCTATCTATATATATCTATATCTATCTATCTATCTATCTATCTATCTATCTATCTATCTATCTATCTATCTATCTATCTATCTATCTATATATATATATATATATATATATATATATATATATATATATATATATATATATATATATATATATATATATATATATATATATATATATATATATATATATATATATATATATATATATATATATATATGACTTGAACAATATCAGCTGCTGTTTCCTCAGTTCCTGTCACAAACATAAGACACAACAAGCATTAAAAAAACAGAAGGACTCTTTGTTTACAACTTATCAAATTGATTTCAATGAAAAACAGATTCTTCTGCAAAGTTCTTCAATTGCAAGACTGTGACCTGTCATTGAGACTTTTATCAGAAACTTTCCAAGGAGAAAACCAAGTACAACAAAATTCCAGATTAAAGGAACATAAAACATGAATGTTGTGATTTCAAATTACACACTTGCTGTTAAGTGAAAACCTAGTCCAGATGCCTTTACTTTATCCTTTTCTCCAATATGTGCTGAATGACTGAGAACCTTCACAGATTTATTTTTAGTTACATTTTGTACCTGTCAATCAGCCGCGGTGCCTGTGAAAGCAATGCATGCTGGGAAATTGTCTTACCCCTTTTTTAGAAGTGTGGTTCCTAAAAATCTCCATTTGGTGGGGTTTATGACCCTTCCCTTTACTTCTTTTTCTTGATCCAAATAGGTATTGTGACACCACTTCGTCGACTTGAATGCGCAAAACGAGGGCTAAGGGGTAGGGGTAGACTTGGGATTGGGCCTAAACTAGTTGTGTGAAATGGCTAGCGAATGAATACTCCATTCCATTATTTAATAATAAATAAGCTTAGTTAAGGTAAATCATGAAATGTGCCACATTATCTTTTAAATTGCCTCTAATCAACATTAATAAGGTGCTATAAGCTTGAAAAACCCATACAGCAGTTCTTCATACAATGTACAAACAAGTAAACAGGGTTAAAAATCAATTGCAACAATTACCAAATGTTGTGACTTTGGCTGAGCTTGATAAGACGTGGCCCCTTTCACCGTGGCAGTCTTGATCTGGAAAGTCTCTCTTCATTCAATAATGTTTTGCTAATTAAATGGCAAAAGTGGCAAGAAAATGTATTTATTTATTTTCCAACCCTGTTTACAATGTGCTCCTGCTCCTACAGCATGGCTTTGGAGATGTGTTCATATGCGTGTTTAAACCCACACCTAACTTGTTTGCTGTTGTTCCTGCTTCTATAGAGGTTGGCAACAGCAATATTTGGATGCCCGCTAGTGCTGCAACAGTTGCACTGGAACCGCTAAAGCTAGTTTGGGCCAAATGTAGTGGATACCCTTCCTACCCTGCCTTGGTGAGTGTTTGTGGGAGAAAATGCATGGCAGTGAATTAATGAACTCTTTACTCAAAAGGGGTTGCTATCACTTCACTTTTAGACACTTTGGAATGTAATGGCACTATATTCCTACAGATTCTGAAGCAAAAACATTTCCTGATGTCAAAACGAGTTGTTCACCTTCCAATGTGTCATTTATTTAACATGTTTTCCTCCAGGTGGCAGCACTTTTTCAATTACCTTAGCATGAAAGTACATAGAGGAATTAATTCAAATACTCCATTTTATTGTGCATGCAGTTATGTGTGTGTTCTCCTTTTTTATGTACATGTTTGTATGTAACTGCCCTCTCTTGTCTCCCGCTGTGCATAGATCATCGACCCCCACATGCCTCGAGTGGGCTGCCAGCACAATGGGGTGTCCATCCCCATGCCTCCCACCGACGTGCTCCGCATCGGAGAACAGATGCAGTACAAGGCCGAAGAGAAACTCTACCTCGTGCTCTTCTTCGACAACAAGCGCAGTTGGTAAGTGCCGCTGTCTGCGGGAGTGATTTAAGCTGGCACACGTTTCTAAAAGGGTAAACATGCCAGCCCGTCTATCAGCTGACCTTTCACAGCTGCTTGTTTTAAGAGGCTTTCTGTTTCTGAAAAAGATCATAAATAGAAAGTAATCATTATTTTTTATTTAAAATTAAACCTGAAATATTACAATGCTAGGCCATATAGCAGTAGCTTTGGTTGCAGCATTTTAAGTTTTTGGTGTTTCTTGTACTAGTCAACTGTTTATGATGTATGTTTATTAAAGCACAGATCTTGGGGCAAAACATCTAGCCTCTATTCTCATGATACTGATGTTGTTTTTCCGCTTCAGGCAGTGGCTTCCCAGATCCAAGATGGTTCCCCTGGGGATTGACAAGACCATAGACAAGATCAAAATGATGGAAGGTCGCACATCGAGCATCCGTAAGGCTGTCCAGTTTGCCTTTAGCCGTGCCATGAACCACCTGAGCATAGTGCAGGACGAGCCAGTCAGTGACCTCAGTGATGTGGACTGATGACACTTGTCCGCTCTCCATTCTTATGAACTTGTACCTCTCTTGTACCAAATACCCTCTCTCTCCCCCTCTATGTCTCTGCTGGAGACTCAAATGTTTACTGGACACCTGTGCTCTTTCTCCACGTCCATTCCCACTTGCACACACTCCTACTATTTGCCGATAGGATACGGCTGCTGCTGAAATGAATGTGTCTTATTGCTCTGCATCTCCGGACTTGTAACTGTGGTTAGAGACTACTCTCAACTTTACCCTCACTGCATAAACTGTGGCTAATAAAACAGTGGACAGCCCTCATTTCTTGCCTTCATGAAGGCTTTTCTGTTTATATTAGTTATATCATATTTGCTCACACTTGAAGTTATCTCTGAATACATTTCTTTATATCCAAACTGTAAATAATATGTACAGCTTCACACTAACTTATTTTGTTGGTTTAACAAAAATGGGTACTCTATAGGATTGTTTTTTTTTTTTTTTTTTTTGTATTTATACTTTTTGCATTTTTGGCACTAAAGTGATTGACATGTTGTATGATAATAAAAAAAAAACCTGCAAAGCCTTGGTATTGAGGAGATTAGGGCTACAAAGTTGTGTTTATGAAAAGTTTGAAAGTATTTCTTTTTTATCTTAAGTTATTCAAGTTTATCAGCATAAGCTTCCATTTGGCATTAACTCATTATATATCCAAATAGCTGTCTATTTTAGTTTTTTCTATATATTTATATATGATTTGAGACTTTGAATCTCAAGCTTATAAAGGCAGTTAATGTTGTGGACTCGGAGCATATATTGTTCTCAAAAATGAAACCAAAAATGTTGCTACCCAAATGTTGATTCATTTCTGTGTGATCCGTGAAACTGTTGCCAAAAAGTGTATTTTTCATGTGACACATTCGACTGTTACTTTTTTTTTTACGTTTTGCTGTAGCTATAGCAACATGTGCCTGTGTTAACTTATTGTAAAGTATTTACATGACTTTATATCCAAGGAAAGAATTATTGATGTAAACAAGAAATTCTGTGGTGGATCTTGCCTTTATTTTTTAGAAACCACTTTTGTATTTTTTCTTACAAAGTAGCTGTAGACAATTCATTTTATAATACTGGCTATTTTGTCTGGATAGCATTGGATACCTTTGGTATACTTCATTTTGTATTTAACTGTTGTTTTAAAAAAAATCAGGTCTTAAAAATATTGCTGAGACTGTTTTGTACCAAGCAAAAATAAAAGATCCATTTACATGTGCACCTCTCTTTCATATTTATGATGTTTTCTGAAGAGGTCACTGGTATCTTGTCTAAGGTTGTACCACTTGTTGTGAATTGTTATTAATATTTTGAGTTTTAGTATTTAATTAACCAATCTACATTTAGGGCCTTTCAGACCCCAGCTAGAATACATGTATTTTATTCTTATTTTGTCTTTTACTAATGACAAATCCTTATATTAGCAAAATATATTTATTGATGATACTTTTGAATTTATTTTATAATAAAACACAAAGTTAAAATAAAAACAAAAATTATAATTTAAGTAACATTACATCTAACATTACATTATATCTTTGAATATTTTATTCATCTAGCCATTACAAAAGATATGTAGGAGTTTAGATTTGAGTGTAATAAACATATTGAAATAAACCTGAACAAAACCTACAGGCATACAGGCATTTTTACACACAACTCTGCCCACAACCCATTGTGGCCTTGTGCTTCAAAGATCTAAGTGTGCCTCCTTCACCAAACACTAAACTCCATGAGTTTCTGACTCAAAAACTGGAAAATACTGTTTAGACCTGTCTTGACCTGCCATGGTTTTGACTTGGTATAAGTAGATAAAAGTCTTGATCTTGTTATGGTCTTGATGTTCTATGGTCTTGGTCTGTGTGGTCTTGACTACTACACTGCGCTCAGGGAGAGCACGTAGACTCTTTATTTATGTCAAGAACCCTTTCCTCAACACATTGTTTTTGCATATCTTGCAGCATCTGTCCTGCACAATCCTTCATGAAAAAAATAAAATAATTAGAGTCAAAGTGATGAAATCACATAATTGCTTTTCATTTTTAGGCCCCCATTATAAAAAAACCTGGGGTAGAAATACTAAAACCTGTTTTTTACAAATAATAAATTATTAATTATAAAGTAAAATCATTATAATTCGAAACAAGATTGTTTGGGAATTCATGGAATATCAAGCACTCAAATGCATTTATTGGGAAGATACAGAAAAACAAAACACAGTGCAGGCCAAAAAGGCCCCTATTATGCCTTCTATGGTTAAGCCTAATTCTCAGTCCATTTTGTATTTGATTTCATGTGTGAATTTGTGTCAATTCAGAAATAGGGCTCTTGGAAGGAAATATGATGCTGTAATATTTTAATTACAGTAGTCAAGAATTTTAAAACAGTAATTATTGAACTTTTATTGATTTGTTATTCTTACTATTTTCTCTTTCAGAGGCATGAGTTAATCCACTCCACGTTATAGGGGCGGCCATTTCGTGTGTGGCCACATTGAGGTGCTGTGGTTCTACAGAAAACCTTGCCTTATTTTCACATAAAGAAGTCTGTACCTGCTCGTCCCAGCCCCGTTCTCCCCTCTCTCAGGTGGGTATCAGTATTCAGTTCATGAACCACTTTCATCACTGTGTTCAAATGGTGAATGTGCCGATTAGAGAGAATGTCAATTAATGATAAATCAGTTTGAAGAAATGGCTGCCATTTGGCGCCTCTTCTCCAACTCAGCTACAAGTCTGCTAACGCCATTCAGGGGCACCTCTGTTTTCACTTGGTTCAAATTATATATATATATATATATATATATATATATATATATATATTACAGCATTTAGAATTATTTTCTTAAATGTGTTATTTGTTTATATGCTAATATGTAGCTTGAAGCTGGAGATGTGTAACAAGGCTTGTGTGGGCGAGGAGCCTACTGTGGAGTGTGCAATGTTTCCTCTTTCAACAGTGCATCGTAAAAGGCCAAACCAAGGCATGTCTATGATGCAAATTTTGATGAAAACTGTTGAAATATTCATTTAACTTAAACCAATCTGGCTGTTGTCATTTCAGGCTATATTGACAGTCAAAGAGGTAAAACAGCTTTCAGGGGATTAAATGAGCCAGTAATGGCCCCTCGATATAGAAAGCCACCTTCAGCTCATTGAAAGACATCTCCCATCTTTATAAACAATTGGCTCTAATGCAGTCACACAAACACAGAGCAGAGCAGCGGGCTCCTCACCTCTCTCTGTCTGTCTGTCTTCACCAGATACTAATTGTGTGGGGAGGTAAACACGGCAGTCAAGTGGAGAGGACGGCGAGTCAAGCGTGAATATCAATCTCCCCACATCAGTGTCATCAGATGACTTTGACGGAGTTGAGGCGGGCTCATTAGCGTGCAGGAGCAGAGTGCCATCCAGGTAGAGGAGCCTGCAGAGCCCAGGTAAGTTAACAGGTGAGTGTGTGGGGTTTGTGTGCCTGACAGTGCGCAGATGTATAATCCAGGCCCCCTACAGTGAGGTGTCACCCCGGTTCAGGGAGGAAATGTCACTTTCCCTCTCAGCTGTAGTCCTCTGTGTGGAGGTAGTAATGCCCAGGTTTATGCCTGCTGCATATGCTCAGATTTCATATTCATGGTGTGATTATTAGGATCCTGTGCCCCCGGTACTTCTTCAGATTCACGTCAGGGGGTGACAGCAAGAAATGCTTCTGTTGCACGTTGTGTCAGGCCTAGCAACTATAATTTCCACTAACTTCTCCTCCAGCTTAAAGATTTTGGAAATCATTTTCTAAGTTGGTACCCCCCAAGTACTGTAAACAGTAAAATTCACTGTAATTGAATACAGCCAAAGAACACAAAAATATGCACAATTTTTGGTTTTATAGTATGCAATTTAAAGTGGCATGGGGTAACTTTTAGCCACTAGATGGCGCAGAACCCTCCACAGACTGCCCGCATAGTTTGTTTCTGTTAAGTGTGTCACTCAGGAGAGGGCATGTCCCGGTGGTATGGAATTATATTGCATCTATATCAGAGTTTCCTGTTTAGCTGAAGGTACTGTGTCAGTGAAATAGACATGAGTCTATCAATTGCCTGTCTAAGAACCATTAAATCAATGCAAGAATGTACCTTTTTGGACCCAGCTTCTTAATGCTGGGTCCAAAACACAATGCTCAAAATATCGACTGCACATGACTTTACATGACAACTTTTTAAAGATAGCTTTAGTTACCAGTGGCACTTTCCAGAGTGCAAAAGCTCAAGCTGACCTAAAATAAAAAAAACAAAAAGGAGGGTGTTCCAGGATTTCTCTAAAAACTCACTATTTGTGATGAGAAGTACTCAACTTAAGTGAGGGGACTCCTTAAGGAGGCTCCCCCTGAATCCTGCCCTGAACTCCTGCATTAAACATCACACACACCGTCCACTTTCTATTTTGGCCCCTGCACCAAAATATAATCCTTTAGCGAGCCCTTCCTCCCGGTTTTCTCCCCTCTCCTTCTTCAATGTGTCTTTGTTTCTGGCTGGGTCCCTGATAGGCACCATCTCCAGTGGCCATGTTCAAAACACAGGGCCAGAATAGCACAAGCCCTGGGTAGATAAATATTTATGGGGTGCGTTTACTTCCTATCACAGAGGAAAAGTCAAAATAGTGTGTTTCCAAGGTGAGCAAAACAAACAACTTCAAAGGAATTTAAATGCAGCCCATGTAAATTTCCTACAGTCACATGTTTCTGTGGAGATTCTTGTGAGATTGCTAATAAAGGATTCATACTTGATGCCAGTTGACCTATATATTTGTAGAAAAGCAGCCCAAAGGATTTTGTGGATGAGTTAAAGTAAAGAACTTTCAATTCAATTCTTTACATTGTAGATTCTTCTCAGGAGCACAACGCTGCTGTGTCCTGCCATACAGACACTATTTCTGATCAACAGTCAAGCCATTATGCATTGATTAAAGTAGCCTGAGAAGAGACACAGCTTTGTTATTTGGCAAGTTAAAAGCAGCTCAGCATGGATGAATTTGAAATGGAATAAAACCAATGGTCCCTTGTGGTGTCTTTTAGGTATTCTTAATCTGTAACAAACCACAGCCCCTTTAAGCTTCTTTCCAGGATATCTGCTGTAATTAGTCCCACCAATATTCCATCACAGTCTGATTGTGTCCCATTCATGCAGAGGGGAATGAAGCAACGAAACCCAAGCCAAATCTGTTTTTTCTGTTGTTGTTGAGCGTACTGGTGTCATGCCAACCTAAGTCCCTACAGCTATCCTCGGCTACTAAAGCGAGAATTTAGACTGTTCTCTGATAATAGACTACCACAAACCGTAGAAGGGTACAGGGTAGGAATACGTGCAATGAGGACCATCTTGTAAAGTCTCTTTTACACTTTTTTGGAATATAAAAGTTGGAATAATACAAACACAGTAGGATACATGTCAAACTGTCATTTAGAGATGACGAGTAAGTTGTAGGCTAACATTCAACTTTGGTTAACAACAAGCATCAGAAAAAAGAGAAAACGAATAAGGATTAGAATTTGGTCAGGTTTGTGTAACAGGTCGTGGCAGTTTTTCCAAATTTATTGAACGAATTAATATTTGTACTTATTTTTAAAAACTTTTTTAACGAAAAGACAAAAACTAAACAAAACACATTAACAAAAAATAAAGAACAAATAAACAATTACAGCCCAACACAGTCCAAGGGTGTACATAGTGGGTCCTATATCCTCTAAGAACTCTGCCGTCCTGGAGTGCAAGGTGGAGGTCAGGTACTCCGCTGGAAACAATTCCAGGACAAGTCCATGCCAGTTAAATTTTTTTGGGTGTCTATCGCTAATCCTCAAGATAGGAAAATGTTTCTTCGTGCAGCTTATGTGAGCTAGATATTTATTGCAAGCAAACTTGGCCTGATGATTGATCTGATCTGCACTTTTTTAGAAAACAAAATAAAGAATCCAGGATCATTGCAGAAAGTGAGAATTAAAGGGGCTAGAAATATCTCACTTCGTGAACACCTGAGATCTCATAGCTGTGTTTAACTCGCAGATGTCCCCCTGATCAAACGCACCGAGGCGATGTTCTAATTATCTGTTAATGTCATGATTCAGCTGGCTCCGGAAGCATGTCAGTGGTGGTATCGAAGGGGGTACAGGGGTTTGGGATAGAGAGGAGCGAGGGGGGCGGACCAGCATGGCTCAGAGCGTGGCCTTTTGATGTGAGAGATAATTACCTGTGTAGTTAGGATAATTAGCAAAAAGTCTAGAATAAAAGTGAATAGGCTAACTGTCGCTTCCACTGCGCCTCAATGAACTCAAGCTGTGAGTCAAACAGCATGGGATTTTTTTTCTGTGCTTAAAGGTGAATTATATTTTAAATGAGAATGCTCAGGTTTATGCTTGTGAAAGTGAATATTTTCTTTTTTATAGATCCATGTCCTATGGCAATTTGTTTAGTCCCTCTTTTGTCCTTGTTTACACCTATTTTAGTCACATTTTAACATTAGATTCAATTGCTTAGTTATTATTACTTATTCTTTAGCCCCTGATACAAATGCATGGGTAAACTTAAAAATGAGAGGTGTGAAGGAAGCCATTTTTGTTCAAATGGAAAGCCCTCTTTGAACAGAAGAGGTGGGCTCAAATTCATGTTGCCTCGTATTTACAGCAGTGTTTTGAAACCTAAAACAAAACAGTTTCACGACTCTCCTGAGCCTTTAACGACTCTCGCATCAGGACATTTTACATAATGCAGTGGGCCTGGAGGATGGAGAGCTCCAGCTGATAGGGCGTAGTGGAGAATATAAAGCCCAGGATGAGTTCTCCTGAGCGGGTAAAGATGAGGAGCACTGTGGACTGGGCGTGGATGATGGAGGGCTGTAGAGCTGGGGCCAGGTGAAGTGCACACCTCCAGAATATACTCCATAATGAGCAGTGTTTATAGAGAAAATATGACGACTCTCCGTTTGTTATTTTTAGCTCTTTGAAGACAAGCCTGGTCGGTGCGATCAAGAAATACTGACCACTTTAACTCTTTGCTATAACTTTAGCGCTAAAAGGCTACCGTCCTTAAACTGTGCTTATTAATTGTAACAGACTCCAGGATGTGAAGTGAATTCAGATGATGCACACACACAGCTCAAAATGCTGTGTGCGCAGTTCGGACTTGCAGTTTTAACAAAAACACTCGTAGCCAGGCAGCTGCACGTAAATTTGACAGTTTGTTTACTCACTCATGCATCGGCTAGATTGTTACATTTTTTTTTGCAGCCATATTTTCTAGTTTTTGTTAAATAGGCTATAGTTCTTTGATTAGTTAAAACTTTTGATTGAAATAAATTAAAGTCTAGCAAAGCCACTGTGCTGCACATTTAATTAACCACCAAACCAATGTCTCAGGAAAGCCTCGAGAGGGGGGCTAAAGAGGCGTGTGCGACTTCAGAGCCGCAGGTTGCCGATGCCTGGTTTACTGCAACAATATATACCTCCAGCCTATCTTGCTACTTCCAAGCTATAACAACCCAATCCGCACAGCACCACTCAGCAGAAACATAGCCATAAAGTGTAACTGATACTGTCTATGCTTTTAAATATGTGGCCCCCTCTGAGTGAAGTGAGTTCTTGCATGTGGCTTGACTGCTGTGTGTCTAAATAGCTCTGTCTTGGCTTTCACGTCAAAGAGACCCCCCTGCACTTCTCATCACCATTCTGCAGCTTTCCAAGGACACTGTGGTGATTGACGGGCTTAATGTGTATCTTGCCAGAATTGGATTTGATCCTGGGGGCTCTGCCACAGGGCCTTATGTTAGATTTACACTTTCCCCCACCACTCCCGTCCGGTCCTCCACATTTCTTTCTAACAAACAGAAACACAATTGCCTCTTCTGAAACTGCTTTGTGACAAGATCATGCGGATCTGTGTCTAGTGATCATTGCTGTGTTTGTTTTTACAGGAATAGTAGGGGGTTTGTAAATGTAAAAGACAGTAAGCAGGTGTACATTAGCTTTTGTGTGTGTGTGTGTGTGTGTGTGTGTGTGTGTGTGTGTGTGTGTGTGTGTGTGTGTGTGTGTGTGTGTTATGTACAGGTGTGCATGGATGCATATGTGCCTCTCTGCATCCTAAAGTGGTGCATGCCTGTTTATGCCCGAGGATGAGCGGGAGGTGATTGGAAATGCACCTGCTGCCACTGCGCTGCAATTTCCCTCGCAGAATTTAGCTGAATAATCTCACTTCCCCTGCTGGCTCCTCATGCTTCAAAACTCTGATGAGATGAAACAAAACAATGATTTGTGGCGGTTTTGTCAGAGACTCTGTCTGGGTTGTGGCAACTCTGTGTCAAACTACATATAAACCCAACAGAATTCTGTGTGAGGGTTTGTGCATTTTGGTATTGTTTGTATATATTTTAAATAAATTTAGGTACCCGACCAAAGTGGTAGACATCATATAGTTTTGAAGACCAAGGTGAAGACAAACAGAGCTGTACACTATTTACACTATACTCTAATTGCTATTTGCATTGAAAGAACAAAATGTAATGTTTCCAGCTAAAAATCATTGTTCAAAGCAACTGATGTGTTTATAAAGTATTTTGTGGATGGATGAGAAGTTGGTACTTTGCTGTCTTTACTGAAACAATGGCTTTCTTGGTTTTAAATGTTATCCCTTAAGTCAGCACAACTAGTAGCAAAATAATATATATGTCTCTGATTTCCATTCACTTTTTATTTTTATTTGTTCAAGCAAACCAGGCAAATTGCCCAGGGTCTATAAACAGGAACAGGTCAGGATAAACAGATGTTATTACAGTAACTGTTAAAACAGTAGTTATGTATTTTACACATGATCTTAAAAATGGTTACATTATCTTTACAACCATATATTCTAGAGCTGTACATTTTTTATAATTTAGGCTGTTCTTCACTTTTACAAGGCTACATTTAGTAGAGAGTTAAAAAGCACTGCACAGCCGCAGCTCCAGACGTCCTCCCGCTCTAACTGACACACAACAGACTAGCTCTGACTGATAAGTGTTTTTTGAATAGCTTAAACCATAGCTTTGTATTTTACACTTGCTCTTAAATCTATAATGCAAGGATTTATGATTGATATGGCTAATGTGCCTCAAGTTTAGTTTGTATCTGGGGTCCTTGTGAATGCCCTGCTTGGGACCAACAGTCTCTAGAAAAACCTCTGTACATGTAGAACAAGCCTCTGTACATGTTGCAGTTGTGGTATAATGAATGCTAAGCCAGTGCGTTCAGTAATTCTGAGACAATTTCACCATATTTATTTACTTTTTTTGGCTTTGATTTAAACATCTAAATATAATTTTACTAACTTTGCACCACTCTTTGTAGTGGTGTTTCAAAATAAGTTTTGTTGTGTCGGCAAAGGTTCTTATATGTAAGGGCAACATTTATTCCAAAGACATTCATTGTACAGTTGGTGTTAATATGACCAGTCCCAGATCTGGAAAAATGGTAGAATTGGTTCATCATAAAGCAAGGCCCCACTCTCCTCAGCTTTCAGATAACTAACTCTTGTCTCGCACAGATCTGTGGCGGTAACATCCTTATCGACAGTGAAAAGCCCGCCATCCAGGTTTATCCATTTGGCTGAAGACTGACATTACTGCAGTAGCGCCCCTTATCTCTGTTTCTGAGGCGAAGGGAGCCAACATGGTCGAGACAGATTCCCATTTCAGTGGAGATGGAAACAATGGCTTTGTGTCTTGGTTCCATGGAGGCACTGTTAAAGAGTTGACTTTTATCCTTCTGTATGTGTGAATGTGCACAAACAGCATTGTGTTTCCTCTTTTTAATCAGATGCAGAACATTCATTTCACAATCTTAGACAGCAAAATGAGAAAACCCAATTCAAGAATAATGTTTTTTATACTACTTAAAATTATTAAGTCATCACATTTCAGAAGCTGGAAAACCTCTGACAACTGACACTTAGGATGAAAAATAACCTGGCAAGCTAGCAATCACTTATCGTAAGTGTTAATTTTACCAATTAGAATGTAAAGTGTGACTTAGTAATTAATTGATTGATGAAGTGTTTTTCAATTTTAGCAGATTTGCACATTTTCACAAAAATGTTCCACCTGAGGAAAGCCACTGCCAGGCCACATATGTCCTCTAAAACCTGAAAGATATGGAAACGTGGAGAGTATTAACTAGATTATTAAAATGTTCAAATGTCTAGGAAATGTATAGTAAGTGTATACTGTCCTGGATTTTTTTTTTTCTTTTATTGTATTTTATCTTCTCATATTCACACATTGAATTGATTGACCCCCTAAAGCTACTGATATTTGTGAAGTTTAAACCAAATAGTTTCTCATGTGATGCTAGTGTTAATAAATACCCACGGGGTCCTCAACTAAAATTGGTCGAAGGTCCGCTTAGTTAACGTTCCTCATTGTGAGGGGTCTGAAATTTTTTTATTTAAAGATGTGTTTAAATATACTTTTATTTAAGCCGCTTGAACACCGTGGAGATAAATGTAGGTAATCCAGTGTCCTATGTATTTTTTCCTTTGTTTACATAAAAAATATGGATGTTTCTGAGTGACAGCTCACAGAAGAAAAGAAAATGGTACGGAGTTGATTAAATCCCACAATAAAACTGAATTTGACAAAGAGGATAAGGCTCAGGACCTTTTTAATAACATCAGCCTGAAATTGTGCACATTATGCCTTTAATGCATGGGCATTTTAAATACAATCAAATTAACGTATTTGTTAAAGAAATATGAAAAATGTGCAATCACAAATTATCTCTTCCTGTTGTCATTCCTCTGACGGCACAAGGACAAATGCACTAAGCATTCATTTTTACCATTAGTGATTGCCAAAACCTGAAATGATAAAGTTCAGTTGCTTAAGGTTCATCTAAAACAGGTTCAAAATCAAAACACAGAGATTTATTTTCTGGGTTTTCACAGTATGGGGCAACAATTTAGGTAAAATGATTATTATTCGTTTTTGTAACAGCATTTGGGTTTTCCACAGACACTAAAGCAAACTTCTTTGCCACTCCAAAATACAAATTTTCAGATTTTCAATCACCCAAATTAACATGTTAGGTTCAAATGAACATGAATGGCTCAGACCAATTACTCCCAACATTCACGCTCTACTAGGTAGAAAAGCGCTTTATAAAAAACAAAAAAAAAACTAAATAAAAAGGATGTCAAATATGCGACAAATGAGTCAAGTAACTTACAACAGAATAAAGCAGTAAACAGAAAAATGCACAGCTCCCCAAATTATTAGATGTCCTCACTTTCCTCTGCACTAGATTCTTTTTAATCCTGACACAAAACTGTCCAGTGCTGGTTCAGTTCAGGATTCATTCAACAACAGATAGAGGTGGATGATAAAGTGGTGTCATTCAACTTTGACACAGAGCTTAGAAGCAGTATTTTTCTGATAAAATAAATGTTTCCTCTCCGTCCATAACGTCAGTGAAGGTCTGTAATGTTTTGTCATGGCAACAGACCCTGAGGCTCAACTTTTGACTGTGGTTATGTCTAAGTTAATTACAGTTGTGCTCATAAGTTTACATAAATACAGAATGTGTTTATTTTAAACCAGTTTTTAAAGAATATGAATGATAACACAATTTTTTTTCACTCCTAGTTGGTGGTTGGATGAAGCCTTTAATTGTCAAACAATTGTGTGTCTTTTTTAAATCTTGACAACAGAAACTATCCAAAGGACCCTGATCAAGAGTTTACATTCCCCAGTTCTTAATACTGTGTATTGCCTCCTTTTACATCAATGACAGCTTGAAGTCTTTTGTGGTAGTGGCTCTTTATTTTCTCAGATGGTAAAGCTGCCCATTCTTCTTGGCAAAAAGCCTCCAGTTCCTGTAAATGTTTGGGCTGTCTTAGATGAACTGCACATTTGAGAGCTCCCCAGAGTGGCACAATGATATTGAGGTTATGAGACTGATATCAGTCCAGAACCTTCACTTTATGCTGCTGTAGACAATGACAAGTAGTTGTCCTTGTGTTTGGATCGTCATTTTGGAACGTCCAAGTATGTCCCATGCGCATCTTTCGGGCTGATGAGTGCAACTTTTCCTCCAGTATTTTCTGATAACATGTTTTATTCATTTTGCCATCAATTTTGTCCAAATTACCTGTGTCTTTGCAGCTCACACATCCCCAAAACCCCAGCAATCCACATCCATGTTTCACAGTAGGAGTGGTGTACCTTTCATCATAGGCCTTGTTGACTGCTCTACAAATGTAACGTTTATGGTTGTGGCCAAAAAGTTACATTTTGGTCTCATCATTACAAAGGACTTTGTTCCAGAAGTCTTGTGGCTTGTCTCTGTGCTGTTTGACATATTGTAAGCAGAATGCTTTGTGGCATTTGCGTAGTAATGACTTTCATCTGGCGACTCCACCAGGCAGCCCTTTTTTTTCCCCAAGTGCCTCCTTATTGTGCATCTTAAAACAGCCACACCACTTTTTTCAGACAGTTCTGTATTTCAGCTGAAGTTGTTTGTGGGTTTTTCTTTGCACCCCAAACAGTTTTCCTGGTTTGATTGTTTGTCTACCTGACCTTGGTTTGGTTTCAACAAACTCCATCATTTTTCACTTCTTTACTAGAGTTTGAACACTGATGACTCAATTCCTCGGATATCATATTATATCCCTTTCCTGTTTTTAATACAATTAAATTACCTTTTCCTGCAGATTCTTTGACAATTCTTTTGCTTTATCCTTGACTTAGAATACAGAAACATCAGTGCAGCCTTTGATAAAAGATGCAAGGGTCTGTCAGGAGCCCAGAAATCTTGTCCTCTTGTCTGCATGTCATCAGGCCACAATCAAAATTGTATGTAAACATTTTATTAGGGTCATTTGTATAGTTTCTGTTGTAATCATGATTTAAAAAGCGTAAACACAATTGTTTGACAATAAATGGCTTCCAACCAACCACTAACTATGAGTGAGTAAAAGTTTTTTGTGTTATCATTCATATTCTCTGAAAACAATCATAAATTCTGCCAGGTTATTTGTGATTAACTTATGAGCACAACTGTATCAAGCCATACTGAAGTTGTTGGATGTGCTGCTGCCTTGTCTGTAACCATAGTAACTCGAGGACCTATGCGTGTATACATTGCTGTCCTAACAGTGCTGGTTCAAACATTTTTCACAATGATTGTAATTAACAAAAATGTCTTGCGGTCTCGAGTCTGGCTGTTGGGAACCCCTAAAATGAACTGAACGTGAAATTCTATGATAAAACTTGACAGTCTAATGGTAAAAATAAAAACAAATTGATAAAGAATAAGAATGTGTAATGTACATTCTAACATGCCAGCTCCTCTTCTTATATTAATTAGGTCATGTGTCCTGTTGTGACTAAATTAAATTATCTTTCCTCAGAAAAGCCAATAGCTATCCACGGTTAGCTAATGTTTGCAATTCAGCCTAATACTGACTTCAAACCAGCTTACAAATCATTACATGGCTAAGGAATTGGTCAGATGTGTAATTCTTGTTTGTTTTCCTTAAAGAAACTGCTGTTTTCCTTTGACAAATCAGGCAATGCATTATGGTCTATTTTTCCTATCTAATGACCAATTCACTACCTTTTATGATGAATTGTGGCAAACTTTGGGGGGCACTACTTTTGAGTCACTAGACATTCAGACACCACTACAAAAAGGTGTATTCACTTTAGAGTGCACAATGTAGTGAGAGTGGAGCAGTTTCTTACAAAGCCACAGGTATAAACCATGTTTATTTAAAAATGAAGAAACAAAACTGTCTGTGTCGTGCATTATTTAACTGTTGATGAGAAAATGGAGTTTTGAACTGTCAAGAAAAAAGTTCTGTAAATTTGTCCTGCAAAGTGGTGTCTTAAAAAGAGTGGGAACTCTAATTGCTAGGGATAGGAGCTTCATGATTTTTGCCTCTATTCAAATAAATGGGAGCTGCCGCCTGAGTGTGTAGAGCAAAGTAAAGGATGCTCTGTGTAACAATTTAGAATAGAAATAGAGAAGCATCCTCCTCTGCTGCTTCATTTTTATTACTGGATCTGCTGCTCTTCTCTTGTCAAATAAACTCTCCCAACTTCCCTTCCAGATAGCGACAATAAAGTCTGGGCCATTTGTTTTCTCTCAGATGGCTGGATTAAGTAAACGTGATTCTTTCTATCTCTCATGTTCTTTACAGCTCTTTTATTACATCTTTTCCTGCAGCCAATCCGCTTGTAGGATGCATTTCCTGTTTTTCTTTAGGGACCTCTTAATGGCTGCATATATTTCCCCGTTGCACTTGACTAGTTGAGTGTTTTTGCTCTCACATCTGCACACCTGTGCTTTTAAATGATTAATGTTGAATAGAAAGACCCGCCAACTTTACCCTTCTGTCTTTTCCTCATTGCTTCCTTTCCGTCTCTTTCTCCCTTGCCCGCACATCCTCCTCTGAGGCTATTGATTGTAAAACAAAAGGGAGGGACTCGCGTTGACCCCTAGATTACAAGTGTATGAAGTATAATTACCTGCGGAGCACTCACTCCTCACCAGCTCCCTTTGTTAGTACAGAAGCACAGTCAAGCCTCAGCTAAATTAAACACGTCAGCTTTTTAACGGTTTATTTTACTACGGTTTGCTTACATATTGATGTTTGCTATGATTTCATTCGCAAGCAGGTCCCCAGTGTGCAAATGTTTGGTCTTAATGTTTTTGGACACAAGGTACGCTTCCATATCCACTTAAAAGTTTAGAAAACCACTGTAAGAGAAGTTTCAGTGGAGATATTGATTCCCCAACAGGACAAACGGTAGTGGTTTTGCATGTTTTACCTCATTAAGTGGAAAAAGGAATAGCATAAAATGAATTAAGGTTGTTTTAATAACTGTGAAATTAACTACAGCACTTCTGGATTAGGGGGTGGATGTACTGGTTCATTTTGTGGTTGTAAAGAAGGCCAGTGATTTCTGTTTTTTTTTTTGTGCTTTTTTGTAAGCTGATATGGCCAGCGCTGGAATAGACACTTTACCAGTAAGACTTTTCTCGATTTATTTAATGTTAACATATTGTGTAGACCTATCAGCCAATGGCATCACCAATTATTGAAATGTGGGCACACCCCTTTGTATAAAACCATGTAATTGGCCAATGCTTGCCGTCATGTGTGAAAGATCCTTATCTATAAAAATGAAGACTTGATGATGCCTTATGGTCTTGTTTCTTGCTTCACAGATGATTTTTATTACAACATGCTCTTAGACTTAAACTGTTTACACTATGTAAAGGAAAAGTGCAAAGCATGTTGTAAAAAATTCTACATTTCAGAGTTACAACTGTTTATGTGACAGTGTTTAGTTCCACCTTTTTGTAACTGTGCACTTCAGCATGGTGTTAATGACCAGTGTGAACATCTCCAATGCATTTAATTGATAATGGTACATCATATACAGTTGTGCTCAAAGGATTACATATCCTGGAAGAATTTTTGATTGTTTGGCCATTTTTCAGAAAATGTGGGGGAAGCAGTCTCCCCAGAGTGGCTCAATGATATTGAGGTCAGGAGACTGAGATCAGTCCAGAACCTTCACTTTATACTGCTGTAGACAATGACAGGTCGACTTGGCCTTGTTCTTTGGATCGTTGTCATTTTGGAATGTCCAAGTACGTCCCAAGTGCATCTTCCTGGCTGATAGTTGCAGCCAAAAAGTTAGACTCGAGCATGCAGCCAATTTATCTTCAAGTGTCACCTTATTGTGCATCTTGATACAGCCACACCTCTTTTTTACAGTTGAAGTATTACAGTTCTGTATTACAATTGAAGTTATTTGTGGGGTTTTCTTAAACCAGTTTTCCTGGTTTGGTTGTTTGTCTACCTGACCTTGGTTTGGTTTCAACAAACTCCAGCATTTTCCACTTCTTTATTAGAGTTTGAACACTGATGACTGGCATTCTCAGTTCCTCGGATATCTTTTATATCCCTTTCCTGTTTTGTGCAATTCAATTACCTTTTCCCGCAGATTCATTTGATAATTCAATGATTTTCTCATGACTCATCATGATGCAAGGGTCTGTGAGGAGCCCAGAAACTCACTGACCTTTTACACACACACTGATTACAAGCAAACAGATCACAGGTGAGGATGGTTACCTTTAGTGGCCATTTAAATCAGTTAGTGAGAATTTGTGTGCATGTGATCAGGCCAAAATCACCAGGGTATGTAAACTTTTGATCAGGGTCAGTAGGATAGTTTCTGTTGTCATTATGATTTAAAAAGTGTAAACACAGTTGTTAAATAAATGGCTTCACCCAACCACTAACTGTGAGCGAAAGAAAAGTTATTGTGTAACTAACTAATGTAGAGTGCAGACTTGGTCCATATAGTTCCAGTGGGTTAGACTAGGCTCCGTTAACTTATTAAGGATGTTTGCATATGAACTGATACGTGTTAATGCCAGATGTGAATATGATAAGTAAGGATTACATAGTATATTGTACTGAAATACAAAAGTGAATTTAGTTTAGAATCTGTGTAATACAGTGTTGTGATGACCACATTAGAGGCCAGATAAAACATACTTGGCTTTCTGATATCTGCTCTGATTTTATTGTGCTCAGAGCTGATAATAAAATTGTAGTGCCAAACCTTTTAATCAAAGGTGTTCTTCTGCCTCATCTCTGGCTGCTTTAATCCTGGCAGCGGGTTTTGGTTTTGTTTGACTGGTGACTTTTAATATATGTATTTTTTTTTTAGGCATTCCAACTCAGCAGTTACTAAATGTTGACTGCAGAAAATATAAAGTTATAGTACATAATTGACATCAGTAATAGCCATTAATTAACAAGAATATAAGAGGCCTGTGTCATATTTATTTATAACCCCATATTTCCAAAGAATTGCAAAATATAGAAAAAGTGAATTGAGGAACTTATTTTTTTGTTGTTACTGACCCACCCAAGAGAAACTGTACTGTATATATTTTCACCAAATGCTTTTAGATTCAGAGATGTGTAAATAAAAAGATCTTTTAAAATGGTCATAAACATGAGCTATACAAAATAACAACACATTATGTTTATTCTTTTTAATTAGTCTGTGAAGGTTCTCGGTCATCCATGACATTGTGCTTCAACCTCTTCTTATTAGTAATTAGATGAAGGAATATTGATGTGTTGTTTATAGCCACCCACATCTCCTCTGTGTTGGAGAGGTAAGTGCGTGAGATTGAGGGTTCAAATGCTCTGGGGAGCAACTCCTGCCACAGTCTCAACCTGTGCCTGTGTAAATGGAAAAGGGCTACATCAGAATTTTGTGTCCGTTTATGCTATCTGAAAACTATTATTTTACTATGCAGTAAAAGCTGAAAAGCTCGAATGTAACCGCCATTTTATTCCCCTGTGCTAAGGACAATATCGGTGAATAGGGGACCAATGGGCAGAAGTTGTCCATATTTATACAGTCATTGGTTTAAACAGAAACTCAGACAGGTCAAAGACACTTGTTACTTATAAACCTGGTTTTAATTTTAGTCCTTGTCAAGGCTATTTATCCTATGTTGCACATACTTGTTCTGTGTCTGTACTGTGTAGTGTTCTTTTTCAGCCCATCTGAGTTTGCAGATATGTAAATGATATGCTTTTACCAATTGGCAAGCTACTGACAAGCATTTATACAAGCATTTAGGCTAACTGCTACAAGTTACTGAATTCTTTAGCTTTTTGTTTTGCAGTATATTGGAGGGCCCAGACTTATACATGGATTTAAGGACTTGTTAAATAAGTGTAACCTGAAAAGATAAGCACAAAAACCTGCAAAATCACAGTTAATGTACAATGAACGGCCTTGAGGGCTATGTAGAAATACACAAAACCTACTAACAGCCCAACATTTAATTAAAATAAATGTCTCTTATAAATTGTCAAAAGATTGGGCAACAGCCTGAGACACTTTTATTGTTCAGTTTGTAATATTGTTACTGCCACTTGTAGAAAAAACAATCCATTTAGCCAGCGCTCTAAAGCAGTAATAACAATACAAGTGTGTTTTGCTGTTCTTATTGGCACTTCTCACAGTCAGCAGCAAGGGTTTTAGGACGCTAGTTAGCACAATATACCACCACAACATGTCACCGGTGATGAAATATATTGGAAAACACTGAGTGCATGCTTGTTATAGAGCTACATTTTTGGGTGTTTTTTTCACTCTGGTGTATAAAAGTGTGAGTAAAAAGCTTTGTGGATCCTGTTTGTGTGTTTTTAAAAGGCCTTATTGATTTTGCTTTTCTATTCTTCAAGTAGCACCTTACATTCTTAAATTTATCTCATTTTCAAATGCTTATTCATGATTTAATTAATGCTTATTCACAGCCTTTTAATGAATGCAAGACGCTTAGACTCCAAAATAGGTGATTATTTCAGTTTCTGGAAAGAAGTAATTCGTAGTGATTTTAATTCCACGTTTTTTTTTTTTTTTTTTATTATTGTAGTCCTGTCCTTTTTTCCCACTTAGATTCTCAATAGAGCACAAGTAGGCCGAGCCCTGTCCAGTCCAGTCTGATTCTGCCCTGAGGAAGAGCGGCTGCCAGTAAGTCCATCCATCTGGAGTTTGACAAGACCTGGCTCTGGCCCAGCCCTTTAGCACAGACATTACAGCAGCAGCAGCCACCAAAGCTGTCCCACACGTACACCTCCTAAAGTCACAGAGGAAAGCACATTGCAGGCGTTTGAACTTGTGTGTGTGGTAAGGGCTCAGGCCCAAGTGTAATAGGTTGATAAATCACCCACTAGCTGCAAATTAATGAACAGCATATGGGAGCCAGGCAAATACACAGCCAACTTAAAACAATTGCAGCGAATTACTTTATCTCACAAAAGAAAATCAGTTAGACTCTGATGTTTATCTTATGTTGAGATAGTAATGCTTTGGAAGAAAAGACAAATTAGTCGAAAGTGAACACTGGTGTTTTTTTTGTACATTTTAGTCAGAGGTTAGGTGAAGGAAAGCTCTGTCACATGAATCTTCACTAAAGTGACGCTGACTTGGCTGTTACCATAGAGACTAGCTCAACCCTCAGTTTGAATATTGTATTTTAATTTTCTTTATGAAAATTTGATACAGTAGCAGAGGTGGGTGGAGACTCAAATTAGTAAGATCAGATCTAACACACTGAGGCAGAACACATGAACAGCTCAGGTCACAAGAGTGTAAAATGTAAGAAAACACAATAAATAACATATCATTTCTTGTGTTTAGCAGTCTCTAAAAGCTTAGCGTTTAGTGTTTAGACTGGTTAGCAAACATTGTGCGGCCCACCATCTCGGTTCCACAAGCTCTACAATGGGCGCAGTGTTTATGTATATGTTCCAGTACCTACGCCACTCAAATTCATTAGGACACTCTTTTTTATAGTTATATGTCTTTTAACCTCTGGGGTATCCACATCAACTGCAACCACATTGCTATCCTGCTCAAGTGCTGAAGTTGTTTTGGTATTATTAGGAACAAGGCCAAAAAAACCTTCTAGCGTCCTCATCATTTTAGCTTTCTTCTTCAGTGATTTGATATTGAATCACAATACAACCGAGCGTAGTGACACCGGTGAAAATAATAAAACAAGCTTTCTTTTAAGGAGGCACACGTTTAAAAAATAATACAGAGGAGATGTTCCTACAGCCCTGGACACACACACTTTGTACAAGGAAAACAAATAAATCAACGGACACACCAAGACAATTTCTTTGCACTTACACACGTGCTTCCAATTTTATTTTAAGGTCGCACTGAATCAAATTTGGACAATAGTGCTTCCCACCCTGAAAATATAAATTACTGTTGCTCATCGATCAAGTAAATATATATACTGTGTGTGTGTGTGTATACATATATATATATATATATATATATATATATATATATATATATATATATATTTATTTTTTTTGTACCTACTGTAAGTATTTGTACCTAGTAGTAACTAACCTCCTTTGTCCTCTAGCAATTAACTCAGTTACTAACTAGCCTTTCCACCAAATTCTATTACGAGTAATGAATAATTATAATACTTTTTCTTCTACTTGGTTAAGTGTACTTTGATGCAGATATGGCCCACCTGTACTCGTCGTAGTGCTTTATTGTGTTTAAAAGAGAGAGAAAAGGGAAAGGTCTGTTGAAGGTCAGTCTAAATAAAGAAATAAAAAAATGTCTGTTTGTTGCCTGAAACGCTAGTGAGATAAACAATCAAGAGCTGATAGGAATTGGATAAAACCTAACGGGCTGCCTCCCTGGAGTATGAGTTCCATATTCATTGTTTGAACATCCTAATTTGGCACCACTTTGGACAACCTCTCCCCTCAAGAGAAAAAGGGGGGTGATGGTATTTCACATTTTTCAATGGAGCAAAGTGTCAGTGTGACAGCGGCGCACTGCGGTTAGATGGGAAGTGACAGGGGAAACGCAGAGGCAGGTGAACGAATAAAGTGAAAAGAGTTAGTTATGTGGTCAAGATGCCACCTGTGATCCGCAGTAAAACCACACCATCTTTGCTTCTTTTCAATGTCCCTTTGTTTTTTAAGGCCTCGGAGGATACTATATTATTTCAGTAGTAAAATGTCCCCGGGCACAAAGCTATTTCAGATGCTTTACCGGCGGCCCCAAAGTGATAGAAAAGGCGTAATTTGTTTTGACTTTGCCTCTCACACAAACCAATCTCCCAGTGTTATTTAAGTCCCTGCTCTTCTCTCGCTCTCAGCAGCATGTGACGGCAAACAACAAATCTCAGGTTGCCATGGATCTTTGCTATTTATAGTCTCTTTCTGCTTGTGTACGTGCACACGCTGCTCGCACACATTCTTGTGTGTGTTTAATTGTCACTGTTTGCATATAAGCTTTTGTTTATTTCTATCATGCTCTTGAAATACTGTCGCAGCCAAACAATTGCAGTGCAGGTTTTGTGGGGGAAAAAAAAGAAGCTTTGAAACTTTGAATTAAGAAATGTATTCATGCTGTATTCCCAGTGCACTCATATCTAGGCTGGCATGATCCGAAGATACAGATAAGAAGCTGGAGAGCCTAGAAATAGAGACACGGCGGCTAAAAAACACCTGATGGGGCCCGAAATAGGGAGCTTCATTATTCCATGGAGCGGAAAGATCCAGCCCCAGCCTGTTGATAATCAAATCCCACTGGTGACTCCTGAACTGCTCTCTTCAGCCATGATCCAGGACTTGGGGGACAGCTAAAAGAAACTCTTCAAAACTTGTGCTTCTAGCAGTTTTTCATACTCCTTTTATGGTTTGTTTGCCTCTCCCTTAACTTTACTTGACTACCAGTGTGTTGTTTCAATGTTATTTCCTGTAAGTGATTTAGTTTTAGTGCTAAACAAGAGGCCAAACAAAGAGACCGGACAGAAAGATAAGGACAAAGGCAGGTCGTCAGAGTCCAGGAGGTCATCTCTGGGTCATCTAAAACCTCTCTCTCCAACTCCCAGATGAAAAAAAACAGAAGGACAAAGGATAAAAAGCAATGAACTAGTTTACAAATACACCAAATGAAAACTACAGCATAAGAAAGAGGAGACAATAGAACTGGAGTGTAGAAGCTCTTGGCCTTAAGCTCTGTCAAAAATGAATGTTTTGAACTTTGTCTTAAAGGTTGGGGGGATGTCTGCTGCCTGGACCTGTGCTAGAAGCTGGTTCCATAACTGAGGAGCTTGGTCAGTTCCAGCCCTGGGCTATATGGAGATTTTGTGTAGCACCCCTTGCATTTTGGCAAATATCACTTTTGGTACTTTTGTTTTGAAAACAGTAATAAAATAAAATTGCTAGTACAGAGACCAAAGCCAAGATTTGTACACTGCACACAGGTACAACACTGATAATCAAGTCAGATTTTATTAAGCTTAACTGTACTGTGGACCTAAAATCTCAACAGACAAGATGAATAATTCCATTTTACCCGTTCATATCATGATTTATTTGTGATGTTACCTTCACAGCTCTAACTTCACTTAACAAACCAGGTTTAGGAATAGGCCTTCTATTTAAATAAATAAAACTCTACAATAGTAATACAGCAGCAGCTTATTATCACAGCTGATATATATCATATTGGTGAGTAAAGTCTGGGTCTCCATGGTAACGGTCAGAGGGAGGAGTTTGTGAAACTTTGATAAACTGTTGCTACATGAAGTTAGTTTTCCTTTGTATCGCCGCTAACAACAGGTTACTTTCCGAACAACTAAACGGGGAAAACAGCTGAATATATTTTCTACCTTCATTTCATCTGGCTCTGTTCTGTGTCTGCTCGTGCGTGAGCAGCTCTGTGTGCTCTGTCTGTGAGCGCGCAGCTACTCAGCATGTCTCTGTGAACAAACTCCCCGCTGCTGTCGTCTCATCTCAGACCTCTGCTGTTTCAGTAGTTCACCTTTTGTCGGTCAGTTGAGGCACCCTATGTAGTATATCTGGAGCTCTGAGCATTTCACTGATTATACTGAAGTTACATTTTTTTCCCCGATTTTGTGACCTGAAGGCCTTGGCGCCCTTAGCATTTGCCTTTTATTGCCTATTGAGTGAGCCTGCTCTGAGCTTGGTAGCAAAAAGACTCCTGTTCTAGTTAAAAAAAAAACTCTGGGCACCTTAAGTAAAGCTTCATTTCAAGACTGCAGAAGTCTAAAAGGCTGATAGGCTAATATACTTTTAACCTTGAGGGCCTTGTGTGTTACAAGAAGGATTTAAAATTCTATTCTCAATTTAAGAAGCCAATGACGAGAGGGTAGTACATGGGGAAATACTGAATGTTCTCTTCTACTGGTCCCAGTCAGAACTCTATCTGCCGCAGTTTGGATCATGACGCTTCCAAAGTAAGTGTAATTTACCTTACTTGGCCAAAAATGAGAAGTGAAGGGTAAAAAACTGCAATGTTCCAAATTAAACTTGTCATTTTCTTGTGATAAAGACTCATGTTCCGAGAAAAGGAGAATGCAAATGTCAATTGCTCATCCAGTCAGTGGAAATGTTCCTGCATAGATAACTGGTACCTTTGATTCAATGCAACCATCAACACAAAGATGTCCTACTGTCAATTTTAAAGCCTATTTTTCAAACATCACAAATGCTTTTATTTAACAAAGGTTGTGGCCACTGTTTCTACTGCTGCTGTCCAGTTTCATTTATGCATTCTGGGAAATGAGGCAATGCAGAGGAAAGAGAGGTGGTACCGTACATAAAACCCATCATATATCCAGGGCTCTAATTACTTCCATGCTCCTCCCTTGTGTCTTAGATGGATTCTCAGGAGCCAGAAGTGGAGGATCAGCACTTTCCATCCCTCCTACCTGCTCCTGTGTTCTTTTTCTCCTTTGTCACAGCAGGGCTTGTGTTATTAACCTTCTGTCTGCTCATGCAAATAGGACGCTATAGCGCTTTCTCTCCATTTCCACCGTGGCCTGGTGCTGGAAGCTCATTGGAGACAGTTGAGCTCCCTTTTGAATTACTCCTAGTGTTGTTTCCTCTTACAGAAATCTGCAGCATTGGGCTGGGGTCCAAAGCAGGAACAATTGAAGAGACTCATTGGGTGGAGACAAAAAAAATCAAACTCTGTATTCATTTTAAACTAAAAAAAATATCTTTCTGTTAACAAAAGCAGTAATGGAGGGCAGTTATTTATTTAACTTTAAATTAAATAATCAGCAGCAGACCTGAGCTAACAAACATCCATCTGGCTAAAATACAGGTCACCTACTGCTTGTTTTCATCTGCCCCCCTATAGCTTAAATCCTGAGCTGAGTTTTTGCTTCTGAATGGATGAAAAGAACAGGATCCCAGAAAACGTATTCTGTTTGTTGTAAACCAGAGGAACTATGAAAGCAGTGCATCCTCTACAAGAGTTCTCTAACACTAAAATGTATCACTATTTTCTTCCTTTAAGTAGCCTACTACAGAATACAATAGGCTGAGGAGTGCACTTAGTTATGATGTGAATACCACTCTCTCTGTTCCAGTCCTCTTATTACACAACACAGTCCGTATACAGCAACTGCTGAGCAGCTAAAGTGATACTTTGACAAGCAACAACAGAGAATAGATACATGCCACTGCGGCAACAAAAGCAGCAGTATTTCCAGTGTATTACATAAGCAAACAAGTTAAACATTTAAATTGTTGTCACTTACATTGTACACAAATATGTTGGCACTGGTGTTGTTTACCATTAGCTCAAGCTTTAGCTTGAAACTTTAGGCTTCAATTATTTTTGCCTGCTTTACGAGATCTGCATTTGTTTAATGACCACCAGGGCTCTAGACTAACTTAACTCTAGTTAGGTGCACCCAAATTTCCGACCGCCTCGCATTTAACATCCAGTCTGGCTGTGTCCGAATCAACACACTAATTATTATATAGTACACTATTAGTGATTACGCCATTTTGTAATAAGTGTAAGATACAGTACATGTATTCAGCTGATTAATTACTTATTAATTAATTACTTATAAATTATTATTAAAAAACTTTTTTATTAAAATAGTTTGTTCTCAGCTTTTAATTTAATTTTTGTCATTATGTTTTATTTTCTTCTTTGTAATCCCCTGGCATTATTGTATTGTATTTGGCAGATTTATTTTTACTTATGTACCTGCTTTTACTGCCCATATCTTTTTGAATAAAAATTATATCTTATTGCATAAAATAAGAATCATACTTTTGGACACTACTACAAAATGGTGTAATCACTATATAGTGATTAGTCTGTGGACAGAGTGTTCGAATTAACACAATTCATTGCGCAACCACTCAAACTCTTCCGAAAATGTCTGATTGAGGAGGATCCCTATGTGATGAGTTTATCTGCATATGCCACTGTTTATAAAAGATCTCTAGATTCACAGCGTCTTATACCTGACTTTTATTGTTCACTGTTAATATTCGATGCAGCAAAAAGCGGCTTTGTGCACATTTGTTTACAAATTTGTTTACAAAACTTAAGCCGTGTGGCTTATTTGCAACAATCCACAACTGTATTCACCATGTGTTATTAACGTTTATTAATAAATGGAAAGAATGTGGCTTTGGTGGATTATTTGGCCAGATCAGGACCAGAGACCAGGATTGGGTGGATTACTGTTGGAAATGTTACGGCCGGTGAGTCTTTTCTATGTTGAAGAGGCACATGCACACACTTTGTGCTCTTGTGTGGCATTCACTGTGTGTTGTAAAACATTTAATGATGATCTTTAGTGTTGTACAGAGCTCTTATTCAAAACAGACAAACATTACTGGTGTGAAGTCGCTTAGATTCTTTCTCTAAATTGTCCATTTTCCTCAGCGCTCGGTGGAGTATCAGGTGCGCTTGTTGAGGTTCGTTTTTGTGCCGTGTAGTTTTGTAATTTCCCCTTTTGTTTCTGCTGAGGTTAGAGTCAGATTGTGGAAACACCACTGAAGCTCCTTTCCTTTATCAATAAGGAACCTTCTAACGTATTACTTTTGACCTCATGACGTAGCTCACAAAGATTAAGGAACAGTGGCTAGGAACAGGAATCAGGAGCTATCATATAACCAAATTCAGCCTTTATTTATTTATTTTTTTCACAAACGAGGACTATATAGAGGACTATGTACTATAGTGCAATTAATGAACCGTTTTGGGCACTACACAGATGTTTTTTCTGAAGGGGCTGAGACGGAAACACTGGCACAGAGTCCATGCAACGGTCCGTCTGGTCCGTGCAGTGGTCAGTAGGGTGGTCTCTATATACATTCCTTGTGGTCAGCCCTAGTGGTATAGGCGAAAAATACTGTAATAGATATAAACTGAAATAATATGAAGCACTAAAGAGGAACATGTAGTTTGCAAGATTTCCTGCAAAACCATAACATTTGAGACATTGGTGTTATTTGATTAAAGTTGAACAAGTTACATAGGAATCAAACACGCTCCATCAATACTACAGAGCACAGGTCTTCTCCACTATACTACAGAATCTCCAATCACATTGATAGTTTATACAGGGTTATATAATGTCATATACTTAAATAAAGGAAAAAAAATTAAACGCGATCAACAACATTTTATAGCCTGACTGATTGGCTAACAATTACAGTAATTACCACGGAAAAGTAAAAACAATAGACCCAAAAACAGTCACAAACCAAGAAATGTAGCAAGGGCCACCGAAATACCATGTGGACCACTGCAAGGACCACTCTGACGAGCACCCCTAGTGGCCGTTTAGTGTTTTTTGGCGTGGTCTATGCAGTAATCTGTCTAGTTCGTGGACAAACCAGTGTTTCCGTCACAACCCCCTCTCTCTTTTTCTGTCGCCATTATCGACAATATTGATATAAATACGCTTATGTGTTTTATTCAACAACTCTTGTTCTATGACCAAAACTGACTGGATTATTGCAGCTCTTTTATGCCTCAAGAGAGACTCTCTCATGTCCGTCCGTATGACGTAAGATAACAATAACAATTTACAATGGATTAGGTTTTCACTAAAAGTCAAACTTGTCTTTAACTTGTTTCATTTAAACCTGTGGTGTACAGTTTAAAGACATATCACAGTCGCGCTGCTCTTCTTCGACAATTCACACAGCATTATGGTCTATTTTGACAATTTTGCAACCACCGCTGCTCACTACTTTTACTGATGCATTGTGGGAAACTTTAAGTGCACAACATTTCAGTCACTAGACAATCGGACATCACTACAACATGGTGTAATCACTATATAGTGCAGTATATAGTCATTAATCTTGACAGAAAGTCTTTGGTTTACCAATCTATGGAGAGAAGGTTGAATACTTCCTTTAGTGTTTTGTACATGTTCATCATAATTTTATCCTGATCATCCTGGCAGTTGTAGCTTGAAGCCATTTGCTGGTGTAGGCCATATTCTAGTTTATTCAGAGCAGGTGAATATGTCAGGCCTCTCACTAATGTTCTCTACCCACGCACTGACAGCACATATACAATAATCAGTCAGTTGCCATTTGCCAAAATTATCTTTATTATCTTCTATTCTGCAGTAGTTGCTGTTTTGGTTGCTAATGACTTTTTCATCTATTAAAATTGTTGCACTCAACTTTCATAGCCAAACTGCCAAACAGTTCATGTTGCACATTTATAAAACAGATCTTTTCCACTTCTTGACAACACACACTGTTAATTGAGCAGCAATGCAAAACCCAGATAAGGACGTTAATAATCATCTGATGCGAGAACTGACATCTTTGCACAGGCTTTTCTTGTCCGTCTGATAAATGGACAGCTTGAAACTAAAAGAGTGGCTTACATCCTCATTAGCCAGTACCCACTACACAGCATGATTGTTTTCTCAAAGCCCAACTCGGCAATGACCAATAATAAGGGCTAGTGGTGCAGCACATGAAAAGCCGTAATCATGGCAGCTCTGTAAGGACACATCAGAATGATAGTTGCCCTGTTTCTGTGCAGCCTCTAACTTCATGCAGTGAGGCAAATACTTCTAATCTGCAATTTCTGAGAATACAATATTATTTTAGTCTTTATATGAACTTGCTGATACAAATTGCCAAAAGATTTGCACCTATTTTGCAGCTGTTAAGTCTGTGTTTCTTAGGATTTTTGTCTTTTTTCTTCTCACTCATTAGTGCTTGTGGGCTTACAGATGCTACCCTTAAATTACTAAAGCATAGTTATAGTTGTGCAAGTGTACAATGGTGGTTCTAACATGTCCCTCTGCTATGCAATTTTCTGCCTTCCTGTTCTCCATTGACACGATCAGAAGAGAGAAATGCATCTGGGAGTAGTTTGAGTTGTTTGAGAGCAGAGAGTGTCTTCAGTCTTAATCGGACTTATTTACACTAAGCTAGATAGGTTGTCTTAGCATGTAGGCTAGCCTAAAGGTTTTAAGCCACTCTAAAATCCTCTCTAAGCTTAATGCGTAGCACTAGAGTGCCTACTAGATGGAAAAGCCACCTAGACACACTTTGATGTGAACACAAATTTCCTGCTCTTTTAGCAACACAATAAACATTTGTAGCTGGCATCTCTATGGGCTATACTTTTTTAACTTTGACAATTTTTTTTATTTTTTGTACACATCTTAATAAAAAATAAAAACAACAGACTGCTCTTCATTAATCCCTTGGTTAATATTGAAATGCATCATTAATGGAAAGTTGTAGTATTTTGTGGATGTCAACCAAATTGAGAGAATTTTGATAATTTTTCTAGTCTCTTTTGCTCAGAAACATTTACTATTGCGTCACTTGACCCATTAAACTGTCCTTCTCTTTCCAAAACATCATTCTACACTCTTATCAGCCTGGCAGAAGCGACATTGAAGCAACACACAAAACAGTATCTTCTTTTAAAGAGTAGAACAGGAATTTGGCATTTAAATTCAGACATTTACCATCAAGCTGTGTATACACTCAATTTTCAAAAATCTTTTTCTGCCAATAGACATTCGAGCAATTTGTATACATGGATACAATAAAGAGACTAATAAAAATAATGCAGTTGTAGTGCTTTTAATGAAAGCACTATGTATACAAGGATACAAGGCTTGTGCTTGTGCTGATTTTGTAAGGTTGTTGCTCCCCCAAATGATTTGTTTTTCTGATTGGATGTATATCTATGCAACTTCATCTCAATACAGTTTATCCTGTGGCCATTGGTGCTGCCACCAGAAAGAGAAAGAGAAAGAGTATCATATACAAAAAACAGTAAATTTTTTGTATAGAAAATAAAACAATGCCTAGACAGGCTACTGGAAAGTGTGGATTTTCCCATTTTTAAGCCATGGAGAGTGAAGTTGTACCTCAGACTATTTTAAACAAACCAGTGGTGGCAACACAAAGGAGGAAAACACTACAATGTTGGAGGAAATCTGAGGTCTTTGAGTGTGCCCTTCAAGTTTTTGAAGTACATTTTGGAATTTTACCTTTACCTCCCTCAAGTTCACTGGAGAGACATGAGATCTGGTTTTGTTTTGTAGCAGGGAAAATTGGAAAAGCCTGAAGCAACTCAAATATGAAATGCAAAATCAAATCAAACTCTTTCTCTCTCTCTCTCTCTCTCCAGGCCAGAGTGAGTGGTGCTGTAATCAGAGTCCTATTGTTTTCTTGTTTTTTGGACAGCATCACTTACAGGCATTTCTCTGAAACCCATGAAGAGATGGCACAGTTTAGGCTGGCTTCTCCATTTCCACGCTGACAATAACCCTCTTAAGACATTGTTTTAAAACATGTAACAGGGAAGATTTCAACAAAGTGTTTTTGATATCAGTTAACTAGATATTCTGTTTGTAAGTGGATCTATTGCACACTATGAGGACAATCTTACTTTAAGATTTATTGTCGACAAGACCTGCTGCTCATGATCAAATTCAGGGCATTAGCAGTGTGGGTACACATGTGAAAAACTAGAAGCAGCTCACACATACATAGACGGTGGATTACAGTTGGCCCCAGGGGCTGAATAAAAAGATGAACACACACAAGTGGAGCAGAGAAACCCAAGCTCTTTTGTCCTATCACAGAGTACAGCGGCATACAGTTCAGAGCTCTCCCCTATAGGATCTTGTATAGTTTGTATCAAAGGCTTTTCATTTAAACACCCTGAGGTGCTGTCAGCCCTTTTCCCAGTGGGCAATTTGATGGGTTGTCATAGGAACATACATAGTTGAATGTCACAGCGCTGTTGAATGCAGTCAGTGTGCAGAAGCAAATGGCTATGGAGGAGGGAGATAGAGAAAAGCGGAGAATGTAAACCCACTCAATGGAGTAAGTGCATCACTTTATGGTTAAATATAACTTTTTTTTTTCTTTCTTAACGAATCAATATCCCATTTGTGGGTTTTAGGGCCTGTGTGTTCCTCAGGCATTGGATTCCCCAGTCCCATGCTGCAATAATAAATTACATTTAGTTTGTCTTCCATGGCCATGCAAGTTTTGGCAGGCATAACCCAGGATTTATCTTTTTTTTTTTACTCAAATAGCAGCAATGCTTAGCTGATAACTTTTTCTTGTCCAATTTTCACGTCATTTTCTTTTATCACCTTGTATAAGATGAAATGGAAGTGCAACTTTAATAGTAAATATAGCTGTCACAGACATCAGTGCACATCTATCCAAGAGTAAATAATATACCTCTCAGCAGCACATTAAAGCAGGTAGTACGGTACTGTTGGTAAGTCATTGTGGCAGAAGAGTCTCATCAAGCAACAAATGTAAGCAGATTTTCATGTTTATACATCTTCTATTTCCACATTGGCCAAGGTCGTACATCCAGGAAAGTGTAAGTAACTTAATTAAAATGGTCAAATAGGATGACACAGATATGTAGCTTTACCTTTTAATGTAAATTGAACTGACTTTTTTATATTTTCATTGCAGACGCCAGCGCACATCTATCCAAGAGTAAATAATATCTCTCTGTTTCACATAAAGGCAGGTACGGTGAGGTTGCTAAGTCAATGTAGCACATTTGTCCAATCGACTAACAAATGTAAGTGTGGATTGCTGAGCAGTAAATGTAGTTACCATTGAGCAATAAATAAATCTCTGTTGATGTAATGTGTGTGATTTAGGCCCCTGGAGTGGGCTAATGGACTTCTCGCCTCAAGGATCATTAAATCATGTTTTGTAGGAACTGTAGGTTACCAGTGTTTTTCTTTTTCTTTTTTTTAGTGGTTTTTGTTTTGTGGTAAAAAAAATCTAATTAATTGATTTAGACCTCATTTGCCATATCTGCAGCTGACTAATCTCTCTCTGTTGTTCAAAAGCTGGTCCAGGAGATGGTCCAAGTTGTTTAGAATAGTCCTGTTGTGTGTCTGTTGCTCCACTCCAGTCCAGCTTTTTGTCCAGATACACTCCCAGATATAGGACACACGTGTCCACCTCAATGTCTTCTCCACTGATGGTCACAGTTTGAAATGGGGGTGTATTACAAGTCAATGACCATCTCTTTAGGTTTGTGAGGTGTTTAGAATGAGACAGTTGAGGCTGCATCTTTAGAAGCTCTTTATGAGGCTCCTGTATTCTTCTTCCTGTCCATCTTTGATACAAGCCACTAGGGATGTAACAATTCACTCAACTCACGATTTGATTAAATTCACAATTCTGATCTCACAATTTGTTTTTGTTACGATTTTATTTTTGAAATGAGTTAAGACAGTTTTTTCATTACTGTCCCAGTTCCGTCCTGAAAGCCAGTTCCAACAGTCCCTAAGTAAATGTCAAATGTTCTGTGATAGGTCTGTGCAGCAGCAGCGGAGAGACACAGACGGTGAGCCAGTGAACACCTTTTGCTAAAGTGGATATGCTTTGCTGCCACACCTCTGATTTGAAGGAGGATGAGACTACCTCAATATCAACATCCACACTCTCTTTGCCATGCTGGAAACTGTTTGCAACAACTTGTTGAAAACAACTTTGCAATAAACAGAGCAGCCCCTGTTGTTCAAAAAGTGAATTGTGAACCAACTGGAAATGTCACATATGCGAATCGATTTTCAACCTGCTCACTGTTGTTACATCCCCACAAGCCACTATTGCTGTGTTATCAGTATTTCTGAACATTACAGGACTGTAGCAGTTATAATTAAAGTCAGTAGATTATACACTACGGATTACATTGTTTTGAATGCGTTCCACTTTTTTTAACTATATACAACACTACGTGCACCTTTAGTTATAGTTTTGGTTTTCTTCTACTTTCAACAGAGAGCTTCTACCAATGGACCCGACCTGGACACGACTTCTACAACTGTCTTTGGGAGTGCCTTTGTGAGACCATATCCTGTTACTTATTTTCATTTCTGACCTGACATAG
This sequence comes from Neodontobutis hainanensis, assembly GCA_024349245.1. NCBI lineage: Eukaryota > Metazoa > Chordata > Actinopteri > Gobiiformes > Odontobutidae > Neodontobutis > Neodontobutis hainanensis. Next base: position 1,738,646 of record JALDNG010000042.1, on the reverse strand, counting down.
ATCCACATGTCGCTGCTCTCCCTTGCTGCTGGCCTGTCTCTCTCAATTTCAGCGGCTGCAGTTAAGACGTATCAGATATCATTTGGATCAGACTGTTTCCATTGTGGCCACTGAAAGCTAGCAGCCTGTCTCCTCTTCACCAAACAAACAACAGCCCTCCCTGCCAAGTGCACTGCTCTCTGTGATTACCAAAAAGTTGCAGCGTCAAGCCCGGCCTATTATTTCCAATTTCTCCTGGAGAAAGTTAATCTAATGAGCATTATCGGCAGCTAATGGGAATTATAATTAGTCAGATGCAGTAGATTATCTGCGCATAATTAGCTGTGTCTGTCAGCTCCAATTAGCATGACAGGAATTAGGAGACTTTGGAGTTTGTAGCGGAGAAGAGGGCAAGAAGGCACAGAGAGGAGGTGGGTGTGGGGGGAGACAGCGGGATAGATGGGAGGATGGAGGGGGCGGTTTGGAGAGACAGGTTTTTGGCTCAGAGTTCAGTGCTGTGCCGAGGAGAGGGGATGTGCATAGAAAGTAGGACAAGTGCAAATAGTATTTGGCATCTTCAAATGAGTGGTGCTGATTGGTTTGAGGCAATGAGAAGACAATGACAAGGGAGCACTGAGAGAAAAGTGTGGCACAACTTCCCAAAGACATTTAAAAGTGTGTTGATATTTAGAAAATGCATCATCAATCAACAGTCACAAATGTTGTTAAAGTGGCCTTGAGCGAGACAGTTCTGATCACTTGGGTTTGTAAATGATAGTTCTGCAGAAAGCAGAATCCATTTTGAAAATAGATAAATTAAAGAGTCACTGGTGTAGCATTTAATTTATTTTGTGTTTTGCATTTGTTTAATTTCAAATCAGTGCCACAGGGAAGGTGTGATTTTTATACCCACACCGTTCGGAGATGTAGTGCCTTTCGAGTATATGGATAATTTGTTTTTCTCTACTCAGTGTTTTGACTAGATGTGGATTAATTACTGCATTTTTTTAGATATATATATAGTGATGGACACAACTTTGCTTCCTATCATTATCCTGTCAATCACTTGCTTTTATGAACAAGTAAAACAGCATTTGGACATAAGGCAGTGAAATTACATAATAGGTAAATATACATTTTTTGTTTCCCTTTTTCCCCCCTTCACATAAGGAACCATGTACTGCCGCCATTGGGTTAAGATGGAGACAGATAGATGCATAGATATTCCTCATATTTAAGAACTATTTTCATTTATATACCAATGTAATTTAAAAACCATAACAACATGAATTGTTGAAGCAAAAGCATCTGGTCTTTTCAAAGTTTTTCAAGTTTTCAAAGTGAAGACAGTGAAGTTTCAAGGGACTTTCTGGGTTCAACTGATACAAGAGCTGAGCTTTATCTATAGAGGGAGGGGTTTGACCTGAAACTAACTCTGATTGGACCAGGTGATCTTATGGTCGTTACCTTAAAATGGCAGTGTGACTCCTGAAGTTGTTAAGGCTCAGGTGGGTTGTTAGTTTCACTGTTCCATTCATGTTTTGTTGTCCTTCTAGAGTGAAACTGTTTTGATTTAGGTTTTAAACAGTGTTGTAAATAGCTGGCTATATAATAATAATAATAATAATAAAATAATAATAATAATAATAATAATAATAATAATAATAATAATAATAATAATAATAATAATAATAATAATTCAAAACCCGGCCAACTCAAACATTCTTTGGCCGACTCCAGTCTTTCTGTGAGGACTCTGCATGTCTTCCACGTGATGCCATTGGTTCTCTCCGGGCTCTCCAGCTTCCTCCCACCGTCCAAAGACATGTATGTACAGGTTAATCGGCAACTCTAAAGTGTCCCTAGTGAATGAATGTGAATGTGAGAGTGAATAGTTGTCTGCCATTGTCTGTCTCTAAATGTTAGCCCTGTGACTAACTGGCCACTGTCCAGGGTGTACCCCGCCTCAGGCCCAAAGCTGCTGGGATAGGCTCCAGTCACCCGCAACCCCTAACAGGACTAAGCGGTAGAAAATAAATGAATGAAAATATAATAGTAATAATAATAATAATAATAATAATAATAATAATATAAAATAATAATAGTACATTTCTGTTCAACTTTACCTTGCTAATCCCTCCTCTGCATTTGCTCACTGCAGAATCTGATTTAATCAGGAAAGACTGATTGACAACCACGAAAAGGGTGGTGACAACTGGAGAGTCACTAACGACTCGAAACGACAGCAAACAGGATAGAGTTTGCTGGCAATCCAACCTGTGTCTTCTGCGAGGAAGACGCCCAGACATGCTATGAAGAACCTAAAGGAGAAATACCCCTATGTGCACCCAAGGGGGGCATGAGCATGAGCACCATTTCAACGGATTTAATGGTTTTAGACCAATGCAACGGATAAGCAGTGTATGTGGCAAGAGCTGCAAAAAACAACAAGGCCTAAAGATTCATCAAGCTAGGATGAAGTGCCTGGGGGTGCAAAGACGAGCAGGTGTAAAACCTGGGGAGACGCAGTTGGAGCCAGGCCTGGCTGATCCAGCGGTTAACATGTCTTCACAGTGGAGCCAGTTTGACAATGATGTACACCACATTCTTGAGGTAACTGGGAAGGGTGATGTTGACAAGAATCTCCAAGCCTTAACGTCAGTAATTGACAGCATGGGAACAGAATGGTTTGGTGAAGAGGAGATGAAGAGTAGTGCTAGAACCCACAATGAACAAGAGAGAGATGAAAATTCACATCCGGCTGGAAATTAAGATTTTAAAAAGACAGCACAAGCAGGCAGGAAGGAAAGAGATTAAGAGCTTGGCCCATTTGATGAGCATTCTAAGGAAGAAGATCAGGGTTCTCTGGCGGCCAAAGGGGCACTGTAGACACCGCCGCGAAAGTGCCTCTAAGAGAGCTGCCTTCATCTCCAACCCTTTCAAGTTTGCCAAGGAGCTGCTAGGTCAAAATCGAAGCAGCGGTCCACACAGGAGCAACTGGACATTTCAAGAGATTTCAAGAGATTCAAGAGTTTTTTATTTGTCATATACACAGTTATATACAGAATATATAAACCGGCAGTGAAATGTAGACAGGTCCGCTCCATGGACAGTGCAAATTAACAAGTATAAAAAACTTATGGCCTGGGGGCGAAGAAGCTCCTCCTAAGTCTTTCAGTTTTGGCCATCAGGCTTCAGAAGCCCTTACTAGATGGCAGCAGGGGGAAGTGACGTTTGCGGGTTGATTAGTGTCCTTGATAATTTTGGTAGCTCTACCAAAATCATCTTAATCAGGTATACAGCGACCCTGCACATAAGAAGGAGATGGGACAGTGCAAGACACCAATAGAGCCTCCTAAACTAAACCAACTGTGTTGTACGATATGTTAGAGCTGCCACTAAAATATGTTTGAGAGGACATCAGGAAGGCAAGGAGAAAGATCAGCCCTTGAACCAAGTACAAATTTATACAAAGTATGCAAAAACTGCCCTAAACTCAATAGGTCTGTGGAGAATCCTGCGAGTCATCTAGAGTAGCCTTTTATTGTGGCGTTCTTGCTGAGAGTTGACAGTGCTCTGTGCCACTGTGCCTGGGGCTCTAGAAATTGTCCTCAACAGCATTACTAGTTCTCAAAGCACAAGGTTAACAGCAAATGCAGGTAAAATGTCAGTGTGAGTGAGTGACAGGTAAGAGTTTTAACCTGGACCTTCCTTTAGCCAGCCATTGTCACGTGATCTAAACCATGATATATTTAAGGTGTGATGTTTGTCATGTATCTGATGGTATATGTCTTCTCATTGTTATAGTGCTGTATCTGTTGAGTCAGGTGCAGATTTTCTTTAAAAGCGAGGTTAGCTTTTCTGTTTAAGGACAAAAAAACATCAACATATATTTCAGACTAATAATTTTCAGGCTCTATCACCTAAGCTTGAACTCATGTATTGTTATTATGTTATCTGTTATTTATTATTTTGGTATGTCTGCTGTGTATTGTTGTATTCATCTGTGGATTCTTCCGGATGGCCGAAAAGCTTAAGAGAAATTTTATGAGATAAGGGACAATAAAAATCTTGAACTGGATTATGCTGCAAATGTGTTCTGTAAAGAGGTTTGCTCCAGTGCATTCTGTCGCTTTAATGACAACATTACTACTAAAGTCAACGTTTTTCTCAGTAACAGAAGCTAAACAAAATCACTGGAGACACAGACATGTATTCTCTGGCATAAAAAGTACTTTTAGAATTTGTACCCGCCCACTATGCCTTTACTATTTGCTAAATTTGAATGCTCATGGTGATTTATGTCTTTTTCAATAAATAACTCAACTATTATGTCCTTTGCCAAGCTGTAATTTAATGTGCTGTCAGCTATTGATGCGTAAGTGGTTTATAAGTAAATAAATAATTAATAAATTATAGGTCTACCTACTTTTCAAGGTAAACACAGTGCTATGACCAAACAACAAGTGAAGAACTAAGTGTCTGGCATACTCTTGATTGTGCATTGAGCACATATTAAAGGAACACAAATTTGTCTGACGTCCTCGCCACTAAACAAAGCACTTTGTGATGTTTTTAATCAGACTCATTTCTCCAGCCCAGCACCACCACCACCCCGTTGGGAACACGTACAGGATGATACACAGGCAGCTAAATAGCTTTTGATTGAGAAAACATAGTGTTACATTTGCATAGATTATCTCTATCTATTTGACCAGACTGTATGTGTCAGTAAAACACTCGGAGTAAATAGCAGCAGTCAACAGCGGGAGACGAGGGAAAGCCTTGGTCAAACCCAGACTGAGCCGACGCATGTTAAACAACACACAGTGACCAGTGCACACAAATACTGTTAGGCTAACATGCAGTTTGCTGTAAATAAACACACATCCGCTTGTGCACATACAACATCAGTGTGTGTGAATAAAATAACACGAGGGAGCTATAGAACAACAGTGTAGAGTTGATGTTGCTAAACCCTAAGCTTCTCTTATACTTAAGATTACTGGCTCATATTTACCGATAAATCCACAATGGTGTGATGTGTGTGTTATGGACTTTCCTGGAAAACCTGGAATGAATTTAAACTGTTTCAGTGAAGAGTGAGTGATCGTATTAAAATGTCTATATATATCTTGCCATTTTAAAATTGTGATCACGTTTAAATCACGAAAAAAAAGTCTGTCTTGCATAAGTATGTCTTAATAAGTGTTTCTAACCCTTCATAACTGTCTATAACCAAACTAAATCTTACGATTTTAAAGTAATGGGGTGTCTGTAACTAATGCACCTCTCAATTATCAATTATCTTCACAAAATTTGAGAACAAAACTACAAAGTAAGTGTGATTCCCATCAAAAATTCATGCAGTTTCAGATTTCACTTTAATCTGTTTTTATTTTGGTAAAGAGAGAACCTTCTTGAATTAACGGTTAAACAGATTTTAAACAACATGGACCATGCATCCTCTTTGTGTAGTGATCCATAAAAAAAAGAACAGTCAGTTGATGTCTTTAGGACGCTGTATGACAGAGCTCCACAGGTGCTTCTTCAGCCTCACTGGTTTAAAGCTATACAACAATTTATGAAATACCAATGAATGTAAATAAGAGCTATTTATTCACGTATTTATTCCGAGTTTTTGTTGGTTCTATTTAACATCCTTTACATCCCAAGTAGATCATCTCTGATAATGTCTGTAAAAATCCTTATCATTTGCAGTATTTCACACAGGCTTTATTATTCACTGCTCACCGTTCAAACCTCTGTCAATGCTCTCCCATGCTCTTAAATTCACAGACAGCTTCTCCAATCAGTCCCATAGGCTCCAATGCAACACCATGCGCTTTCTGCTGTTCCTGTCTCGCTGTGTTGATGTCTTGCTTCTTTGACAGGCGCACTGAAGGTGACAGTGTGATTTGTACTCGAGCACAAACATGCCTGGAAACATCAATTCCCACGGTACGCTAGGGAACGCCTGGGAATGCCCCAGTGTGTGTCTTACATTTTTAGGTTGAACTGCTGAGCGTCACGCAGCAGATGAACCGCTTTGAGTTTAACATCTCATTCACGAGCACTTTTAGAGCTGATTGTCATGTATGCAGTATGCTTCCTGTACATTTAAAATGTCTTTCATCTGGCAGTTATGTGTTAAAACAGCATATATATATATTTTAACTTCAAGGTTTTAATTAAAGATACTGACCGCAGTGGTTTCTATCACTACTCTTTTTAAACTGGAATTGCCCCATGTTACTATATGATGCTCACATTATTATTAATACACTGCTAAGATTCGTATTAGTCCAGTTATTTAATGTTTCATTGTACATAGTATTACTCACTATGTGACTAGCTGATGGCCTTCATCTTGCGTTAACTGTAGAATACTAGTTTTCACAGCTTTTTTTTTTGTTGATGTAGTTCATTCAAGCAGTTTTGAAAGTGGTCCAATGAGCTTAGGTGCAGACTAAAGAAATTATCCTAACTGACTCCAATGAGGTTTGATTTGGCTAAGTGATTGGTTATTTGTCAGTGTATGTGTCTGACCTGCAGTTAATTGACAATCATCCAGAGTTTACCTTGCCTCATGCTCAAAGCAGCTGGGATAGGCTCCAGTAAAGGTTAAGCTTTAGAAAATGAATGAGTTAATGTTTTGTTATTTCATATTGTGTTATATTAATGCAATTTCATTTGTTTGGCATAAAATGTAACCAGTGGAATTCCTCCGCCTCTAAGCTTAGTGAAGATAGTGAAGAAGATTCAAACCAAAACATGTAAATTTCCTAAGCATCAATTTTTCAAACAAAATATCAGTGAACTTCAGATTGTCCTCTATATTATAGTTATAATAAATAATACATTTTTACACCTAACTTTAACAAAATTTAAGTGTTACTTCTCTGTAACATTTTCATAAAAAAATCTTATCCAGTACATTTTCACATCTTACTTACTCACTAACAATGACATAATATTCCTTAGGGATAAAGATTTTCCTGTTCATGAAAACAGATCCAGGGTCCTCTAATGAAGGAAACTGCTCAAATCTTTAATTAATGGAAAGTAAAGATTAAAATGTTGGAGAAATGTTAATGAGCAGCTCATTAGCCACTGGAATCCCTTTTAATGAGTATATTTTGCTTTGTAATATTGGTTTTATTGTATGGCACTTCTCTACTCGGCTTTTAGTGGTTCAAAATAAATGCACCACAATTGCAAGTAATTCCTATATTGTGAGTAATGTACTGACAAGGGCTTAATATGAGTCACAGTATCTGTAAAAAAATGCTTGTAAATTCACATATACTCCAGAAAGTATTGAAAAATTTATGTTATAAGCTTTTGTCACAGCAATTCTCGTTCTCGTTGTAGGTTGTATAAGGGGCAATTTGCATCACCGGCTGCTGTGTTTGGGCATTTTCATTGGCAGGAGGGAGAGGGCTCTGCTTAATCGATCGCCTCCTGCGAGGGTGGGCATGGTTCAAGCAGCACTGAGCCTCCCAGAGTTGAGTGTGTGCCTTCTGGGCAAAATCTGTGGATTAAGGGAGGCCTGAACTTGAAACAGGAAAGGACAGAGCAGTCAATAACACACTGATTAATGATAATGGCATGCAAGCCAAGGGGATAATCTTTCTAAGCTCTTTTTATCTAAGGACCAATTGACTAAAAACAGGGAGGACGGAAAGAAAATGCACCAAACCCTCTGCAAACCATGGTTTTGGGATAAATATTTGTTCATACAGTGCTCCGGTTTCCTCTACCACTAAAGACATGTAGCCAACATAACCCCCACCCTTCCACCCGTCCCTCCCTTTCCCCATGGGGGCAAGCCTCCCCTGCAAAAAAGATTGTAATCTCAGTGGGACTTTCCTGAATAAAGGTTAAATAAAATTAAAAAAAAAATGCCTCAAATTTAAGAATATTAACTCTAGATATATTCAGCTTTGAATGTTTTATTTTTCTTAGAAACAGGTAAAAATAAAATATAGGCTCTCTGGAGGTAAGTAAATGCTGCTATTTTTGGTTTGCATCAATTTTCATAAGCTTCACTGTTTGCCTCCTTTGGCAGTCACATCATCCATCAGTGCAATTTTCTTTCACCTTGCTACAAAATATGATCATGAAAGCCCCACTTATTACAATAACAAATCCTTTCCGCACCATTATCAAATGCTTATTGACAAGGAAGAAATGGAAATTGTAGTTTATCCCGGCTTCTTCCAATCAATCTGCCCATCTGAGACTCAGCCCTCAGTTTAGAAATTTAAAAGCCGCTCATCCTCAGGGCGGTCCTCCTTCACTTGCCTATATAGATTTGCCACAACCGGCAGCTAATTTATGCAGTCTCATGGATGCAATTATTCCTTATGTCCACAGATGTGAAGAAATGCAACCACGCGGACATTCTCAAGACGGATAGGATGCCTCTTCTAGTGTTTATCTGCAGAGCTTGTCATCAGTCGGTGGATTGGAGATGGATGTTCACCTCTCAGCGTGTTGTGGAAGTCCTGCTGAGGTTTGTGAACTTGGCTCCTGTGGGAGGTCCTCCTTCAATCCCATAATCCCTTACTTTACCCTTTTCTCATTTTCTCATTTGTGTGCTTTCTCTCAGTTCTTTCTGGGACACTTAGCCACATGCTCCTCTTTTTCACAGTGTCTTTTCTCAATAGAGGGTCTAAGTCATGCCCCTTCTGGTAGACTCTATGGGTGCCCAACTCTGAATGAATTTCAAAAGTCAATAGGGAGCAGCAACTTTTTTCTCTCTTTCTGTCATTTTTACATATGTTTGTTTTTTGGCTTAAACTTGGAATTTACATCATTCAGTAGTGTGCTATTCCCACTGACTTCCATTCAAAACTTACTTAACTTTTTATTTTACACTTCACTTGATATATTGTATACTTATTCACTTACTTATATTGTATTTACCTCATTAAGTACAATGTAACACACTGTGTAACAAACGTTACTAGTCTTTGTGCTGTTTGGTGTATTGTAAGCGGGATGCTTTGTGGCATTTGTGTAGTAATTGCTTTTTTCTGGCAACTTGACCATGCAGGGCAATTTTCTTCAAGTGCCTCCTTATTGTGCATCTTGAAACCACACCAGTTTTTTTCCCAGAGTCCTGTATTTCAGCTAAAGTTATTTGTGGGGTTTTCTTTGCATCCCTAACAATTCTCCTGGCAGTTGTGGCTGAAATATCTGCTGGTCTACCTAGCCTGAACAGAATCCCTCACTTCTTAATTAGACTTTGAACACTGCTGATTGGTATTCTCAATCTCTTGGATATCTTTTTATATCCCTTTCATGTTTTATATGGTTTAGTTTCCTTTTCCTGCAGATAATTTGTCAATTATTTTGCTTTTTCCATGACCTAGGGCACAGAAACATTAGTGCAGCACTGGAAAAAAGTTGCAAGGGTCTGTCAAGAGAACATAAACTCCCTGACCTTTTATTCACACACACTGATTACAAGCAAACAGATCAAAGATGAGGATGGTTACCTTTTGTAGCCATTCAAACCTCTTTGTCAACTTGTGTGGATGTTATAAGGCCAAACTCACCTTTACTATGTAAACTTTTGATCAGGGTCATTTGGATAGGTTCTGTTGTCATTAGGATTTAAAAATAATAAATACAATTGTTTGACAGTTAATGTTAATGATAAATGTAACTGTATGTTTGACAACATATTGTGATCCTCTAAATTGGCTTTTATTCAGGTCCTGTTGACACATAAACTATAAACTATACATTTTTACCTACACAAAGTATACTGAATTTGGTTTAATTTCTTGCGTTTTTTTTGTTCTTTCTTGATGTCATATTATTATATTATATTATATTATAAGTCAGGTTATCATGTTATTATCACTACACAAACAGTTAAATAAAATACACAATGCAGAAGTGCGTCTGTTACATCTGTAAAGTTCCAGCATAGCAGGAGTCCATATTGACCAAAATGTACATAACGGTGCATCCTAAGTGTTCAACTCAGCCTTGCATTTAGGGGGCTGGCATCAGCTCTAGTGGTCCCTGCACTTCCCGTTTGATTGGTCCAATAGTTTATTCACTTTACCCAGACACAAAAGACATCAAGCTGACTGATCGGCGGGCAGTGGCCAGGGCACGGCTGATCAATGATGCTTTTGGCGGAAGGAGAGCGAGGGAGGAGATGAATGAAGGGGAAGAGGGAGGCAGCGAAGGCAGGACAGGTAGGCTGACAGACCCACAATCAGCAGGCCGATCGATGGGAACTTTTGCTGATCTCAGATAAGAGGGCGTAGCCTGTTCGGGACATACACGCAGTACCTCTCTGACACTAGCCTTGGTTTATAGTGCTCATAAGTCTTATCCTGATGGCAGGCTGTAGAAACAACAAAGGTAGAGGCTGATAGCGTCTGATTCATTTGTTGATTTAGTCTCCTGCCCGTTTTATTATCTGTATCTTTTGAAATTGACGTGGGAATCTGTTAATATTTTATGAAAAATGCATTCCAATAACGAAATAGTCTGTAAAAGTGGGAGGGAAGACCATTGATTTGGCTCCATTCATGCCTTTGTTTGTCTGTCCATCACAGTAATAGCACAGACATTATTGATTTCAAATATTGGAACAAAAACAATAGAAGCAGCTATGTGTTTGCTTCTGTCACTTTTCAGTGCGATTTCATCCTTATGATAATTTCTCAAGTTACAATGAAGTGCTCTTTTATAGTTTTGTTTATTGATTAAGACGTGTCTAACGCGAGACCAGCTTTCCTCAGCCTGCAGTGTTTATGTTACGTACCGCTAATTGTCTTTTGCTCCAAATTCTCAGACAAGAAAGCATTTTTTGCCTTCTCCTACAGTGCACTAATTTGTTCTATTTCTGGTTTAAGGCTTTGAAAATGCAAGTGCAAATACTGACACTGCTATTGTGCTTGAGCAGTAATCATGATTTGCATTTCACTCTATATCCTAATGAAGCACAAAAATGTACAGAGGCATTCGGGGCCTTGTCTGTTACACAATTTCATACACTGATGTGCAATTTTGCTGCTACCTTAGTTCTGCAAATAATTGAGTAATCAGCCTATATTGTCTCTTCAAAACCACCAGATGGCTTTTGACAAAACCAATAATTTACCTTGTTGTGGTGTGTGTGAGGAAAGTCTTGAGACCTTAAAAAATAGGTGTTTGAGTTGTTAAACTATTTAAAATATTAATTATTAATCAAATAATGACTGCATCTGAGTGATGGACAGTTTGTCAAACCCCAAGACATAGTTTCCACTGAGCAGTAGTCTGTCTTAGCTCCACCACTCGCCACCCCCAACAACAGCGTAGTAACATTTCCTGTTTCTTATATATAAAAAAATAAATAAAATTAAACAACCTATTTTGACCCACTGTCAGGCAGTGTGTACTGGGTTGGACTCAAATGCACGACCACAAAAGGACACCGTATAGCAAAGACTTTATTGATCACTGGAGTGGTGTAGGGCTGGGAGCTGACTGGAGCTGGTCTGGAATAATGGAGCTGGGCCTGAGATACCCCAGGCAGGAACTGGAGCAGTGCTGGGTGAAAGCTGGAGCTGGACCGGAGCTTAAACTGGAGCAGGAATCGGTAGCAGTGCTGGAACACCTTGCAGAAGCAAAGAACAATCTGGCAGAGAGAAGTTGGATTGTGGCTGCTTTTGTACTGGCTTATTTAATAACCCGGGCTGCAGGTGAGACAGGTGTGTGAAATGAGGAGCCAGAGGGAGAGAAAATGAAGTGGAATTCGTGGTTCATGACACTTAGGCTATGTCAGAATCAACATACTAATCAGTATATTGTGATTATGCCATTTTGTGGTGGTGTCCAAATGTCTAGTGACTAAAATGTAGTGCATTCAAAGTTTCGCACAATGCATCACAGTAGTGAGCCGCAGTGGTCACTAGACGGTCAAATATACCCAAATGCTTTGCAAGTTGTCGCAGGGAGAGCAGCGCAACTGTCTTTCAACTGAAATGAGTTAGTGGCATAAGTTTGACTTTTTGTGGAAACGTAATCCATCATAAATTGTTATTTATAAACTGTAAATATGTAAAATCACTGATGTTAGTCTACCTTAAATCATACAGACTGACCTATGAGAGCTTTCCTCTTGAGGCAGAAAAAAGCAATAATCCAGTCAGTTTCAGTCATTAATATAATTTTTTTTTAACATGTATACAAGTGTCACATGACTAATGGCGACAGAAAACACCCGTGTAGTGTTTGAAACCACTCAGTTAAGTGCACTATATAGTGCAACACTATATAGTGACTGAGGGGTTAGGGACTAGAGAGGGCATTCGAACACAGCCTTACAGTACCTTGAACTTTTAGGTTTGATTTTATCGTTCGAATGTAGAGATCAAGTAATTACCTCCCCCACCTTGTTAAACATCAATTAAGCCGAAATTTGTCTTCAATAATTTACTACCCTTTTGTCTTTTTTGAGCTGTTTCGCTGTATAAGACATATTTTTGCAACGGAATGACCCATTTCCTTTATTATTATGTTATTTTCTTGGTCCTTCCTTGTAAAACTCAGTATCAACCAATGGCAGTGCTATTAGGTGATTAAACTGTCAAACTAAATGCAAGGGTAAAAAAGAAATAGGGTAATCCTTGTTTAATAATCTTATAACACTTCAGCTTCTAAAATTAACATGCAGTAGTATGTATCTCCAGCTGAAGCTCCACCCCTATATTTCATAAGGAGAAGAATATGCACTTTTTCCTTACCCTAATGGAGGCTCTAAGGCCAGTTCAACCTGTACAACCTGCAGTCTATTAGTACCTGATAGTACAACATGTTTGTCTATTAACTGCCTTGTTTTTGTTAAGCCCAGCTGAGTTTTTTTTTTTTTTGATACTGGGCAATATAAATAAAATGGAATTAAACTCAACTTTTATACAGACCAGTCTAGAGACCACAAAGACAAAAAAGAGAAACCAGAACAGATGCACCTCACACAAGGAAATTGGACATTAGGTAAAAACACAAATTAATAGATTCATTCATTCATTCATTCATTCATTCATTTTCTACTGCTTTGTCCCGTTAGGGGTCGCGGGTGACTGGAGCCTATCCCAGCAGCTTTGGGCCTGAGGCGGGGTACACCCTGGACAGTGGCCAGTTAGTCGCAGGGCTGACATTTAGAGACAAACATTGACAGACAACCATTCACTCTCACATTCATTCACTAGGGACCCTTTAGAGTTGCCGATTAACCTGTAAATACATGTCTTTGGACGGTGGGAGGAAGCCGGAGTACCCGGAGAGAACCCACGGTAACACGTGGAGGACATGCAGACTCCTCACAGAAAGACAGGAGTCGGCCGAGAATGTTTGAGTCGGCCGGGTTTTGAACTCACGACCTTCTTGCTGTAAGGCAGGAGTGCTACTCTGCCCCGTGCACCCCAATTAATAGATATAATATATATATTATATTATATTACCCACATAGGCTAACGGGCTGATACAATTCAAGGGCATGATACAATACACACCCCAAGCCTAATATGGCAAAGCAGAACATCAAATTGATCAGTTGAGAATCAGCTACAAGCATATCTCAGCCATTTACATTTACTCCAAACACAGACCAAACAGCAAGCAAACAAAAACAGGTGGTGTCAAAATTTGCCAAATTCTGCCCTATTGCTTATAATGGAGTCTCTGTCTGACCATTTCATACTAAAATCTTAATAGTTTTGGTTTGTTTCACATTAGAGGAATTATATTTGAAGGTAAATGTTGTGTGACTGTAATTTAAAATAGTGTTTGAGCTGGAACTGCCTTTATCTAAAGGGGATATTAATTAAAATATATATTTTTTTCTTTTAGGTGGAAATGTTTTTGGGGTAATTTTGCTGTTTTCTATCTTAATTTCTTCTGAAACTGTAACATGCACATTGGAAAATCTCACAAGTGCCCCCTTCATTTTGACGCCAGAATTATTGAAATACACCTTGCAGTTACAGCGATACAGTCAATTTACTGTAGACATGTCCTTTTCGAGCTGACACACCGAAAAACAGGCTCGGGTTTAAAGGGTTAACTATATTTGTATTTAATACAAGCATTATAGACAAATTGTTACACAAACAGATCCGGAAATACAAACTAAAGAAAGTGTTAAGTTTGGCAGGATGTTTGTGGATGAAACATTTTTCTGCAGTTGACCAACATTTTCTAAAAAGCATGGAAAATGTTGCATAGTATAGTTTTTTTTCCAATCCTGGCATGTGCAGAAAACCACAAAGAAGAAGAAAGTGGCTTCAAGCCTAGTCACTGAAAGGCACCATGCGTCAAGAGTCTGCTGCTGATCGATAACTGACTAATTGGAAAATAGCGGCAGGAAATGTGATAATGTGGCTGTTCACTCTGGCTGCAGTAACCACCTGCCTTAACTTTGTCTCCCACTCTCGTCGACTGGGGCGGGGTCCTTTAATTCTGAGGGCTCACTAATAAGGCCAGCGGTTGTGGTTGACCCAAATGAACATCACCGCTTTGTCCACAGACAGACACTGGAGTACTGCCACATGATTACAAGCACATTGATCCAGAAGAGTTTGTGCATGGAAATGTGGAACATGGAAATGCCTGCTCTCTGACATGTCCACGTGACCAACATGGCACACATATATATACTGTGGAAAGCAAAAGGTTTAGTGGGCACAAATGAGAAAAGTTGTGAAGAAAGTATAGGAGAAGTAGAAGAAGAACCTTCGGATTCAGGAGGAACAATGCGGTTTTCGTCCCAGTCGTGGAAAACTGGATCAGCTCTATATGCTCTCCAGGGTGCTGGAGGGTTTATGGGATTTTGCCCAACCAGTCCACATGTGTTTTGTGGATCTGGAGAAGGCATTCGACTGTGTCCCTCGTGGCGCTCTTTGGGGGGCTTTGCCTTACAACTCAGCTCTCGATTTACTGGTCAATCTACGTTCCTTCTCTCATGAGCTTTAGGTCATGACCAAAAAACAAGATCCTGGATGCAAGCGGCCGAAATTAGCTTTCTCCGCAGAGTGGTGGGGTGCACCCTTAGAGATAGGGTGAGGAGCTCAGCCACTCAGGAGGAGCTCAAAGTAGAGCCGCTGCTCCTCCACATCGAGAGGAGCCAGCTCGGGCATCTGTTTTGGATGCATCCTGGATGCCTTCCTATGGAGGAGACCCCGTGGAAGACCTAGGATACGCTGGAAGGACTATGTCTCTCGGCTGTCCTGGGAACACCTCAGTATCCCCCCGGAAGAGCTGGAGGAAGTGTCTGGGGAGAGGGAAGTCTTGGCTTCTTTGCTTAGACTGCTGCCCCCGCGACCCAGCCCAGGATGAGCGGAAGAAGATGGATGGATGGATGGATGGGACAACATTCCTTATCCTAAACTTGAGCAATTTGTCTCCTCAGTCCCCAGACATTTGCAGGCTGTTATAAAAAGAAGAAGGGATAGTATGGTATGGCCATGGTAAACATGGCTTTGTCCCAACTTTTTTGAGATGTGTTGATGCCAAGAAATTTAAAATTAACTTATTTTCCCCTTAAAATTAAACATTTTCTCATTTTAAACATTTGATATGTCATCTGTAATTCTGAATAAAATATTGAGTTTTGAAGCTTCCACATCATTGCAATCTTTTTTTATTCACAAATTGTTTAGTGTCCCAACTTTTTGGGAATTGGGTTTGTATAATTTGAACTCCTTAAGGGGAGTTTAACAAAACCTAGGAAAAGTGTTGTGAAAGTGCAATGGGAATTAGATGGAGAAAAAAAAATCCCCATTTTGGACACAGGAGGATATCTTTGTGTCACCTGAATACGCTGCACTGCTATACTTGAGTGGCAGTGATGGCCACTCTGGGCCTGTAATTCAGCGATTTTAAACTTCTCCCAATTCCCCAAGCAGGCCTTTCTATATCTGTGACAAGATGAGGTTACGGCGTGTCAGCTCAAGCACGATACTCACTCATTCACTCTCACTCATTCGCTATTGCACCAAAATCACAACTTGATAAACCATTCCCACATTAATGTCTTCCACTTGACACTCATATTTGATCTATAAGCTATTTCTTTTGACCCTTGACATCTCTAATGTGCTGAAAAGCTTATTCTTTTCACTGCCATCGTTTCTACTTCAATTTTCTGTTTCTGGAAATAGAAATGGTATTTTCATGAACATGGCACAGAAATTGAGCAGGTGGTCATTCCCTGTGTGTTCCTCAAAATCACTTTGTTTCTTTGACGTGCATCCATTTGTTGAGGACATGTCTTTGACAGTTGAGATGACAAATACTGTCATCTCTCCTTTTCAGAACAAACCCTGATTTTCTGTTCTACTCTGGGTCATGACTGCTTTTGCAGACAATCCCTTTTTGAGGTTTGTGGTAAAAGCAAAGCAGAGGGGTATGGTCAGAAATGGACAGGTCACAGTTTCAAAGCATATCATCAAGAGTCTCGACTGTCATTAAACAAAGTGCTGCCAGAAGGTCTAAAACCATGTAGTTTGCAGCCAAAATGAGTGTCACGAGGATTACACCTGGTTATTCCAAACTAGTTACAGAAATGTTGTAGCATACAGTTCATTTACACAAAGTAGAACACATCAGTCAACCATATGTTTCCAATAGTTTATAACTGCATCAGACAAACAGTTTTAACACGTCTTTGAAAAAAAAAACTGACATGAAAAGCTTTATAGAGCCCAATGTAGGAAGCTATTTTAGTTTTTATTAATTCCTATTTCTGCTTCTTCCCAAAGCACACAAACTAAACAGCTAGCTTTAATCTTCACAAATTGATTACTGGAATAACAACCAGCCTAAAAATTCAAAGAATTTACACATTTATAAAACTCCAAATGATTTGTGTCAGAAGATGGGACATTCCTCCTGTTGACCATTATACACCGTACATAAGTCTTATTTATTTATTTTTTTACATACCTGAGCAAAAATATTACTACGGAATTGGAAGTGTCACAAACTCGCTCTTGTCTTTTCTATTCTGAATAGTAGTCTTTTTTTGTGTAAATGTCTGTATGTCTTTTGAGGTAAAGACTCATTAAGTTTAATTAACATTTGCACTTTCCTGTATATTCTGTGCTTGTGCAACCTAAATATATAGTTATTAGGAAAATGCTACTTAAACTATGTAAATTCAGCATTTTGTATCTTTGATAGCAATATTCTTTCTTTATTTGGTATTTTGGTCTGAACATAAAATTATTTTGACATTATGTTATGAATTTTGAATCAACATACATTTATAAACATATTCATCCGTGTTCATCATAATAATTTAGTACCATTTTGTATTGATACATGATAATTTATTCGCATACTGTCATAAACCATCAAAATCTGTGCATATCAGAAATGTTTGCTCATCATTATTTGTAAAAACATGAGTTGGAAAAATCATGAGCCACTATCCAAAAAGCACAGATAAGTTAATAAGTTGATAACTTTATCAAAGCCTCATCTTGTAATCCATACCCACACATTTCAATGAGCAAAGTTAAGAAGGTCCTTGACACTTTTCCATCAGTGAGAACCAAATTAAACTATGCGTTTCTCTTTTCCGTTTAGCTTTTTCTAATCACAGTGGAGCCCTTATCACACGGTCTGCACCTTAAAAGTGCTCTCCTCTTTTCTTCTTTGACTATCTCAGCTTCAACAACACCATTTATTTTGAGGCCAAGACAAGCCAATCTTGTTTTTTTGTGTGCACTGCCTGGCTTACTTGTATCTCCAGCTTCATCAAGCTCTTGATGAAACCCATACCGGCCCTTGCGTTGATAAGGTAAGCCCGCCAACAAAATATATCCATCATTCATCTACTTAACTCACACGCAGGCCAACCAAAGCGCAGACGCTTACCTGAGAGAGTGGATATGTGGCAGCCGCTTATTCTGTAACAAGATGGGGATTAGAATTGTGAATGAAATCGCACCGTCTGCGGCCTAAGTAATCAAAAGGCCTCAAACAAAAAGAAGCCGCTAATTCACGTTGGTGGAATCACGACATTGGAGTATCATTCTGTTAACCCTCAATGTTCCCCTTCCATGCACACAAACAAATGCATAAAACCTTATACATTTTGTTGTGGGACTGCTGCCAAAGCTGAGCCCAGGTTCAGCTGAGTAGTTGATCATCTCCGATAGCATGTAATTTGTGTAAGCAAATTACATACCCCCCCCTCCCAGTATCTGGGAATACTAGTTTGTGTGCCAGAGGGCTAAAGGTTGCAGAGTATTCATAATTGAGCACAGAAAATAAGTGCAACATGGAATCAGTTGGCATGACAGTGCTCTTGGGGGTAGAGTGGTGTGGACTGTAAATATGAACAGAAAGAGTAATTACGCTCTGGAGAAGTAAGCTGAGGTTGGTGTTGGCATGTGTCCCTTTAATTTGTGTGTGACTAAAGTCAAGTCTACAAACTGGTTCAAGCTACGCCCTCTGACCATATCTTCATCTTTACATTAGTCCGTAAAACCCTGTGCAACCTTTGAATGATGTAATTTCTCCTGCAACTCTTTGCTTTGTTTCTACAGCGTCTGTGTACACAAGGTCATTTAGTGGCTGATCAATAGCTTGTATCGAGCCTACACTCCCCCGCCACCCCCTGTTTCTGAAATGGCCGTTAAATCGATGGGAACAAATGAAATTAAGCTCCTGGGCGGCTCGGAGGAGCAAATGATCTTCCTGTGATTAATAACACACTGTAAACGCGTCTGCGCTGGGTGTATAACATCAGAGAGTGTTTCCTTGCCTCGGTTTGTTTCCTCGGGGCAAGAATAGGAGAATAAAGACGTGATAATGGTATTTTGTCAAAGGTAGCAACATTTTGTAAAACATGGAAATGAGAACAAATGGCATTGTTTGCAAGTATTTTAAATTAAATTAAAGTTAACATTGTGCCAGAAATCCGGGATTAGATGAAATGTAACGGTATTGTTATGACACGTGTAACACGTACAAAGCAATAAAAAGCAGTTTAGCATCTATTCAAAAAGCGATTCAAAAGGTGGAGGTAGTGCAAAGAAAAATATACAATGGCTAATTGTTTACAATGTGTAAGCTTTAAAGGCAATACTGAAACCGTCTGTTGTGTGTGCCAACAGCTTGGATTAATTCTCAGCTCTTCTGTTAAGAGGCTCTATCCATTGTCACATTCCACCTTCACCCCAGCTCCTATTCCTCATAGTTACTTCCTGTGTTGTATTTCATTTAGTTTTATATCAATTGTCACAATGAATGCTTGGTTTTAGTGGATAAATGGGACCCTTTCACTGCTCTCTCTTCTTTAAGCCATGTTTCTACTCTTGTACTGCACAGATCGAGTCAATATGAAACAGTTTGGTACAGGCAACCCCTGAGCATTACATTTCTACTTTTCTTAGTGCAGAAGAACGATGCCAATTTGGAAGATTTCTTAATTGTATATTAAGTTATTGTTTCTAATAAAGACTTGCTGCTACTAACTAGAATAAGTATTTGAGTATATTCTCATTTGTCGAAGCTGGGCATTGCTGTATACTACTGCAATAAAAATTGAAAGAAGACTGTTTGCGATATATTCCTGGATCTAAACTTTAAATTGTGAAAGCTTCAGTCTCACTATTCTTGTTAATGCAATGTAGAATGCAAATGCATTGTTTTTTTAATTTTTAAACTTGAAAGATTGTTGCTAAAAAACATTGGCTTTGTATTTTAGGCTGTGTAACTTAATCCTGAAAATACAATACATCGTCTTAAAATCATTTTGATATTTCTTATACAAAAGTAGACTTTTCCCAGGGCCGAGGATCTGTCGCAAGAAAATACGTGCCTGACGCAGTCTACCACAAAAATGACACCAAGACATGTTCTTTCTTCCAAACTTGCAGCTTGGATAGTTTCTACTTGTGAACAGTATGGCAGCCGCTGACAGTAGAGTTGCACATAGAGGAATCTGATCTATCTGCTGAGTAAAACTTACGCAGGGCTGCTTTAAAATGCCACTTTATTACCACTTTCTCCTTGGGGTATGATTATATATCAATTACATGTTTCATGTAACGTGTCTGTGAAGGTTCTCAGTCATCCAGTACTTCTTGAAGAAAAGTTTTAAGTAAAAGCATCTGGACTCAGTTTTCAAGGTGAAGACGTTTCGTCTCTAACTCCAAGAGACTTTCATGTACCATTATTGTTTTGCATCTCTTTTTCAATTGTCATTTTAGCCATATTTAACAATAGAAACCCTTTTAAAGGTTTGCTGTAGCAATCCCAGTGGAACTATACCTTTACACTATTTTTATATATCTATTATTCAGGCCATAGCATTATGGCCAAATATAAAATAGAAGATCTAAGTTGTTTTAGATTAGGTTGCCTTTCACTGAACCACAATTGCTAAAGCCATGCAATTCCTTATACAGCCCAGCACCAACCTTGCAAAATTATTATTGATGTACTTCATATACATAAAACCACTGCATAAAACTTCAATTTGTGGACAAAATTGTTCCATACTGCATTTTTAATATTTACTCAAAGTTAATTGATTTTCCTGCAGCTTTTTCAGCCCTGCACTAAATATTGCTGTAACTGTATCATTCTTAGCCTGCTGTTATTCCCATCGCTGGCACCTGCTGAGTTACTTCTAAAATTGCAACACAGCACTGCTTTAACCTTGCAATAATCTTACTTGGCACATAACTTTGTTGCTGTTAGACTTGCGGGACTTTTAAAAATTACCTGCAGTATTTTCTCACAACAGTCCAGAGCACACTGTGCCCTCAGCAGTTGGCGTGAAACAATAATGCATATTGGATATGGAGATTTTTTTTCACTCCTCCAAGCTGAATCAGGAAAAAAATAAAATACTCACATTATGTTTAAATGTATCTTAACTAATTTGCAACAAGCCAGAGTGAGAGAGTTTGGATGTACCACCAATCAATAACTTTATTTTGAAGATGTGTCATTGATTAAGCTGCTGAAGAAGTCTCTCTTTATTAGGCTTCACACATTAAGATGTTTACTACATACAGTATATAGAACCTGTCAATCCTTTTTTATTCATTCATTCATTAAATGTAATTTCAATAAATTAATTTCTATCAACTGCTTTTTGACAGGCTGCCATGTTTTTTTTTGTATTTATAAAGCGCTTTTCCACCTAGTAGGCACTCAAAGTGTGAAAACGACAGTATGTGGTGGAGAGTGGGATATTATGATGTTTTGGGATGTTTCGAGCGGGGATCCGCCCACCTGTCAGTCGAAGGACGGTCTCTCTACCCACTGGCTACTGTCACCCGGTTCTGTTCATACAGCTGAAACCCTGCTTACTGTATTAGTCTATATGAAACCTTTTAAAACCTTATCACAGTTTGAAAAGTCCACATTCACTTTTTTCTCTTTAAGTCCCCATCAATATTGCAATTCAGACTAACATTTGCCTAAGGCTTATCTGTGGTTCATGTCAATAAAGTGAGTGGGTAGGTTTGATCCCATGATAAACTGTTATAGGGCTGTTATAAAGGATGAGGTCGGTGGGTGTGAGTGTGTGTGAGTGAGTGAATGAAGAACAGTGCCACCTCTGCTCTGGCTCGGCCTTTAAATAGTGCCAACAGACCTTGGTCTAATGTAGCAATTATGAAACGTAAGTTAGGCTTCAGTTCTATCACTTGTCCAGCAGAGGTACAGAGACCTGAACCCTGGACCTCAGTAGGCTAAAGTAAATGTGTGTTCACACTTGTAGTCCACTTCATTAGTTTCCTCCAAAACAGAAAACAATATTTATTGTTTTGTTCAGTTCAGCTAAAAGCCCCGAGCGTTCACAGCTGACACTCTAGATGGTGCTGTTAGCCCAAATGCTAATTAGGCATGTGTTTTTTTTTTTAGCATTTTAGCTTCTCAGTGCTTCAAATTTGACCTCTTCTCATTTTATTTAGTTGAACTGTATTGTTTTGGTTTGTATTCTTTTATGACCTCTGGGAAACTAAACGTTACATGATGTTTTCGTTGAGAGTGTATAAGGTTCTTTTTGTTTAAACTCGTCTATGGCGTTCACACTTGAATCAAACCATACCAGAGTTCACTTGGAAGTGCTCCAAGACCTCTGTTTTGCACTGAGGTTCAAGCTTTCACACTTACTATATCTAAGTGAACCGCACTGACAGTTCAATCGCACCAGAGTCTGTTTGAACCACACCATACAGTGTAAACGCACCCTTAATCTCTTTGTATAGGCAGCAGTTCAACCCCTATTTTGCACGTTCTAACATTAGTGTCACAGTCTCAAAATTTTTATTGCCAAATTATAACACCACTCTCTTTTTTTTGGCCAATAAAAATTGATATGTCATAAACAAACAGTTCTTTAAGTTTTTGTGGTCATAGCAATATCCTTCTTTTGTCTGTTAACAGGGACTGGGGAAACAGCAGCTGATACTGTTCAGAGCTAGTCAAGAGACTCACAAAAAAAACCTTGATGAAGATGATGAATGTATTATTTTATTAGATTATAATATTATTTAATGTATTAAAATATATAAGTAAGTTAGAGAATTGGGACTTGTTGAAAATATTTTACCTTTAGTCACTCTACATGTTGAGTTACTGGTGTCTAATTTATAAGAGATGATAGTTTTAAAGCACATTTTCTGTCAGTTTATTTTTAAACCCTAATTGAGGCCGTACATGACAGCTTCTTGAGAACTTGGAACTTGAAAAAATGTAAATCTTAAATAATTTGTTAACAGCAAAATAAAGGTGTGGGCTTGCTCATAGCACCCCAGCTCAGCCGCCATGTGTTGGAGTTCACCCCGGTGAACGAGAGGGTCGCTTCCCTGCGCCTTCAGGTCGGGGACAGGTCTCTCACTGTTGTTTATGTCTATGGTCCAAATGGCAGTGCAGAGTACCCGGCCTTCTTGGAGTGGGGTGCTGGAAAGTGCTCCGACCGGGGACTCCGTCGTTCTACTGGGGGACTTCAACGCTCACGTGGGCAGCGACAGTGACACCTGCACGTGGCACCAGGACACCGTAGGCCGGAGATCGATGATCGACTTTGTAGTTGTTTCATCTGATCTCCGGCCGCATGTCTTGGACACTCGGGTGAAGAGAGGGGCGGAGCTGTCAACTGATCACCAGCTGGTGGTGAGTTGGATCCGATGGCGGGGGAGAAAGCTGGACAGACTCAGCAGACCCAAACGTATTGTGAGGGTCTGTTGGGAACGTTTGGCAGAGCCCCCTGTCAGAAATATCTTTAACTCCCACCTCCGGCAGAGCTTCGACCAGATCCCGAGGGAGGTTGGAGACATCGAGTCCGAGTGGACCATGTTCTCCATCTCCATTGTCGATGCGGCCACTCGAAGCTGTGGTCGTAAAGTCTCCGGTGCCTGTCGTGGCGGCAATCCTCGAACTCGGTGGTGGACACCGGAAGTAAGGGATGTCGTCAAGCTGAAGAAGGAGACCTACCGAGCCTGGTTGGCTCGTGGGACTCCTGAGGCAGCTGATAGGTATTGGTAGGCCAAGCGGACTGCAGCCCGGGTGGTTGTAGAGGCTTAAACTCGGGTCTGGGAGGATTTCGGTGAGGCCATGGAAAAGGACTATCGGTCGGCCTCGAAGAAATTCTGGCAAACCGTCCGGCGCCTCAGGAGGGGGAAGCAATGCCCTGCCAACACTGTTTACAGTGGAGGTGGGAATCTGCTGACTTCAATTGGGGATATTGTTGGACGGTGGAAGGAATACTTTGAGGATCTCCTTAACCCCACCGACACGTCTTCCACTGAGGAAGCAGAGGCCGAGGGCTCGGAAGTGGACTCGCCCATCACCCGGGCCGAAGTCACTGAGGTAGTTGGGAAGCTCCTCAGTGGCAAGGCACCGGGGGTGGATGAGATACGCCCTGAGTACCTAAAGTCTCTGGATGTTGTAAGGCTGTCTTGGTTGACACGCCTCTGCAACATCGCATGGCGATCGGGGACAGTACCTCTGGACTGGCAGACCTGGGTGGTGGTCCCTCTTTTCAAGAAGAGGGACCGGAGGGTGTGTTCCAATTATAGAGGGATCACACTCCTCAGCCTCCCCGGGAAAGTCTATGCCAGGGTACTGGAGAGGAGAATGCGGCCGATAGTTGAACCTCAGATCCAGGAGGAACAATGCGGTTTTCATTCTGGTCGTGGAACACTGGACCAGCTCTATACCCTCTCCAGGGTGCTGGAGGGTTTATGGGAGTTTGCCCAACCAGTCCACATGTGTTTTGTGGATCTGGAGAAGGCATTCGACTGTGTCCCTCGTGGCGCCCTGTGGTGCTCTGGGAGTATGGGGTCCGGGGCCCTTTGCTAAGGGCTGTCCGGTCCCTGTACGCCCGGAGCAGGAGCTTGGTTCGCATTGCCGGCAGTAAGTCAGACCTGTTCCCGGTGAATGTTGGACTTCGGCAGGGCTGCCCTTTGTGACTGGTCCTGTTCATTATCTTTATGGACAGGATTTCTAGGCGCAGCCAGTGGCCGGAGGGAGTCTGGTTTGGGGACCACAGGATCTCGTCTCTGCTTTTTGCAGAGACGAGATCCTGTGAGAGACGTGAGAGACGTTGTCCTGTTGGCTCCATCAAGCCAGGACCTTCAATGTGCACGGTCGGTTTGCAGCCGAGTGTGAAGCGGCTGGGATGAGGATCAGCACCTCCAAGTCTGAGACCATGGTTCTCAGTCGGAAAAGGGTGGCTTGTCCCCTCCAGGTTGGTGGAGAGCTCCTGCCTCAAGTGGAGGAGTTCAAGTATCTTGGGGTCTTGTTCACGAGTGAGGGAAGGAGGGAACGTGAGATTGACGGATCGGTGCAGCTTCTGCAGTAATGCGGTCGATGTACCGGTCTGTCGTGGTGAAGAAGGAGCTGAGCTGTAAAGCAAAGCTCTCGATTTACCGGTCAATCTACGTTCCTACTCTCACCTATGGTCATGAGCTTTGGGACATGACCGAAAGAACGAGATCCCGGATACAAGCGGCCGAAATGAGCTTTCTCCGCAGACTGACGGGGCGCTCCCTTAGAGATAGGGTGAGGAGCTCGGTCACTCGGGAGGAGCTCAAAGTAGAGCCGCTGCTCCTCCACATCGAGAGGAGCCAGCTGAGGTGGCTCGGGCATCTGTTTCGGATGCCTCCTGGACGCCTCCCTGGGGAGGTGTTTTGGGCATGTCCCCGGGGAAGACCTAGAACACGTTGGAGGGACTATGTCTCTCGGCTGGCCTGGGAACGCCTCGGTGTCCCCCCGGAAGAGCTAGAGGAAGTGTCTGGGGAGCGGGAAGTCTTAGACTGCTGCCCCCGCTACCCGGCCCCCGGATAAGCGGTAGAAGATGGATCTCACATCAAACAGTGAGCGTTATACAGAGACTATAGAGCACTAGAAAGCCAGATAACACCCATATCTTTATTATGGGTCACAACACTACACCACCAATTGCTGTAAGTTTACTTTATTTTTCTTGGAAATACTGGGCCCTACTACTTTGGCTGATACTGTGATGGGCTGTACTCTTTTATTTATAAGAGCCACTCTATATTTGATCTGGGAGTGTGTTTGATATACAAAAAGAAACAGGTTTAGAGAGGTGCTGTTGGCTCAAACATATATAATGTATATATAATATATATAATATATTATAATATATTATATTATATATTATATATATATATGTATATATAATATATATAATATACATATTAAACCTGTCAAATCCAACTAAAACCTGTTTAAATCCAACTTAAATCTGTCAAATCCTACTGAAACCTGTTCTCCCCACAGTTCATACTGACATTGTGTCCTTGGGCAAGACACTTAACCCACCTTGCTCCCAGTGTCCGTAGCACTGGTGTATGAATGTGTGTGACTGTGGAGGTGTGTTTGGTGGTGGTAGGAGAAGGTTGAGCGCCGTTTGTGTGGCAGCCCCCCTCTCTGTCTGCCCCAGGAGTGGATGTGTGTGAATGGGGTGAGTGGAAGCACGATATAAAGTGCTTTAAGTGCCCAAGAAGGGTGCAGGAAAGCGCTATATAAATGCATGCCATTTACCATATAATAATAAACAATTTATTTAATCAGGACAGTGCATGTTAAGAAAGTTTATAAGTTTATTTTAGTCACTTTAAAATAGAAATATAGGCAATTGATAACACCATAATCTAGAACAGCAGAGACCGAAAGGGCATAGGCTGCAGTCTAACCGTATTGTCTGCCTACCCCTTTTTACATGTAAATTAAAGTTGCAATACAAAACAAGATGGAGAAAACACAAAACACCTGGCACATGTCATCTCTGGTGGTAGCTCCTCTTTGGATTAGTGTTTTTCATACATCCGTCCATCTTCTTCCGCTTCTTTCTCCCTAGAAACTCCAGCTCTTTTGGTGGAATACCGAGCCGTTCCCAGGCCAGCCGAGAGACATAGTCCCTCCACCCCAGGAAGGCGTCCAGGAGGCATCCGGAACAGATGCCTGAGCCACGTCAGCTGGCTCCTCTCGATGTGGAGGAGCAGCGGATCTACTCTGAAATTCTCACCCTGTCTCTAAGGGAGTGCTCAGCTACCCTACGGAGAAAGCTCATTTCATTCCTTTCTGTTATAACCCAAAGCTCATGATCATAGGTGAGAGTGGGAACATAGATCAACCGGTAAATCAAGAGCTTCGCCTTACAGGCAAGTACATCAACCTCATTTCTTTAGAAGCTGCATCGATCCATCTGTCAATCTCTGGTGCAATCCTTCACTCACTCGTGAACAAGACCCCAAGATACTTGAACTCCTCCACTTGAGGCAGAAGCTTTCCACCAAACTGAAGGGGACAAACCACCTTTTTCCAGAACCATGGCCTTGGACTTGAAGGTTTTGATCCTTATCCCAGCCGCTTCACACTTGGCTGCATTTTCCCAGTTCACACTGAAGGTTCTGGCCTAATGAAGCCAACATGACAACATCATCTGCAAAAAGCAGAGACAAAATCATGTGGCCCCCAAACTGGACTGCGCCTTCCTCCTGGTGAAATTCCTGGTGAAAAAACTGGGGACAAAGGGCAGCCCTGCCAGAGTCCAACATGCACCGGGAACAGGTCGGACTTACTGCTGGCAATGTGAACGAAGGTCCTGCTCCGGTCGTGCAGGGACCGGACAGCGAGTGAGTACCATTTGAAGTCAGCAGATTCCTATCAACGCTGCTAACCCCTCCTGAGGTGCCGGATGGACTGCCAGAATCTATTTTTATAATTTTTTTTCTTGTATTTATATTGTGCTTTTCCATTTAGTAGACACTGGAGGCAATGTGGGTTGGCAATGTTGGTTAAGAGTCTTGCCCAAGGACACAACAACAGTATGTGGGGGAGAGCGTGTGGGGGATGTTATGATGTTTTGGGATGTTTCGAGCGGTTGACCGATGGGTGGGCGGTTAAATTTTTTTTATGTGATAAAGAACATAAAAAAAAATTAAAAATAAGGAAAATGGGATTACATTTTAAACACCAATGATTGCACTATGATTCCTAGTGTGTGGAGTGCTGTGGTAGGCCCTGAAGAGAAGAATGGTTTTCTCCTTTGCTCCACACCTAAGCCCATTTATTAAGGTGTGTTTATCATTCATAGCGACCCAGGTTAAGTGTCCTGAGAGTAATATTTAAGGCTTTGGGTCCCAGTTGGCAATTAAGTACAATTCATTACAGCAGACACACAGCCCTGCAGGGGAAAAGGCAGGCACTGTGGCAATACACTGTAGCAAGCAAGGGAGAGGAAAACACACATGGAAAGTAGAGAGAGAGAGAGAGATAAAGAAGCAAGAAATTGATTTACAAACTAGAGTTGTATTAAAAGGCAAATGAGAATGCTTTTGAAAAAAGTAAAACAGTAGAAAGAATTTGATCAAAATAGGTTGTATTCCACTGATGGTTTCCTTGGCTGCACCACCACCTGATGCTGTAGAGCGTTAGCCCTGGCACTCCCTAACACAGAGAATTTCATGCCTTTCATTTGTTGCATTTTGATGTTGGGAGTGTAAGATGTGGTGGGGCTTTCTTACCCTGCAGAGCATTGGCCCAACACTGACTCTCTTTTGAAGACTGGACTCCCAACTGGTGAATGTAGACTGTTGAATAATCTTTTTTATTTTATTTACTGCAACAAACTAAAGCACTTTAACTAACTCAATTACTCATTTAGACTCTCCAGTAACCAAGCTGCAGATCCAGTTGTGGACTTAGACTGTCAATGAGGTATTGATTGAGTTGCTTTTAACTTTGTTTTCAAGGCTTACTGATGATTAAAAGCATATTCTTTAATGTCATGTGCTTTATTGAGACTCAAGATGAATAGACCAGAACAGTAAACTGCTGAGTCAAATGAGTTCTTATGTTTATAATGGGAAATATTGTTACCATTTAAAAAAGATCTTGAAAAGCATTAAGCGAGATGTCAAAAACTCAGCTGCCGCTAGCTTGTAATGTGAAGTGAAGAAGAGATTATAAAATATTAGTGAAACATAAGTTGAGTTTACATGTCAACCATAAGGCCAGTAGCCAAACCAAAGTTATTGTTTTAATCAAGTATGTCGGCTACGTAGGATTTGAATAAATAAAGGAGCTTGAGCTTTGAAAGTTTTTCATCAAAGTTAGGCACACCAGTCATTGTCCTCCCATGTGAGGTAAGATGACTGATGATTGTTTTTAATGTCAAAATTTTAAAGTCTACATATGAACGCCCAGAAAAGAAAGACTTTCCAAATGGAGATTGATGATCCAGAAATTTTTTCAAATTGTCAAGTTTTTTAAATTATTTATAGTTATTTATCAAAACTGGTGCAGTGGGAAGAAGCCCACTTCCTGCCCTGCATGCTCAGTGGAAACACACTTTTTCTGCCCGTATGCATGTTTACATGGCAACAGAAACCTACTGCAGCTGGAGCTTTCAATAATAAAGGGTTTTAGGAACATTTCAGTGTCTCTTATTTGGTGACAGTAACCTGTTAATTTTCTATGAGCACCAGCCTATGGTTGAAGATAGCTGTGAGCGCCTTGTGTTTGGCAGCCCCCCTCTCTGTGTGTCCCAGGTGTGAATGTGTGGGAGGGGTGGTGAATGGAAGCACAATGTAAAGCGTTTTAGGGTACAAAAAAGCACTAAATAAATTTACACCATTTACCATATGTATATACTATATCTTTATATTCAGCCTAATTTGAACAGTGCCAAGGTTATAAAAAGCTATTTATTTTCCTCAAAATTGAATCAATAAAAATTGAACTTGCTTTGGAAACTATATTGCACTGTATTCAGACGTGCCTTATTTTACTCAAACCTAACAAAAGTTAACAAAAGATTAAAATGAAGAAAAATCTAAATTCAATACAAACGTTGTTCCTCTATTTATTTTTACACGTCACGCCATTGATCCCATTGTAAACAGAAAGCCATGCATTCAAGAAGCCTTGTCTGACTAGTAGACTTGTTTAAACAAAACACATGTCTTGTTTATACAAGTCTACTAGTAAAACTTCTTTAAAGGCCTTTTGAGGTGAATATAAAAACTAATTGTGCTGAACTGTATGTAAGACAACACACCACACCTTAAAGTTCATAAATTCAAATCCATTGCTTCAGTTTCTGTGAACCTCCAGCCTTACATCCTCGTGTCTTTCTTTGCCTTACCTTCCTTACACCCTCTATTTGTGATAATTATTCATTCAGCTCTCTCATTGCATGCATATGGGCTAAGAGGTGCTGTAATCATTTTTATGATGGAAAGCATTTTCCTCTATAATCCCACAGAGTGTATGCCAGCTCTCACTTCGGCTCTTTTCAAACAGCAACAGAGGAGGCTGTGTCTCTGGAGGCTTAGCATTCTTAATCTGAAGAGCTTTTTTAACAAAATGGCTCACAAAGCTGACAGGGTTTGAGCTTTTTCTTTTATGGGTTAATGCTATAGATGCAGATATGAATAATAGTAACTTCTTTTCTGTTTTGCAGTTGTTTAAGTTGTTTGTCCCATAAATAAATGCCAGCTTTTATTTCATACAGAACTATCACAAATACATTTATGATCAGAATATTTCACTATAAATATTATCTTGTGCTGACAAAATATGAACAGTGAATTATGTTTTCAGCAGTGCATGATCACTTATAGCTTGTCTATCATAGAAAATACATTTTTGGCTCCATAAACCTTAGAAGAAAACCTTACTTCCTGTTCCTTTTTCTACAGCTGTAATGGCCACAAAGACTATAGAATTCAGGGGGTTTGTTTCTCTCCAGACTATAGACACTCTACCTGTCTGCTCCTCTGCTGTCACACATCACATCAAGAATCTGATGAACTGTACCAACCTCACATTAACCTCCAACCCTGGTTTTCACTTCTCCACAATCACAGCCCATCAGAGGAGGTGAGTCATGCACACACCCCCAGCACATGGGACCGAGGGAGTGCACACATTCACACAGGCTCTCACACTGAGAGTGAAGAGAAGCTGCTCATTGACAGGGTTATAGAGAGCTATCACATCCAACTGGCCTCCGCTGTCAGACAGGGTCCACCAAGTCTGGAGTTTAATAGACTGGGGTGGCCTCCACACACGGAGCACTAACAGGATATTTTAAGATACTCAAGTTAAACTTCTAACAGTTCATTAGAAATATAGATTACTGTGCAGCAGATATGTAGCGCTGTCTTAGAAACTTTAATTTATAGTTTTACACTAATATTTGTAATTAAACTGAACCAGTAACCCTGTTTTTATTGTGTCCACACTGTTACTGATGGAATCAGTTGCCCTAAAGATGTTTCATGTCCTGCACACTGACATGAAGTCTAACAATCCCAAGTTCACTGACCCGCATGACCAGCCCCTTTGGATCTCATAGAATATGGTTTTGTTTTCAGACAATATTTCTCTCTGTGACCTTGCGTGTCTCTTTTAGTGTGGGAAATAATATCTGGCCTTCAGTTAAATCTTTGAAACTTTTATTTTTTAAAGGTCACAGTTTTGTGGTGTTATTCCTTTAGTCATATTGAATTCAAAGATTTTAAAATAAAAGACTTGACAATTAATTTGCTAAGCTTCAATGCTTACAAAACCTGTACTATTTAGGCATTAAGTGGCTATTTTAGTCCTGTCCTATTTTTGTTGTAGTTATGCCTTATTATTTTTCTAAATAATCTACTGTAACTACTAGTATTGAGAGTTAGGGCATGCACAATATTTCCAAAGTTTTTTTAAGTTTTATTATTTTGAATATAAAGTTTTTTTATCCAGGCAAACGGGAAGTGACCTTTGTTTGGGAAACTACATGATTTATTAAGTATTATATGTTAATATTTGTATATAATAATTGCTTGATAAGCTCTACCACTAAAACCAAGTCTCTGAAGCGTTGTGCCATGTCACATGTAAAGCACAACTGACAGAAGCCAAAACATTTATATAACTGAGAACACATAACACATATAGTAAATACATATACGTCATAATATTCCTAAATTTCTTAAGTTATGGATGTGCAGGGAACTTGTCGGTATTACACAAGCCAAATGTGTCAACCATAAGGGTAATTTGACAAACGTGAGAATGACACGAGGACATAAAGGACATCTCTCCTCATTGACTTTTATTCATTGTTCTGCATCTTGAGCACAACATATCATAACACATCATACGTTTACCCCAGCAGAATTTGGGATTTTATTTTATTTTTTTGAGATATGAATGAAAACACAAAAAGCTTTCTTTCACTTGTAGTGATAGTAAATCATAATGACAACAGAAACTACCCAAATGGCCCTGATACACAGTTTACATACCCCAGTTCTTAATACAGTGTATTGCCACTTTTTACATCAATGACAGCTTGAAGTCTTTTTGTGGTCGTTGTGGATGAGATTCTTTGTTTTCTCAGATGTTAAAGCTGCCCATTCTTCTTGGCAAAAAACCTCCAGTTCCTTCTTGAGCTGTCTTGGATGAACTGCACATTTGAGATTTTCCCAAAGTCGCTCAATGATGTTGAGGTCATGAGACTGAGATGGCCAGTCCAGAACCTTCACTTTATGCTGCTGTAGCCAATGACAGGTTGATTTGGCCTTGTGCTTTGGATCATTGTCATGTTGGAACGTCCAAGTACGTCCCATGCGCAGCTTCCGGGCGGATGAGTGCAAATTTTCTTCCAGTATTTTTTGATAATATGCTGATTTCATCTTGTGACTTTGTAGCTCACACATCCCCAAAACATCAGTAAGCTACCTCCATGTTTCACAGCAGGAATGGTGTATCTTTCATCATAGGCCTTGTTGACTCCTCTCCAAATGTAACGTTTATTATGTAAAGTTGTGGATGAGAGCATCATGGTTGAAGCTCGAGACTGTGAGCTGACACAGCTAATTGTTGTCTTTCCTGTTTCTGAGCTGTGCTGACCAGCTCACAGTAAGAGGCCGTGACAGCTCAGTGGTGTCCAGGCATGTGTTAAAAGCATTCCCAGCGTGCAACATGTCATAGACTAATTTCTCCTGTTTATTCTGAGGGAGTCCAGCCGAGCGTATGTTGGCGTTAGATTTACTATTTATTTTTTTTATTTACTAAAAATATACTATTTTTGTTTTTTCCTTGCGTGTTGCACATATAGTATGGCCTGCTTGAGCATTGTTGTGTGTTGCCACGCAACAATAAAGGCTCTCATTGAGATTTGTGTCACTTTGAAAATTCCTTTTAGCAAAGAGCATTTTCTACATGCATGCATTTCTTTTCACACTCTGTGGGAAACATTTTGATAATCCCATTTGGTTCCATTAAAGCAGATTTTTTGAAAATATAAACTTTATACAATCTGTAGAAATGTTGGACTGATACTTGCCTAAGCTTTCTAAAATGAAAAAAACAAAAAAACAAAAAAAACAGCCATTTACTAAATAAATGTCGAAATGTCAGACATACAGGCCTGCACAAATAATGTTGGGGCTATACAGCTGTCACTTAATGCAGTACTTCACACCAATGATCTGGGCCTGTGAGATACATGACTTTGCTCCTGTCAGGAAACTGCACAGGTCTCATAATAGGAAAAATGTTGAATGATAGTGAAACGGGGTGCAGCTAACCAGTATATTTTTATGAAGTTTTTCAAATTAAGAGATTTTTTTTGTACACGCAATTGTTTATTATAAAGTTAGAGATTTTAAAATTTATGGACTACACAAAAATCATATGTGATAGTGTCACTCCTGTGAGAAAGTGAGTTTATTGCACTGTATCTTTTCACTGACAAATAGGTTAGAGTCACCGTTGCTAATTGTGTTCATATCAGGGATCTGATTTTCCACAGATATTATATTATATTATATATATATATATATATATATATATATATATATATATATATATATATATATATATATAATAAGCTTATAATTTGATTGTCCTATAACCAGGAGGTTGGTGGTTCAAATACCTCTCGCCGCAGGTCATACTGTTGTTGTGTCCTTGGGCAATATAGTTAACCCTCTTTGCCTCCAGTCGTGTTCCAGCTGTGACACTGGTGTATAAATGTATGAAAATGTTTGGCGTTGGTCAAATAGGCTGTAGGCACAAAATGGCTGCCTCTTCACCATCAGTCTGCCCCAGGGCAGCTGTTGCTACAGATGTAGCTTACCACCACCAGTGTGTGACTGTGGAGTGAATGAATAATGTGAGTGCTTTATGAAACGTATTGGGGTATATATTCAGAAACATAGTTTCAGGCTACATCCTTTGTTTTGTAGCTGAAAATGAAACAGTGTTTGCTATTGTGATAACTTAGTTTCACCTGACAAATTTTGCACACAGCGAACTGATTATTTTGTTCATAGTAATTCCAATCTCAACTGTGTTTAGAGAAATATGCCATTACGTTCACAAACAAACAGAATCTATTGAATGGCTCTTTAAGACAAAGGGAATAGAGTCGCAGTTAAGCTACGAGATTTTTTTCAGACAGATCCTTTGCTGCTCCACTGAGTGAGTGGACACATCTTTGTCACCTCCGCCCTCTTCTCCTGTTCTCTGTGTTTTACGTGACTCAGTAGAAATGAACAGTTTTTCTGCAGTTAACCAAAGCACTGTTGGGGCCATTGCTCATAATTGATTTATTATTAAAAACTTTATTTTAATTAAATAAATCAGCAAAATTCAAATTGTGTTTTTATTTTTCAAATATATATTGCAGATCAAATGTTTGAATATTAAAATATTTGTACCTATTCCTAGTCTGAACCAGAACAAGAACAGCAGTGTCTCTCCAGTGCTCCAGACCTGCGATGCACCACAGTTTATAGCTCTTCACTCTGAGGATCATTCGGATCTGCTGTGGATTAGATGAGGAAAGGTAAATGTGATCTGGTGCAAGTGTGAAGGAGTCTAGTGCTTAAGAAAATACAGTGTAAACTTGCTGCAGGTTGGCCATAAGACTTCCGAAGTCCCGATACCTGAATGTGATGCATTGCTCTGTTATACAAGATTTTCTTTAGTGGTGGCAATATAATGACAGTATTAGGAAATGGTTCAATTGGCCTAGGTGTAAAATATGTGGCTTTGTTTAATGTTAACATGCACACATGTATTGTGTTTATGTTTATACTCAAAAAAGAATTAAAAAAAACAAAAACAAGACAGAAATCAGTTTTCTTTGTAAATGGAAAAGTGGATATGTGAACAAGTTTCCCATTTATTCATGAAAGCCCTCTAAAAATTTCATAACTGGCGGCAATTGTAATCCAAGTTTAGATATAAATATAACTATTTGCCAAGGGGTCATTCCACTTCTGGCGAGTAGCAGAGAACCTCCTGATTCCCTCCAGGTAATTTTAGAACAATATGATGTAGCATTTATCAATAAAGGTCCTAGGAAAATTTAATTACTGGTGATCGTTTTTACAGTAACTTTAGATGTAAATTTTGTAATGACTGGCACAGGACTCCAACGCACAACACAGGGTTCAGAATGGTCTGTGTACAAAGTATAATTAATTTACGTATGTACAAGTTTACAAATGAAAATCCTCGTTTTCAGGGTATTTCCTTGTGTCATTCTCAAACTTTGAACATCAAATTTAGAAAAAGGACGTCGGCTTTGAATCTGAATTCAAGTAATTTCTACTCTCTGACATTTCGCCAGTTGTGACATGACAGCTCTGATGTAGGCTATATTAAATAGATAGAAATCTCTTAGTCAATTTCTTGTACCAATTTTCTACCGTGAAAAAGTTATTAGGCACAATGCCATTGCCTATTCCTAGCAATGAAATTAATATTACACAAGAGATGAGGTGGTAACTGCAAGTGGGCATGGACTGTGGGCAACAACTGTGTCTCAATCTGGCCATTGTCCAGGTATGCCCCGCCTATGGCCAGATTGAGACACAGTTGTTGCCCACAGTCCATGCCCACTTGCAGTTACCACCTCATCTCTTGTGTAATATTAATTTCATTGCCTATTCCTAGCAATGAAATTAATATTACACAAGAGATGAGGTGGTAACTGCAAGTGGGCATGGACTGTGGGCAACAACTGTGTCTCAATCTGGCCATTGTCCAGGTATGCCCCGCCTCAAGCCCAAAGTTGCTGGGATATCACCCGCAACTGGACTTATTTATTATATATTATTTATATAGCACAATTTATACACTGGTTCATTAAAAGTGCTTAACAGAAATAAAAGTCAAAATTTTATTACATAGACAAGTTAGAATAAGAAACA
Organism: Neodontobutis hainanensis; assembly: GCA_024349245.1. Classification (NCBI taxonomy): domain Eukaryota; kingdom Metazoa; phylum Chordata; class Actinopteri; order Gobiiformes; family Odontobutidae; genus Neodontobutis; species Neodontobutis hainanensis. Next base: position 1,702,932 of record JALDNG010000042.1, on the reverse strand, counting down.
TAAGAAAAATTAAAAAAAAAAAAAAAAAAACACTTTCAGATGTCTTCAGATGTAGGCAAAGCTAAATAGAAAAGTTTATAACTTCCCCTTGAACATTTTTAAAGTTGAGGCTGTTTCAGATTTTTGCTGCATGAAAATTAAACGCTGCTTCATCCTGTTTAGTTCTAACTCTGGGCACAAACAGAAGGCCTGTCCCAGATGTTCTCAAAAACTGGACTGATCTGGTTGTACTTCCTGGTTTTGGTGAGAACCCGCAGCTGTCTTAACCCTTGTTTTGAGAGACGAGTGAGTAGGCCGTTACAGTAATCTAACCTGCTGGAGATAAAAGCATGAATAAGTTTTTTTGTTTTATGCAGTGATAGAGTGAATGGGTCGGTCCATTTTCACCTGCTGTGAGTGCAATGTAAATCTGAGTGTCATCTGCATAATTATGGTATGATACGCCACAGCTGCGTTTTAACTGGCCTAAAGGAAGCATGTAAAAATTGAATAATAGGAGTTCCAAGATAGATCTCTGTGGAGCCCCACATGTCAGGGCGATTTGGTGGGATACAGTTACCAACCGAAACAAAGTACTTACTGTCTTCAAGACAGGACTGACACTATTTAAGGGCAGTTCCAGAGATACCTATCCATTCCTCTGTGAGTCCACTGTGACTCTCAGTGCACAGCCATGTTTTAAGCGTTTCCCTTAAGTAGCTTCAGAGTAAAAATTCAAATGGTTCATCATCAGTGTGATCTGATTTGTTTTTGAGCTACAAATACTAATAGAATAATTAAACATTGTGACCGTGTGCGGCACGTGAGTGGCTGTGGTGATGGAGGCGTAATTTGTTTGTGACCACAGTTTTATCCAAAGGAGGCATGGTTTATTGTGTCTAAATTGTATTAATTTGAAATATTTTGCCAATATTTCAATAACTGCATCTATGTGTTGTTGACTGTTTACAGCAGCTAATGTTCAGCAGGAAATACAATATATTAGCTACATTATTCATTATTAATTAATTGTAGCAACAGTAGCTTTTTCTAACACTCCCTACACGAAATATGTTTCTGTTGCTATGGATGCAACAGTTCAACCGAGCATGGATGTTTGCAAAAAATGTTTGCAGAAAATACACCACTAAATTTTACTAATCTGGGCCACCATGACTGAAGGTGTTCTTGAAATAGAAAAGTTATAGATAGTAAAGTTATTTAGATATTTCTGTGGACCAGGATAGAGAAATAAGCTGTAATCTAGTGTATTCAGAAACCCTGTAAGACTTTAAACAAGAACAACAGTGGTTTAGAAACCCTGGAGTGGATTTTGATGTTTTTATTGTCTGCAGAGACTTCAGTCTTCTGCTCTTTCTGACAAACAGCTGCATGTACTATAGTGCTAAGTCCTGTAGTTCAAGAGGTGACATCTTTTTGTCATAAGCCTGTCCTTTAAAGATGCACTGTATGTGTTCTTTGCTGCCGGCATTAGTTCTCATTGTGACTTTTATTTTATTTCAGACTAAAAAGAACATTTGGTACAAAATGTATTGACTGAGAGTGCATGAGTGCAACTAATTGAGAGGCAGATTTTTAGCTGATGTAGTATCATTACTAACAAAGCATGGTAATGTTCTGGGCTGTGTCCAAAACCACTACTAACTCAGTTCTTCTAGATTTGCTTGTAAAAATTGTGGAGTCTTTCAGCGATGTCGGCGGGAACCTTAGCTGCTGGGGACACCTGTATTCTTCAGGGGATCTCTGGACTAAAGAGACTACACAGCCTCGAGAATGACAATCAACACACACAATCAATAATACTTTCATTTTAAAGTTGAGCACTTACAGCAACTTTGTATTGATTCTCAGTGACCCTTTACTCTTGGGGACAAGTGGGATTCACGCTGTGCCACCAAAAAGCCAATCAAAGTATAACACAGCTACTGGAAGCAACTGGGACTGTATTGTTGGTACAAAATGGTACAAACAAAAAGACAGACAGAATTTGAAATACAGCACTGTATTTTGATTTGCTCACACAAAACCAATCACTCACCTTTCACATAGAGCTTAGAAAGTACCTAGTGTATATGTTTATTAGCTTTGTTCTGTCTGTCTCTGAGCCTCTTCACTTCACCCACCATCAGAGAAAGTCTGAGAAAGTCGACTGAATTTAAATGGGATAAATGATAAATCTTAATAAGGGAATATTCCCTCTGATCTGGAGGCCAATATGGAGGAAAGGTGATGAATTGAAAATGATGAGAAGACTTCTTTAATTTTAATTTTATTTTTCCTTTCTTTCTGTCTTTCTGTGTGAGGTGCCTGTTTGGAGTTTAGTTGAATAATTTACCAGCCGAGCAATATAGCGAGCTACTCTAATAAGATGGAAAAGCTCCTTTGTGTCAACAAAGATGTCTCCTAATTGAAAAGCCTTTGATGAATTATGATCACCGCTTTGACAGTTGCTACAGTCTCTGGACACATTACAGGAACATACTGTTTGATCAGCTACCTTATAGGGTGCCTTAGCGCTCCAAAAACAGCTTTTAATATGCAATTAACTGTGGCTTAAATTAAAAAAAATATTCAAAAATTAATATTAGAACTGGACCTAAAGAGTAGCTACATATACAAAGATATTTTTTATAAATGGATTTTTTCTCCTTTAGTTAAATGTTTCTGTACAATTTTTTTTAAATGTGTCCGTCCACTGGATGCCATAAAAAAAAAAAACTCAGCTCAACAACAATATAAATCTATCCATCCATCCATCTTCTACCGCTTATCCGGGGCCGGGTCGCGGGGGCAGCAGTCTAAGCAGAGACGCCCAGACTTCCCTCTCCCCAGACACTTCCCCCAGCTCTTCCGGGGGGATACCGAGGCGTTCCCAGGCCAGCCGAGAGACATAGTCCCTCCAGCATGTCCTAGGTCTTCCCCGAGGTCTCCTCCCGGTGGGACATGCCCGGAATACCTCCCTAGGGAGGCGTCCGGGAGGCATCCGAAACAGATGCCCGAGCCACCTCAGCTGGCTCCTCTTGATGTGGAGGAGGGGCGGCTCTACTTTGAGCTCCTCCCGAGTGACAGAGCTCCTCACCCTATCTCTAAGGGAGCGCCCCGCCACTCTGTGGAGAAAGCTCATTTCGGCCGCCTGTATCCGGGATCTTGTTCTTTCGGTCATGACCCAAAGCTCATGACCATAGGTGAGAGTAGGAACGTAGATCGACTGGTAAATCGAGAGCTTTGCCTTACAGCTCAGCTCCTTCTTCACCACGACAGACCGGTACATCGACCGCATTACTGCAGAAGCTGCACCGATCCGTCTGTCGATCTCACGCTCCTTCCTTCCCTCACTCGTGAACAAGACCCCGAGATACTTAAACTCCTCCACTTGAGGCAGGAGCTCTCCACCAACCTGGAGGGGGCAAGCCACCCTTTTCCCGACTGAGAACCATGGTCTCAGACTTGGAGGTGCTGATCCTCATCCCAGCCGCTTCACACTCGGCTGCAAACCGCCCCAGTGAACATTGAAGGTCCTGGCTTGATGGAGCCAACAGGACAACATCATCTGCAAAAAGCAGAGATGAAATCCTGTGGTCCCCAAACCAGACTCCCTCCGGCCCCTGGCTGCGCCTAGAAATCCTGTCCATAAAGATAATGAACAGGACCGGTGACAAAGGGCAGCCCTGCCGGAGTCCAACATTCACTGGGAACAGGTCTGACTTTCTGCCGGCAATGTGAACCAAGCTCCTGCTCCGGTCGTACAGGGACCGGATAGCCCTTAGCAAAGGGCCCCGGACTCCATACTCCCAGAGCACCCCCCACAGGGCACCGCGAGGAACACAGTCGAATGCCTTCTCCAGATCCACAAAACACATGGGGACTGGTTGGACAAACTCCCATAAACCCTCCAGCACCCTGGAGAGGGTATAGAGCTGGTCCAGTGTTCCACGACCAGGACGAAAACCGCATTGTTCTTCCTGGATCTGAGGTTCGACTATCGGCCGCATTCTCCTCTCCAGTACCCTGGCATAGACTTTCCCGGGGAGGCTGAGGAGTGTGATCCCTCTGTAGTTAGAACACACCCTCCGGTCCCCCTTCTTAAAAAGAGGGACCACCACCCAGGTCTGCCAGTCCAGAGGTACTGTCCCCAAACGCCACGCGATGTTGCAGAGGCGTGTCAACCAAGACAGCCCCACAACATTCAGAGACTTGAGGTACTCAGGGCGTATCTCATCCACCCCCGGTGCCTTGCCACCGAGGAGCTTCCCAACTACCTCAGTGACTTCAGCCTGAGTGATGGACGAGTCCACCTCTGAGCCCTCGGCCTCTGCTTCCTCAGTGGAAGACGTGTCGGTGGGGTTGAGGAGATCCTCGAAGTATTCCTTCCACCGTCCAACAATATCCTCAGTTGAGGTCAGCAGATTTCCACCTCCACTGTAAACAGTGTTGGCAGGGCACTGCTTCCCCCTCCTGAGGCGCCGGACGGTTTGCCAGAATTTCTTTGAGGCCGACCGATAGTCTTTTTCCATGGCCTCACCGAACTCCTCCCAGACCCGAGTTTTTGCCTCCACAACCACCCGTGCTGCAGCCCGCTTGGCCTGCCGGTACCTATCAGCTGCCTCAGGAGTCCCACAAGCCAACCAGGCTCGATAGGTCTCCTTCTTCAGCTTGACGGCATCCCTTACTTCCGGTGTCCACCACCGGGTTCAGGGATTGCCGCCACGACAGGCACCGGAGACTTTGCGGCCACAGCTTCGAGTGGCAGCGTCGACAATGGAGGTGGAGAACATGGTCCACTCGGACTCAATGTCTCCAGTCTCCCTCGGGATCTGGTCGAAGCTCTGTCGGAGGTGGGAGTTGAAGATCTCTCTGACAGGGACTCGCCAACGTTCCCAACAGACCCTCACAGTACGTTTGGGTCTGCCAAGTCTGTCCCGCCTTCTCCCCCGCCATCGGATCCAACTCACCACCAGCTGGTGATCAGTTGACAGCTCCGCCCCTCTCTTCACCCGAGTGTCCAAGACATACGGTCGGAGGTCAGATGAAACAACTACAAAGTCGATCATCGACCTCCGGCCTAGGGTGTCCTGGTGCCACGTGCACTGATGACACCCTTATGCTTGAACATGGTGTTCGTTATGGACAAACTGTTGCCAGCACAGAAGTCCAATAACAGAACACCACTTCGGTTCAGATCAGGGGGGGCCGTTCCTCCCAATCACGCCCCTCCAGGTGTCACTGTCGCTACCCACGTGAGCGTTGAAGTCCCCCAGTAGAACGATGGAGTCCCCGGTTGGAGCACTTTCCAGTATAAATGTACACATAAAAAACGTATGTGTATTGGCGAACACTGTCTTTTTGTTTTATTGTTTTTCATTGCAGGTTGTATAAGTCATAAAGTGCATTGACATTTTTCTCTCTTTGCTTTTTTTTCTCTCTCTTAGCGTCAGAATTTAATATCTCCTACTCTTAAAGCATAAGATATTTGAAGTTAATAGACCACAATACATTTTCAATTGACAGAATGGCACTATAGCCCCACATATGTCAAATCTCCAAGAGATGGGTATGGCAAATGGCTGATGTTCTGAAGAAAACATTAGTGAGCGACTTTAGATGTAGTTGCTTGATATTAACATCTAGGCTACAGCAGCTGAAAGGTATAAGCTGGCACAAACTGTGCCTGTTTTTTTTTTCTTTTTTTGAAGTTTTTTTTTCTGTAAAATATTTATTGTGAGACTTCCATAAGAACTGACCTAAGAAAACAACACAACCTTAGAAATGGCAGATTGTATAGTGTTTAATACAGATTTTTACATAGGTACGTAGTATAGTACAACATTTATTTATATTGTCTTGATCGTTTTTAATTGTGCTTTTTTAAACAGCAATGGTATTTTCTTCCAAGACAGCCGCATGCCTGAGAACTGAATCAACTTGATAGTGTGAACAGATAGAAAGAAAGAAAGAAAGAAAGAAAGAAAGGATCTTGCTCGTCTTGCTGTGAGGAAGTTATAGCTAGGTTTGTAATAGAGTAATAGGCATGTGACCTGTGAAGAAGGATGGTGTTAAAGGACTTATCTGACCTGTGTCTTAGAATGACCTGGGCCTTCCATAACCGAATGAAGCTGCCCTACAGCAGCATGTCTGCTCTGCCCTTTCGCCCACTCGACAGTGCTACAGCTAGCGAGGGTAGGTGTGAATAAATGGCTTTCCTGAGGTCACAAATGAATTTCTATCTACCTGTACACCCATCCATCTCCCCCTCTTTTCAACATTGGCACCGACATCCCAGTTTGTCTGCCCTGCCCTCGCTCCAGCAGCCTCACAGGCTCCATATCTCCTGCAGATATAGTAAATCAGTGACCGGTGCGTTTGAGCCACAAACCATGGTATTTCCTCATTGCTCACTCACTATCCCCTTATCGGCAGCTGAGCGGGGCGTCTGGATGCTATCACGCGCCAGGCAATCAGAGATACAGCCATATGTCATAAATAGGTGTCAACTCTTATTACAGCAGGGAGGGGTTCAAGGCACACAAAAACTCACTTATCAGAAGGACATAGCTGTGACATACTGTATCTTCCTCGTTATTCCTCTCTTTCTACAAATAACCTGCTCTGTGCAGCATAGCACCTTTCTTGACAGGCCAGTAATATTTGATCAAAAACACAAATATTATACCTCGCCCCTCTACTCTTCAGCACTGTGCCACTTTCTTTAATGGACCTGTAAACTGTTACTAAAGTTTATTTAAAGGTTGCCTATAGGAACGAGAAGGACACACAGGACCTCGTCTCCACACAGTGGCAAAAACTATCAGGTTATTTGTTAGAAATTGGTATGATTTATTGCTTTGTGTTCACTTTGGCCTAGTTTAGGAGAAATTGATATAGGAAAAGTTTCTATATGTCATTTTCTCATTTATTGCATTCCCTGTTGCTCCCAGCTGTTTTGTGTTGTGTATGTTTAAAATACAGTTTGAGGGTCTTGTTAGAGTTCAGCCTAATATTGTTTCTTGTAAAACTAAAGAAAAAAAGGTAAAAAAAAATTGTCAGAATTGCCTCATAACTTTTATTAAGTTTATGTGTCTCCTTATGAGAAAACATAGAGCAATATTACAAAATAGTCTTTAGTGCTGCAGTTTAATAATAGATCTTTCATCACTCCAGCCCCTTATGCAAACTTGCTCGCACATGCACTAAAGCATGGAAAAACATAACAATTGGTCTTTTATGAACATTTTGTTGTTGGCATATACAGTCTGCCTGACTCTCACATCTGCACAATCAGTTTACACAAACCCTGTGTGCTACAACTTTCCAATAAAGCCACACTCTACTTATACTTTTTGCCAAACTATAGAAGAGAAACGTATATGGTTCTATAAAAGAAACTCTGAAACCATATAATCACAAATATAAACAGCTATAATCACACATGGTTAATCGCATGCTCTATTGTGTATAGCCTCAGGCCACCGTAAAGTGTATGTGTGATCACAACTGCCCTGTTTGGCACTCTTCAGCTGTGGCACTTATAGAAAGAGCCTTCACATTACTGCTGTTGTTTGGCTTTAATGTGGCTTTATGCAGGTTAACATTTTCCCAACAATCATGTTAGCCAAAAGCCTTGTGCATCCATGTTTCTATTTAGCAAATCTACAGTACATAGTATACTGTTATGAAATGCAACGTTTCTATATTGGATTTCTCTCCTCACTTGTGCACATTCACCACATTTTTCATATTTAAATATTTGCTACATATAATTATAATTTAAATAGTTAAACCGGCATTTTTCAGTGCAGTCAACTGGCCAAACATGCACAACACATCTGCACTGTTTAGATGTAATGATGACATTTAACCCAGTTTATAACATAAAGCTCAGACTCCAGCTGGGACTTTATGTACGTACTATACCTATTCTTTCTTTTCTCTCCCACATTTCACCTCTTCGCTTCTGAAAGTCTTTGGAACAAGACAGAAAAGCAATGCTGCATTCACTTGAAATGCAGAGGGCAGACAACAAAATGAATGTAATTTTAGTCAAGGAGAGAGTTGACAATACCTGGTGAGGCTTTCAGAAATAGTGCTTATAGGTGACTTGACCCAAGTAGGATCTGGAAACTCTTCACTTCATTTGAAGGATTATTTTGTCATCCTTTGTTTAATTGTTATTATTTTTTTGTTCCATTTGTTTTTTTGCTGCAATCTCTTCCTGTCTACTCCCTATCGCGGTCTGTCTCTGTCTATCCCTTCCCTCTTTAATTTTCAGTTTTGGGTATGTGTGATGGCCCACCTGTCTCTTCTGTACCAACCAGCTTGGCCAATAAAACCGTCCTCTTAGCCCACTTCTTATTACTCTGTTGTCTAGATACGATCTCAAGCAGGCTAGAGACAATTGTATTTGTCTGGCTTTCTATCTTTTTACTGATCGTCCTTAAAGAATAGATCAGGTTGGAAAATGGCTTAGCTAAAGCGCAGTGGAAATCCTCGGCTGACCAGTCTCTACATGTTTTTTTCAACAATACGTTCCGCAACAATATAGTGGTTCAACTGTAAGCCAATTACCAATTTATAAATGACAAAATCAGGCCATGATGCAAAAAGATTAAGATGCGGATTAGTTTAAACCTTGTTAAACACTTAGGGGTCACCAAAAGGGAGTCGGGGTGATGGCCTCCCATTCAGTGGTTAATGTCCATGTACTGAGTCTGGGGTTCACACAGGGGTTTTAACCTACCCTGTCACCTAAATTAATGAGGTAATTAAGAGCTCAGGTGGAATTAGCAGTAGACACCTTAAGGGCCCTCAGGCAGGCAGTATGTAAAGCTTTATGTAGGGGGCAGCCACTGGCAATGGAAATAGCGGTTAAGAGCGAAGAGGTTAAATTGGACACAAACAAGGCTATATTAGGTTTGATTAGATCTATGGAGGTGCTGTTTTTTGGCAACACAATTCATACGTTGTTTTTTTTCCGATAGTATATTGTTTGGTGCATGGATACCATTGTTGCTTGACCTCATTGCACAAAACAACATCTGTAAGATAAAATATAACATGCACGTGGTGTTTGTGTGTCAACACCTATAAGCACGCCCTCAGCGCTGCGTAGATGGCCTATTTCTCATCTCTAATCAGAGAAAACAGGCATAACCCCAGGTTTCTTTTTGAGACAGTTGCTAAGCTAATCCAACCAAAAACAACAAGACTCCTCTCCCTTTAGTGCACAAGACTTTTTAGATTTCTTTAATTATAAAATTGAAGCTATCAGAGATAATATTTTGTCCTTGTCTTCCTCGGCTATTGCTCCCATTCACTTGGATCCACTGACCTCTCGTCTCTCATTCTTAGATCCTGTCTCCCTCGAGGAGCTGACAGAAAGAAAGAGTTTCTTTGTGTAAAGCAACTACGTGTCTCCTGGATATCCTCCCAGCAAAACAGCTTAAAGAACTGTGGCCCTATGTGGGGCAAATTATGTTAAACATTATAAACTTGTCCCTGTCTACTGGCACCGTTCCTTCCCTTTTCAAACAGGCAGTGGTCAAACCCCTGCTCAAAAAAACTGCTCTGGATCCTGGATGCCTAAATAATGTCCGTCCTGTCTCCAAATTACTTTTCCTTTCCAAAGTCCTTGAAAAGTTGTGCTAAAATAACTATCTTTCATTAATTTTCTACCGATTAGTCCCATTAGGGGTCAGTCTGCATTTAGGGCCTCTTGTTCCACTGAAACAGCTTTAGTTAAAGTGACAAATGATCTCCTCCTTCAGATGGACGAGGACTCAACGGTTCGGTTATTGCTCGATCTCAGTGCTGCATTTGATACAATAGATTATGCAGTACTAATCAACAGACTTAAAGATGTTTTTGGCATCTCTGGTTCTGCTTTTGCTGGGTTAGAATCCTATTTGTGTGATGGGTCTTTTGTCTCTTTTAATAAATCATTGTGTGCCACAAGGGTCTGTGCTTGGTCCCATACTTTTTCTCTGTATGTTACACCATTGGGACAAATCATCAGAAGTTATGGCATTGTAATAATGATGATACCCGATAATACTGATATCATGCGTCTAGAGGCCCGCCTCATTTCAATAAAATCATGGATGCCTGAAAACTCAGATAAAACAGAGCTCTTGTTAATTGGTCTTACCGGTCTTTGGCACAGATTCAACAGATTCTTACTGTCTCGATTGCTTCCTATTCATGTTAGAGCTGATAAATTCTCCTGTTAATAAATAAAATCCCCAGTATCCCCAATTGTGGCTCACCTGCATGGAGGAGGTGGAAAGCAGAGCCCCAAACTCTTTCCCAGGTACAGTGTCAAACAACTGGTTTTGCTATGTGGATGACAGAGCCAGGAATCCAGGAAGTGGAAGTGTTCATAGAGCATATCAAGGCTGTGGATCCTCACCCACAAACAGAGCAATGTGGTCTATGCTGTCCAACGCAGTGAAGAATGCATTGATAGGTATATATAAAAATGTGTCATCCGATTAATAAGAGAATGTATCAACAAAGAAGGCCCAATCCCGATGGAACTGCAATCTATCTCTAGCTCAATGAGAATGGGCATTCTTTTGAGGACAGCAATGTCTGAATCCTGGCCAGGGAGGAGGTTTGAAAAAGGAGTAAAGTAAAGCATCTTTGCAAAATGGAAAAAGCCCTCACTTAACAGAGGAGGAGGCCTTAGGTCCAACCTTAATCCCTTTTTCAAAATTGTATTGAAAACAAAATCAAAACAGTTTCTTTCCAGATGGACATTAACACCTGAAGGGAGCAGTTATGTTAATGACCCACAGGAGCATAATGACTCCTCCACCAGCACTCACACTGCCCATTCAACTCTAATCAACAATGACACCAGACTTTAACCTTGCCTAATCACAGTAAACCCCTCCCTCTGAGGGATATAAAATTCTCTTATTAGCTGAATTCCCTTGGATGAGAAACCAAATGTCTTCACCTTCAAAAACCTACGTCCAGATTCCTTTGTTGAAAACTTTTCTTGAGTATGTCCTGGATGACTGAGAATCTCCACAGACATGTTTTTCTTATCAATAAATGGTTACAATTGGTCCAACAGTAACCTTTATATGAAGTGGAATTTGCTGTGAAGGTAAAGCATTTTTAACCCATTTCACTTAAAATAAATGATTACGGTTGACCAGGCGACCATCCACCCAGCTGTAACAACCCGTCTAAAATATCCTTAATGCACTGTCTGTGGTTTGATGCTAGTATTTAGTCCACTTGAGAAAGTTGAACTGGGGGTGTTTAAACAGTTGACAAAGGTAAATGGTTATGCCAGCTGCAAAATATGCTTTTAAAAGACACTAGGGCTTTGTCATAAATTCAGTTTATTTTTTTACAATTTTCACTATGGGGATGTACTTTGATCTTAAGCCAGTATTTCAATCATTGTAACAGCTAGGTCCATTGGAAGGGGTAACTTATGTAGACCTTAATCCAGTTAAATACTTAATCATTAGAGCTTTGTACAACTGCTCATACAATCACATTTAAGGAAAATTAAGTAATCATGTTCAAATTATGTGCTTGTGACCAAAAAAAGCCCCATATTTGATGCATATAATTATATAAGGACACCGGGAGGAGAAATGAGAAGCAGAGTGATTTTACAAGTGATTGAGTCAAAGACACAGGTGGGTTTTTAACCTGTCGTTTTTCTAATTCCAAACACCACAGGGTGCTTTGGGAGGTTTTCTCAGACAAACACGCCAAAACCCTATTATATTCTCAGTGATCATTTTTTGTGCATGCGTCAGAGCTAATTATGTTCACTGTTCACATTTTCCCTGCTAGTGTCAATGATACCTCATCAGTGTTTGTCAGAAAGCAGGCAATAAAACTAAAAAAATATTTTCAATATAGCCTGTAGGTCATTATAATAGTGACAACCACTACAAGCAAATATATATTTTTTTCTTTAAGTTTGTGTAACTTCAGAACTAAACATTATTTTACAGTAATGTATATATACACAGTATATAACAGAAGAAACAGAGTATAGTACAATATCTGTTTGCAGTATGTTAACATACTAGAAGAACTGGCGTACATGGTGGGCCTTCTGTAGAGTCATTGCAAAGCATGTTTATTATTTTTTAAGTAGTAATGCTCACAATATTCTAAACAAAACAGTATATCTTAATCAGCATAACTCTAACAATGCTGTACATTACCATTTTTGTTAGGAACCCTTTCCAAGACAAAGCAAATACATTTTTATTGTAATGATTGTTGCTTTACTGCTACTTGTTTGTCCATGTTTTGTATTGGTGTGATACATATTCATCATAGAGTGACTTAAATAAAAGTATGCTTACACACAGATAACATGCATTGTGCATTTTTATTTAGTAGAATGCAGTATACTCCAGTAATCAGGCGATAGATTACACCACTTGACTAACCCCTGTCAGCAATCTCCAAACTCTATAGTAGGCTGTAATGACACTTTTCAGTCAAACTAAATAAACAAACGTTCCTGGTCTGACAAGACTTCTGTTAAGTATAAAAAGTTCTGTGAAGGGATTCTAGTCCTTCTCTCTTTTGCAAAAGCAATGGGTATGGCTTGCTCAAACTGTGCTTATGTGGACCATTTTCAATGAGTGTTAAAGTGTAAATTGAGATGTGACTTTTTGTGGATGGAGTTTAATCCAGTAATCAAAGGAATTATATATCTTTATAGAGACACTTGGGTAGGCAAACTTTAAATGGTCATTTTGTCTATATAGTCAGACATTTTATACATTGAATAAATGTCCGCCCACTCTGACTAATGGGACTACAGAAATAGCTGTGTGTATGTGTGTACTACTGTGGCACGCTCACCACCGGTGGTTGTTGTGGTGGCTGTTTTTGTCAGGAGTGTCCTTTCAGCTCGTCCTCCGGTGTCAGTCAATAGTTTGGTTCCTGCAGGTTTGACTTTTCTCCTCTAGCACATAACAAGAGACCCGTTGCGTACTCTGCTGGACTGGCACCCTCCTCACTCTACTGCTTCTCGTCCTGGGTTTATCCACATATGACACCTGCCACTACCGCTTTCTCCACACACTCTGACGTCTCATGGCCTCACCTGCCTAGTCTCTTCTTTACCACCTTCACACTTTAACCCTGAGTGTTTATTGACCTGTTTGTGCCCTTTTCTGACTCCGAACCACAATCTAAATGTCAGCTTTAAAAGTAGATCGGCGTGAGACTCTCAAAGCCTGTCAAGCACACTCTATTTTATTGAAGAACACTCCTGACAAGCTGCCTAAACATACTTTTTGTCATCCTTTGTTCCAGAAACGTCCAGGATCAGACCACGGGGCATAGGTGAATTTGTTTTATCTGACATTTTCAGCAGTGGTATTCTTCTTCTTCTTCATTCTCATCCTTTCTCCTCTTCCTACTTTTCTTCTTCTTTTTTCAGGCTCAGTGAACTGAGGGAAAATGACATTTAATTACAGGAGAGCAGTCACGCAGTTCGGCTAATTACGATCCCGGGAGTTCAGTCATCATATCTAATTAACTTTCACTTTCATGAAAGCTTAATGCAGCTCCATAGCTTGGCTCTGCATGTGCAACACTTCAGGAATATTGACAACTCGCTGGAAATTAATTTAAAAAAAGAACTTATTACCAAAGAAAACAGAGTCATCTTTTAACCTCTTGAACGTCTACCTACATGCTTTTAGAAATATAGTCAGTGAGGAGGATAATCATAATTGATCGAGCCGTGCATTATACTTAAAAGTAAATGAATGTAATCAATCACTCAGAAGGTGGTGATAATTCATAGGCATATTGATTGTTAAAAGCGCACTGCATAGTCTGATTCACATTCATTATGACACTCTCAGAGGACAATCAATTCATTATTATGCTTGCCCTTGACCACATTGTTAGCGTGCTTACTGGGGCATAATTCACTAAGTGTATGCACACATTTGTTGACGGTGTCATTCTTCATATAATGAGTGACTTGGATTTATTGGACTTTGAAGGCCACTTTTGTTTTCACTGAAATATTTTAAATTCAATAATTGTTGCTGGAATTTGGATACTGACCATCCCCAAATCTAGGACTAGGTACTTAGTTTCCCAATATTAGACATTATCTTCTTCTAGTCCAACATTTTGTACAACCCTTCCCTCATGAAATCTTCTGGTAAGTCTTAATATGTAGAATAAAATTATTATATTTTCAGCACTACAATATGCATCTGTGTTGAAGAAAAAAAAAAAACATATTATTGATTTCTTATCATCTGTGGATTTGTTTAATGACAAGAGATATTTGGCTGGTGGACAGTTCTCTTTTACCTGATTAGAGAAACAATATAAATCATTGCCGGGATAAAGCGTATTACAAAGTGGGTTACTACTTTGTTCAGGCGGCGTTGGCACTAAACTACTAATCACGCCAGACATGCATGAAATATGTTAACTTGAAGGCTAACAGGAATGTGAACCAAATTGATCTGCTAAATTAACAGCACAGTACACTAAATAAATGGCACATACACACCCAAACAAGCAACCTCCTGTTTAACTGCTGTGTTTCTTTTCAATTAATTTCATTTGAGCCACAAATGTGAAGCGACCTTTGCAATGATTGTTATACAATTCTTATAAAGAAGTATGAACATGTGGGAAACAAGTGCACCTACCCCTTTTCCATTTACAAAGACAACTCATTCATTCCTTTTTTTTATTATTCTTTTTTGTGTACACAAATAAACACAATACACGTGAATTTATACACCCATTCACACACTGTCCATGTGTGCATGTTAACATTAGACAAAGAATAAAAATACTAAGTTAAGTAGACAAAGCCTGAGTTTGTCCAAAAGGATTGTAATCAGTACAGGAATATCACAGGCATTTAAAGGCTTAAATATGTATATCACCTGCAGCTACAATAAATGCCTTTCATTGTCACATTAACAGTGTAACCAAGTCAAGATTTTTTTAAATCCGAGCCTTTGTAAGTCTGTCCAATGCCGAATCGTTAGCGCCTTGACTACTGCAATTCTCTGTTCTCTGGACTCCCTCTAAAATATATTAATCTGCAACTCATACCGAACTCTAGATTATCAAAATAGACTACAAAGCTCTTAATGGCCACACTGCTCTCTACATTAGTGCTCTACTGACTCTAGACGAGCCAACAAGAGCTCTCTGTTCCTCAGCGGCTGGTCTCCTTGTCCTACCTCGTGTTCTGTCCAAAGCTGCTGAAGCTGTATTTCCTCACTTCAAGACAGTTTAAAAACCATCAATAACCCATTTCAAAAGTAGACTTAAAACACTCCTTTTCTCACTTGTTTATTAACAATAACTGTAACACATCTGCTCATGTTGTACACTTGTTAATGAATTTTTACTGTTTTTTTTATCTTTTATGAACCCCTTAATCTGACTTTTTTCACAGGCCCTGGCCTAGACCTCCGGATACAGTGTTTGTTTAGACAATGTAATATATATGCTGTATTATTTTTTTTTTTATTTAATGTTTCTTTTGTGTTTTTTTAGCACATTCCCAGTTTGGAGAAGCAGACAGGAGCAATGGCAGAGGCAAACCATCTAAAACTTTGAACACTACAGTCAGTGCCAGTGTGTTTTGGACCGAATGAATTTACATGTATTTATATTTTTGACTTATTTATATTCACTTTAAACCAAAGGGCTTCTCTCTGAGACATACTGTGGATGTATCCTCTTTGGACCACATATTTAAATTACATTTAAATTACATTCAGATAGTTCAGTCTTAAAGCATTTAATATCATTTTTATCAAACCTATTTACAGCTGAATGTAGTTTAGTCTTTGCGTCCATCTGCTTTTCTAAAATGTGAGTGTCTTGAGTACTACTGTAGGGAGTAAATTAGCTCTCCAAAAGTATCTAACCAAATGACACTGAACAAACCATTTATCCAAAGCGCTCTTGTGAACCCCATTTGTTTTTGTCTTTCTGATGTTGGTAATGGGATATGTTCCACTGTGAGACCTGCGATCGCACCAGCTCACAAAGCTCGGATCTAATTAGTGGCTTCAAATCCCTTCAGTCCACCCCAAACAATATAAAGGTCACCTCAATTGTTTTATATTAACCAGTCCGGAAAATGTTTTAAACAAAAATGCAATGACGTGTTATAAATCGCAATAATTTAGGACACCTACCATGTTCATCTCTAAATCGGCTTTTACACAAGAAAGTTTATTTCTGATCTTATTTTATAAAGCAGCAGAGTAAAAAGCACAATCATGATGCACCATGCAACGTACATATAGTGATTTAGCATTACACTGCGGGCCCCCCTCACACAGCAGTGTCGTGACAAATGTTAGTGGCCTGCCATAATGCTGCAAACATCAGCGATCCCCACAAGGAGGATTAATGCCTCGTCTGGCTTTTATTATGCTGTCCCGCTGTCCTTCGCTGCTCGCCCATTCATCCTTGTAAGATGTCCATATCTGTTCCGGTGCTGCCGCTTATGTGCATCCTCATGTGCATGCCTTCCTGCCTACCTGGAAGTGGCTGCATGCTGCTTGCGTTAGATCCTAAAAGTGCATCCCAGAAGAGGTTAAATCACTTGTCCAGCGGTGTGCTTTCCAGGGCCGTGTCTGGCTTGTCTTATCAATCTATCGACATGGCACCTGTGCTGCTGGTTGCGCTCACAGGCCGATGCAGAAGACGGGCCTTACCGCAAAGGAATACTAATGGAGATGCAGATAGCTTTTGGATTGGCTACCTCAGCAGACATTGATCCCCCTGCGGACCTCTGTGGTGGTGACAGATGGACTGTCACCTCTGAATAAGAGGAGATTGGGACACGTCCCCTCACATCTCCCTCAGTGGGTACAGCCTCACTCCTGTTTGTGTCTCTGCTCCTGTCCCATTGCTCCCTCTTTATGCCCCTTGCTCAATACTCATTCCCTCTTTAGCTCTACGCGCACCTGGAGTCTATTCCACAAAAAGGTCGCTGCCCGAGCCGCTGCAGATCATTTATCTGAACAATGCATCTTGGAAATACTCCAAAGTTTCTCACACAAAGTCACAGAGAGAACATTTTTAATCATGAATAACCCAGCTTTGTCCTGTTATGAAGAAAACAGGAGTGTGTTTGTGTCATGCTGAGCCCTTAGTCTGTCACTGGAGTGGCATTCACCTGACGCAGAATCCAGCGTGTTCAAGCTATCACTTTTACCTCAGAAATGTGTTAAATGCATTTTTTTTTAAGAGCGCAATAGTGAGTACTTTACTATCTGTCAAAATAGATAGTAGTCAATGCAAGTGCAAGATGAGCAAAGGAGATCACAAATGCAAAGATCAGAAGGCAAAAACACTTTATTTCCAAAATACTCTATGATAAACTAAGACAGGAAAAATGGAAGAGACCTCTCGAACAGCCACAGATAAAGAAATTGACTTTCACCAAGAGACAATGCATGCAGTAGGCTACATGGTAGGGCTGCACAAAATGTCGCAAATTTATTGTTTTTGCAATATATTATCAATTGCAATATCCGTATCGCAAAGAATGACTTGTATCAGAATAATGCTCTTAATACTCTTCCATTTTAGAGAATATTACTTTTTTCTGTCAAAATCTTTTAATCAAATGTCCAAACAACGCTTTAATCAAACTGTGTTCATATAAAAATTCCTATTTTAGACTTGGTTTATTTCTACATTTAGTCCTAGTTTAATTATGTTTAATCCTGGAATAGTCTTATTATAATTTTCTATACTAATTTAGCTTCTGCTTTGACGAGTGGAAGTTAGTGTTCCTATATATCGTTATCACAATATTTGAAATAGTTATTGTATGTTTCAAATTCTTCCAATATTTGTGCAGCCCTATAATTATATAATACATATCATTGAGTTTAAAGATAAATATAATAATTTAGTAACACTGACCTCAGTTCTTTTTAGTGGTTGCACGGTTTAACCATGGATATTGCTGAACTAAAACAAAAACTAAGTGGTGGCCTCCATTGAAAGAAAGAAAAAGTGAATATTGTGGTTTTATTTCTGCAAATGAGAAAGTAAATTCTTCACGTTTTTTACTCATTTTTTTGAGGAGAGACGTTTAGACCCTCTGTCCATGAGTGACAGAGGGTCCTGTGAAAATGATGACAGAACTTTGGCACATACCCCTTGCATACAGCTAAAATCCTAAAAAGTGTTTGGTACTGTTGTTGGTTTGAGGCTGTATATTTTATATTTCCTTCATGATGCTCTTCAGGGACTCTGCCTTTTCAACATCTTCCAGGCTCAGTAGTTCTTTCTGTTCCACCTGAAATCCTTTTAAAGTACTGTTTCTTTGTAAATTCACACATTTCAGCAAACTGAGTCAATATATCCTTGTTTGTGGATCCTTTTTAATCCACTGGGGCTATCCCTGGTAACCCTGTGTTTTTGACATTACCACTCTGTGAACTGTGGTTAATTCCCTCAGGCAAAGTGTGCAGAAACACAGATTTAAAGTTTATAGAGTTCATTGTGTTTATGGGAAAGCCCTTCTTGAATCATTGAATATTAGAATATGTTGCGTTAAAGTCATTGTGATGGTTTCTAGACACATAAACTAAAGTCTTTTATACACACTATGGTCCCCTGCTCTTATAACGCTAATGTGTGTAAGGGGGCGCGTCTTCATATCTAATACATATTTAAAATTTTAAATAATATTTTTTTATTATGTTGGTTGAAAAGACAGCAAAATACTGCTTGATTTTTTTGAAATCTTACTCTATGAACTGTAAATGTAGCTCATAATAAGCTTATAATTGGCAGCGTTCTTTTTTTTTGCCAACAAATCTGATTTCTAGAGCAAGGTTTGTGTGATTTTATTTAAATTGTATTCATACATCTCTACAGTAAAACTTAAATATCACAATAAATGTTTTTCCGTCATTGACAAACAGCTAGATATTTCTGGTCTAATGCTATCTGACTTTATAGTGCCCGCTAATATGTACGGTATTGATGTTACTGACTATCTTAAGATTAATATAAATGTATGAATATATGAAGTGAATTACCTGTTGCTCCATCCACAGCCTCTCCCTTCCTCCGCTCATCTCCAAATCCCACTTATCAGCCACCAGCGCACGAGTCGTATTGAGAGAAGCTATGCAAATGACTGTGAGGGAAAGGCCAGATCTAATCTTAAGGTTTATTCTAATTAAAAGTGATTTACTTTCCCTGCAATTCCCCAAGAGGGAAGCTTAATGTCCTGTTTTCAAAGGAGATGGCATCCTCTAACTCAATTAGGTGAGAGAAGATGCAGTTGGGTGAAGTTTTCTCTGGGTGGAACTGCTTAACATGCAGCCTATACAGACAGTGCAGGGGGACCTTTAGGCTTTTCAGAGGGAAAGGACAGAAAAAGTCAAGGTTAAAGATCGCCACTGTCTGTTCTTGTTCATGTTTTTGTTCAAGGGACCTGCATTTACTCAAAAAATATGGTTTTGCCTATGATCACAAGTAAACGACTATTTAGATGTTTTACTTTTTTTCTGAAGACCTTCTGAACAATTTTATATTAGTGATATACTGTAGATAGATGAGAGGTCAAAAGATTTGCCTTTATTTTGCTCAAATCCTATCCAATTTTATCCTTCTAAATTTAAATTAATTAAGTTAACAAGGAATGAGACTTTTCTTTCTATATTTTACAAAACCTTTTAGACTGAGTTTCTGCTCAGACATGAACATGTATTGTTCTGCTTGGATATAGCCATAAAGACTATCTGATATTCTTATGTATTACAGCATTACACATAGAATGATAATATAATTGTGGCAAAGATGGGGAAAAAACAAACTTTAAAGTGTTTTAAAAGCCATTCAAAGTTACTATGAGTGACAGCATACGTCAGAGATCATAGACAAACATCAATAGTGATGAATTACCACTGTTGATATTCTGCTCTCGTTCATTACCTTTTCTTTACTGAGATAGACTGAATTGCTTATGTACAAAAATGAATGTGTTGTTATTTATATCTAGATCTGTATAAATGTACAAAACGAGGAGGTGAGACATTGTGCTTTCATATTATGTCTCCTATATAATTTGATTTAGATCATTTAGATCTGGAGGGCTGTTTTGACTCATGTAGACAAACAATTAACTTGATTGGAAACAAATGTGTAGAAATCATGTTTATTTTATTTTATTCTATTTTTATTTATTTTTTGGGGCATTTTTGGCAGGAAACAGAGCGAGAGAGCGTGGGATGACATTGGGCAAATGACCCTTCCGAGAGTCGAACCAGGTCTCTTCCAGAGAGCTCTATATCATGTTTTTGTTAAGTGCATCAATACATCATTTTAGAATGAAATTGTAGGCCTTTGAATTAAAATCTAATTGTGAAGTTGAATAGTAAAGTTACCCTTTATTATCCCCTTGGAAAGATTTATTATCTGCAGCTAGTGAAGCAGTGTCTCCAGGTCTTGCACCATAACTTGGTCATGTTTGTAACTGGAGACTACAGCGCAGTTTAGTTTTTATTTATTTTTTTAATTTTTATTTTATTTTTTTTTTCAGTATGTACTGTATTCCATAATTTTGTTTCCCTTTTCTTACACAACAGACAGATGTTGAGCTTGAGTAATAATAGATTATTGTATCTACTTATTGTGGGCTTTTTAGAGATGTCCTGATCAAATTGTATGATACAATAAGGAGTACACACAGAAGTTATTAATTATTCATGCTCAGCTAATTACATTTACAAATGCTTTTTACAGAAGCATTTATCTGGTATTTTCCTAATGACACTCCACTTTTTGTGCGTAGATAATTACTGTAGTTGTATATAATTTGTGACAGTTAGGTCTTGTCACTTTTTCTTCACTAACAAATAAGCATCAATCATATAACATACTATATAATCATATAAAGGCAGGTAATTACAGCGTGTAACAGCTCGGTGGCCATTTAACACCCTAAATGAAGCTGCCCAACAATAACACATTATTAAATGTTAAACACATTATTCAGCAACTTCTGTTCAGTTAAATGTACTTCATTTCTTCCCTGTAACTATATCAAGATAAAACTACCTGAGCAAGCATTTGAGTAATACAATTTAATATTGTTTTTAGTGAAGTACTTAATAACGCAACACAAGGCAGCTTTTCAGATTTTAAATATCATTTTTAAGCTTACCTCCTCCCATTGTGCCAGGTCCAACCCACTTGCGTCATAGATTTGCCCTAAAGCAATGCAACATTTTCCCAGTTCGTGGTCCTGGCTTATGGACTTCCTAGCCACTGACATTTTAAGAGAAGAAATTTTACTGTGGCATCTGAAATGAATACAGCAGAACTAGCCTTTTTTGTTTTAACCAAGTAACTGAATATGCAGATCTGTTGGCTGTAAAATGCATAACACTGTCAGTTAAAGTTAGAGATGTGAAAAGTCAGACTGTATTTGTGTCAAATAATGTTACTCAAGAGAAGTAAAAACTTCTACTAAATCATTGGCAGTTCCTGGACTTGTGACCTCTCCTCCTGACAATGCTACCCACTTTGTCCCATAATGTCAAAAACTATTATTAACAGTAGTTTTTCCCTGAGAAATCACTGAAATTTAGGAACTAAAGTACATTTTCTAAAGATTCCTTGAGTAAAAGTATCTGCCATCTCTGACATTGTGTACTGTAAGTGCAAGTAAAGATTTCAGTCCCTGTCATCTGATCAAACTTAATGTGAACAAATCCGTCACCCATCTCCCCTGAGCTTTCAATTGCCTTTTTTATTTCTTATATCATCAGATATAAGAGAGAAGTCAGTCAAATTTCACTTTTGCAATAAATAACAGTATGATATTGGTACAAAAAAGGTACATTAATCACACAAGGCTGTTTTAAGATGTTCCAGATTAAGTAATTCAGCTGAAATTTTTTATTTAAATTGACATCTTTAATATGCTCAAGTGCTGACTCAAAACAAAAATTTGTCCCACAGTTGCTGAGACTTCTAAAAGTTAGACATAATTACAGCTACACAAGTACAGTAGATTCGATCGTGCCGATTCTAATGCAGTGAATAAATTGCATTTGCAGTGTAGGCCCTCATTGACACAGGATCCACTTAGTGCTGTCACTTCCCTTCACCACCACCACTTAGTGAATAAAGGTCAGGCAATCAGGCATCTGGAAGGACAGCTAATTTGTCATCCCTCGACAAACGTGTCAGAGTCCGATCTTGTCCGCAGGGCTTGATACCGCAACAAGCCGTAAAGGTTAAGAGATTCAAAGAGCGCCCCTCCTCTGCTTCCCCCGCTTGCACTGTCTCCATCTCAACAAGCAACATGCGACAGAGCAGAAAATTCAATTTTGGATTCTTACAGTGGGAGTGATACTGTTTCATGGCTGTAACTCCGAAAAGAGTCTTTAGGCATGTCGTCTGCCTTGCTCAGTTACACTCAACCCCAGCCCCAGAGAGCCAGACACTGCTGTCTTGTACATGCCACTCAGCTCATCACTCAACTTTTACTCCTCATTAGTTGACCGAGCTAACAAAGCCACCCAAATACCCCATGCATTTTTAATCAGGAGCTCTAAATATCTTCACAAATGTGATCATTAATCTTCAGTGCTGTTTCTTTGTTAATCAAATGTGTAATTTCACATTTAGATTCAAAAGGAGACAAATGCATGTCATTCCGAGCTCTTTGCCAATCTAACTGCGATGTGTGATTATAGAGGCATTACGAGGCGTCCCCGTTGTCCCTGAACGCATCCTAATGGCCTGCTTAGTGCAACCAACTCCTGATCCAGGTGTGAGGCCCCTTTTGACTTCCAGTTCAAGAGACACAAACAGGAACAAGTAACTTTGATCAGGTGAGTTCAGCAAACGTTCTCTGTGGAGATATGGTCCACTCGTTTGCCAGTAGCAACTCTTCTCAGGTGTATGGAAGAGTGTTTATCCATACAGATCCAATAAACTGCAAGTT
The DNA here is from genome assembly GCA_024349245.1 of Neodontobutis hainanensis. NCBI lineage: Eukaryota > Metazoa > Chordata > Actinopteri > Gobiiformes > Odontobutidae > Neodontobutis > Neodontobutis hainanensis. The sequence goes on along the minus strand of JALDNG010000042.1, from coordinate 1,679,954 downwards.
GAAGCATCTTAAGATCCCGAACATCTGTTCCCATGTTAATTACAACTTTTGATAAGACAGAGGGCCCAATCTTACGGGTGGCGGAAGCCTCAAAGTCAGTGACGCATAGGTTATATTCTATCTTCCACCTGATGCAGGTGTGGACAAGCTGCCATGCACCGCTTTGGGCGTTCTGTGGGGTTTGGGCGAAAGACAGATTAAGGCTTGATAACACACATGTATTTGAAGGCATTGAAGCAGCAAGCTATTTGACATTTATAAATAAAACAATTTAAATATATGTATTGATTTGATTTTTTGGGACATTTTTCTGAGAATATGATTGATAAAGCAAAAACTTTTATTTTACTTATAGTGGTTGGGTAAAGCCAATTAATGTCAAACAACTGTGTTTACTCTTTTTAAATCATAATGACAACAGAAACTACCCAAATGACCCTGATCAAAAGTTTATTTGTTAATTTTGGCCTGACCAACAAGTTGACACAAACAAGTTTGAATGTTTACTAAAGGTAACTATTCTCACCTGTGATCTGTTTGCTTGTAATCAGTGTGTGTGTATAAAAAGTAAATCAGTTTCTGGGCTCTTGACAAAACCTTTGCATCTTTCATCCAGGTCTGCACTGACATTTCTGTATTCTGAATCATGGGGAAAGAATTGCCAAATGATCTGCGGGAAAAGGTAATTAAACTGTATAAAACAGAAAAGGGATATAAAAAAGATATCCAAGGAATTGAGAATGTCAGTCAGCAGTGTTTAGACTGTAATTAAGAAGTGGAAAATAAGGGATTCTGTTGAAACCAAACTAAGGTCAGGTAGACCAACAAAGATTTTAGCCACATCTGCCAGGAAAATTGTTCAGTGATGCAAAAAAAAAAACACACTATAAAAAAAACACTATAACAAACTTCAGCTAAAATACAGGACTCTCTAAAACAAATTGGTTAGGCTGTTTCAAGATGCACAATAGGTAGGCACTTAAAGAAACCATTACTACGCAAATACCAAACATCACAGAGACAATTCTCAAAACTTCTGAAACAAAGTCCTTTGGGGTTGAACTTTTTGGCCAAAAATAAAAATTGAAGGCTAAAAAAAACATTTTACAAAAACAGTGCTAGTTCTAGTAGCATTCCTAGAGCTGAAGACTTCTGTGAGTCCAGACCCAGTCCTTCTCTCGCAGACCCACACATCCACCTGATCCCAGCAGGACACTAGACACTAGACAAAAAGCAGCGCAGATTTTCTGAACAATAACAGAGGAAGCAAGACATGTTTGGACTGTTGTGAACCAAGCTGGACACCCTGAACCGACAGCACATGCAGATACCGAGGGTTAACCTGCTGAAGTGTGTTCATGAGCAGATGACACGCATGAGAGCAGTCCTGTATAATTGTGGAGGCAAACTGGAAAGTAAGTAGCTGCTTAAGTAGCTGTATTTAGTCTACTGTCATTGTGGACTGATTTATCAAAGGATGGAGTGAATGAACACTGTATAACTGTGTGATGGACATAATGGCTGTTTTTACGTAAATAGCATGCATTTATATAGCGTATTCCTGCACCCTTCTCGGGCACCCAAAGCGCTTTACATCGTGCTTCCTCTCACCCCATTCACACACATCCACTCCTGAGGCAGACAGAGAGGGGGGCTGCCACACACACGGCACTCAACCTTCTCTGACCACCACCAAACACACCTCCACAGTCACACACATTCAATCACCAGTGCTACGGACACTGGAGGCAAGTTGGGTTAAGTGTCTTGCCAAAGGACACAACGACAGTATGAACTATGGGGAGAGCGGGAATCAAACCTACTACCTTCCAGTTGAAGGACGGCCGCTCTACCACTGAGCCACTGCCGTCCCAAATGTTATATGCTATTGTAAAGACAATAGCATATAATGTTATATGCTATTGTAAAAACAATAGCATATAACATCTCACTAAATAGATTGTGTGTGTTAAGTCCTCATGTCCATCTAAAACAAGGACGCACTCGGCTTTACACACCTGCTCTATACCTGTGACCTCTTCCAGCAGGTGGTCCACAATTGAACGCTGCAAGGTTTTGTCTGTTTGTCCTATAATTTATTATCTATTCATCAATCCACGTGCTGCTTCTCGTATCAGGTTATGGCCTGTTTTACTCCTATACACCGCTTTTGCTCTTCATTTATTTCAGTAAAACACAAGTGTAACTAGTCCCTGTGAACAGTGTGAGTTTCTATAAATATCTGTATATCTGAGTCTCTACCTCCTCCATTTATATTCTATTTAAGGTGTGTTTATTTAGTTCATTGTTCAGACATGACTCACATCAGTGACTTGAAGAAATATAGTATTTAATAACTGCTGTTATTTCTGAAATAATTGTTATTTGTCATCTTGTGAATACATTTCCCTTGAGTTTACAGGTGAAATTATTTGTTAAAACATCTAAAATGTCCAAATACAGACTGTGCTTTCGCCTCCATGAAAAGGCGGATGCCACACTGGATGCCCCCAGATTCACACTTGAAGCATAACCAGCCAGAGATGGGGACTTGTTATAGCAACTCGCACTGAAGCCGCTCTTCAGTCGCTACAGACAGAGATTTGTGACTCGACTGAGATGTGATCCAAAGACTCGGGGCTTGACTTGAAACCACTGATTTGAGACTCGTGGACAATAACCTTTTCCCACCCGCTCGCATGGAGGCCTGCTTGGTGCTTGCTACCCCTTCCTTCTCTGAGCCGGGAGTGCGTCGACAGTTAATGATGTGTTCTACTGCGCGAACAAAACTACTCAAAACAAAAACCATGGCGGGCACGTCTTTGGCTGTTCCGGTGCTGCTTGTAATAATTTTTGTCTATGAGCCAAATCTGTGGAGGCCAAATAAAGGACAACAACTTCAACCTTTATTAGACACTCACAAATACAAGTGAATGTTAGCGAACCTATTGATAAGCCAAACTCGACATGATATGCTGTTTAACATGCAACGTTTAAACCTGTGTGGGTCGTAAAGTGTGCTTTTTCGTCTTAGTCATCCGTTGATGGCTTTGCCATCTAATAATCTTTATTTCTATCTATGGTTCAATATAAAAGAAACAATTTAATTAGAAGCATATAATATAGAAAGGTTAGCTTATTTATTGTTTTGTACATTTAGCTGAATATGATATAACATAAAATGGGCAAATAAAACATTTTCTATTAATACTCCAAGTTAAATAAATATGTGAAACAAAAAACAGGTCCAGTGCAGCAGAGGGCTTGTACAGTAGTAGCTGTTTTCTTTAATATGCTGCTGTTACAACATACAAGCTACTATCTTTGTATTTCTTTATAAACTATACACGTAAAGCTCCATAGAACCCAGCACAGTTCAGTACTTTGTTTTCCCTTTTTGCTACATCAGCCCAGTGAACCTAACTCTGTGAGAGAATGTTAAACACATTCTTGGATGAAGATTTAGGGCAAATATTTAGTTTTAATTGGTAAGATCACCATTTGACCTATTTTTACTAGATTTGTTCATTGACAACAGAATGATAGAAAGTTATCAATATGTTTGTTGTCACTGGCAAGATCAGTTTTACTAAAGGAGTGTCTGATGTTCATGTATGAAGTATACATACAAATACAGCTAAGAATACAAACAAATTCAATTTTTCAAAATGGTACATTCATATACAGTAGGTTTATTAATGAGATGGCAGTATTATGCTTCAAGAACTCACACTAAGCTACATGCAAACAGACTTGTGACATGAATTGGGCTAGGGACCAAAAGACTTGGACTTGACTTGGACTCGTAGCAAAGACTTGCGACTTGACTTGGACTTGCCAGAATAGACTTGTGTGCATGTCTGTAACCAGCTTCGATCTGCTTCACTATGATGCAACCAAATTTGGAGCGTGCAAAATTTTGGAGCGTGCAAAATTTAGTTTATTTCAAATTAGAGCCATTGCATGCTCATTGCTGCATTTCATTATGCAGTACATTACCAGTATCCTGCTGAGTTGATGAAATAGCGCTTCAGAGTGTAAAAGGTGCCAAAGTGGCTCCTGGAAATGTTTGCATCATGTGTTCTTTGAATGCGCTCATAAAGAAGCACAGACATCAGCATTTGTAAGTAAAGGAGGGTGAGGGTTTTACTGTGCTATGTGTTAACCTGGCTTGAAATCTTATATACAGAACAATAAGATGTGTCAGCAGCTTTTTAACAATGCAGCTAATGGTGTAGCTCTTCAGCAGAACAGTGTAGTCTAAAGCAATACACAAGCATTTATCTGAAAAACTAAGACAAAGAATATGATCAAGCATCACCAAATTTAACTGACACAGAGGACAAAAGAGACATTATTATATATTAAGTTAAATTTACCATGACCAAACTTGAGTAAGCATGTTTTTGTTGTGTCTCCCTATTTTCCCCAGGTTTATTTATATTATATTATTTATTTATTATATATATAGCAGTTTGGGATTTTTTATACAAAGGCATTACAACAGTGTTTTCAAAAAAGGATTTGTTAAAAGCCCCAAGGACGAGTACAAGTTTACAAAAAGAGAACCACTTTGTAACACTTTATAACCTAGCACATAGTAACAGTAGAGTAATTAGGTAATACTATAGTAATTATAATTAATTATTAATGATGAGTTATTTGTAAAAATATCACTCTGCATTCATTTATTACAGTAATATGCATGGGGATTCAACTTTATCAGTGCCCCTAGTTAACTCCTGACTAGGACCTTGTAGAAACCGATAATGTAATAACAGCTAAATAATTTAACTTTTTCCAATAATGTAATAAGTTATTACGTTACTGGCTGTAATTATTTCATTTTCAATTTTTTTTAATGCTATTAATTACATTTTTGGAAAAAGATTATTTAAAAAAATAATTACTTTATTGGCCATTATTACATTAAGTGTATCAAAGTGCGCTAAAGATACTGACAATTACATCCACAACACAACCATAATTGCTAGTGGCCCTGTTTTAAGTTAAGTGTCTTGTAGATTTTAGAGATGTCATGACACCGGTCTCTCTAGTTTAAATCAGTAGAAAAGAGAAAGGAGCCTGCAGTGCTACAGTTAGAGGGGCTGGACCTCGTTTAATGTCTTGTGCAATTAATGTTAGTTTTTATGCATTAACACAACTGAACACTAGCAGCCACATATGCTGCTTGTGTATATATATATATATATATATATATATATATATATATATATATATATATGTAAATTATATATATATATATGTAAATTTTGTCCTTCACCCTTCGGTAACCGGTTGGTCTGTGGTTAGGGGCCTGTAGTATAATCAGACATATACTTAAATAATTTTTGCTGTTTGTTTTGTTTTCTGGGCGGTATTAAAACAGAAAACTGTAAAATGTTATGAGAGCACCACACAAAGAACTCTTACCAGTTCATAAAAATGCAACTGCATTTATTTTGCATTTCAATTACCATTTAGGAAATGGAAAACAGTCACTGAAAAAGATCTGAGTCAATAGTAGTTTTGTCTGGGCTCAACGTGAACTCTGTTGGCTTCCTGGCACAGCGGGTCTATGATTAGTCGTAGTCTTCCGTCGCAAACCGCTGATCCCTCCATGTTTAGCCTCAGCACGAGTGGCCCGAGTGTAAGTGACTGTGTTAGGGTGACTAATATGGGCTAAAGACACGTGGCCTTTGATTCCTGCCTTCAATAAGTCTGACTGTGGATGCCTCAGCAGCCCTTAGGCCTCATTGTCATCCTGCCAGAATGTCATCTTCCTCCCATCATTGAGTATAAAGCTGCAGAATACATCATGCAAATAATCAGGCTGGAAACAAACAGAGGCAGCGCTTCCCCCAGAGGAAGAGGCAGCCGTTTCTAATGAGTGCAGTAAAATTGGAATATTCATACTTCTTCCTCTATGAACACACTATTGAGTGATTCCTTCCTCAACCAGTCACACTTCCTTCTGATTCATTATCTGGGTTTCCAAATTACATTAAGCACATTTAAAGTGGAAAAATAGGTTTAGTGTTTTCATTAACTTCTAATAAACAATTTGCCCATAGTGAGGCTGTAGGTTTAAAATGCATTGAATGTGCTACTGGTCTGTACGATATCCACACAGTAGGGTAACTTGAAAAAAATAAAAAGGCCTTTTTGAATTTCACCATAATTCTTAGTGATACACTTCAAACTGTGATTACAAATAGTTTATAGAAATGCTGCTGACCATGTTTTCTTTAGTGTAGACAGCAACTGAACTTTTGATTTTACCAATCACAGTGGAGGCACCCGTGTAACATCACATAACTGTCATGAAGTACTACTTCATCCTGTGTTTGAAATTAGCATGTTTGAATTCGAGCTGTACAAAGTCAGTGTTACTGCCGTTGGAGACGAAGGTTATGCAGATTGTATTTTGTTTTTTCAACATTTGAAATTGGCTGACTTGTTTGAAAGTTGATGGCGATATGATCACCACTATCCATGCGGATGACTTGATATCATGACGAATCTGCAAATTAAAAACTAACACCAATATTCCGTTGACGATGTCAACGAGGGGAGTGGGCCTCCGTTGGGGCCGCTCAGCCATCTCATATTATTTAATATTCCATTCATGTTCAGGACAGTTTATGTTCAAAAGAACCCATTGAAGTTAATGAACTGTTAGTAATGACGTTTAAGAAGATTAGATTTTTTTTGTCAAAGCTTTTTTTGTGAAATACCTGACACAGACTCTGCCTCCAGCAGCCCCCAAGTAATTTGAGTTTGAGACCCCTGATCTAAAGGATCATAATCCTTTAGATCACTCAAGTTTATTATGTCTTCCTGGTATCCAATGTTAAAAAGTATTTTGAAAAGACATGTGATCTTAGCAAAGCTGATGTTGCCCCGGCTCAAAACATCTTCCAAAGAGAGCGTTGATTTATGGAACAATGTATAATAGTACAATGACAAAAACTATACCATAAAAAGAGCCAGAGAGAACTTTTTCACCAAAAACAAATTTAGACTTCTCTCCACATGCCGGATTTAGTTGTCAGAAGCGTTGTCAGAGTCCTGTCTCGAAGCGCTGAAATTCTCCCACTCAAACGACGGGAGGCCTGGTGGAAATTGCCCACTCTGCAGAAGGTTTAGGGGATGCTATGCTTGAGTAAAAGCATTTGCTGTTTTACTTATGTTTCAACTTTGAAAGAAAAATTACTAATCAGTCCATCAGGATTGTGTGATATTTGATTAAAGCATGGAAATTCTCTTAATGCTTTGGAAGTTTTTTTGACATTGCAACTTTCACAAAAGTTTGTTCAATCACAGCTCACCCTATGGGACCTAACTCACTAAAATGGGAAAAGCTAAAAACTTTTTTGTCACTGTTGGAGAGAATGTGGCATTATATTCTGTCTCAAACTTAGTTTGAGCTGAACAAACTGGAACACATTGGTCAAAGCTATGTTTGCAGTTGTGTAACATTCTTTGCATTAGTATTTGTTTTGTTATTTTGTTTTTGGTAACAGCATTTTGTAGCAAGTTTTTATTAGTTTCATTAGTTTCTGTTTCTGTTCTTGCAACTGCCCAGAGTGCCCAAACAAGGAGCAATAAAATCGAACCAAAATCCAAACTGAGCAAAGAGTGGACAAACTGAGCAATGGTGGAAGAGAAGCACATTCAGATTTCTTTTTTAAACTGAGGTTTTGTATGATTTGATTTATAGTCATTTTATACTCAGTTGTTTGAACTCACTTTGTTTGTTGTGCGCTTTGTTTATCTAATTTATTCAGGGTCTGGTTGATACGGTCTACTGGAAACAAAACTCCAATCATCAAAGACTGGACTTAGAAAAAGGATTAGGAAGACTGGTCAGGCTAAAACCAGTTGGCCAAACCATTGTGGCTAAAAGTACTTGCATTTTAAATTAGTTATTTTTACAAGTATTAATCTCTGCTGGTGCTTTAGGGCTTTGTGCAAAATGGGGGTTTCTTTGGTGAGTTTAAGGTTTACAGCCCAGTTGTAAGTCCAGCCTGAAACTAGTTATTCTTTCTCCTTCTTATCAAGTTGCTATTTTAAATCTCTCTTAGAACTTGTTCTAGACACAACCTTTGTTCCATACTTGACTTTTTAACGTGTTATTACGCATAGGTTTTTTCCATCCAAGCTGAGTATTGTAGTAATTATTTGTGCTTGACATTGAAATCAAACTTCCCTCTGAAAAAATTGCAATGTTATGTATTTTTTTTTTTGCCATTTGCTAAATTGGTCTAATTGTGGTGGGAAAATCTTGTAGTAGGAAAGAATATATTATTTCTTAATTGCGTTCTTTCCTCGTGGACAGGTACGGCTGGATGAAGAAAAATGTGGTCAAAAACGAACAAAAAGCAGCTCAATCCAACAATGGATGATTTAGGACGAGGGGGAATTATGTCCTCTCTTGACCACCTTTTTAGACTGACCTAGAACATAAGATAAAATACCTCACTCAAATACCTTTTTTTATTATAAGCTTTATTTGTCACATGCAGTGTTATACATAGTACAATGCACAGTGAAATGTATTTTAAACCTGCACCCAGTAGCAAAAAACACAGAACACAGAAAAAAAAACTAAATAAAGATGTATACAAATAAAAACACAGCACTCAAAATATAAATACAATTAAGGTCTATAAGATATAAATGAATAAGGTGTTTAAACAGTAAAGTAAGTTAAATTGTTTATTGTCCAGTTTAAGGCTCAAGGTTGAGCAGTCGGATGGCTTCGGGATAAAAACTCTTTTTCTAACACTGACTTTGGGATTTGGGGTTATGTGTGACTGGTTAATTAATATTTTATTGGAAGACTGGATGAAATACAATTTTTCAGGAGGTACTACAACACAATGTCACTTTTTGAGACTGTTAAAAAATAATTATAATAATACATGTTAAAACACATTATCCTAAATCCTTGTTCATACTGATCTCTTGATATAACGGTTAAGACTGAGTGTAATGTGGCCTTTTGCAGCTTTATAGTGGAGTCCACATGAGTGGGTTATGACAGAGACTGACAGAGGAAGGGGGGTAAAGTAATCCCCCTAACAAATGAGATCCCATGTATAATTTTAAAAGTTTATTATTGCCACAATTAGTTACATTTAAGGCACCAGTGAAAACGCTGCATGCTGGGAAATTTCTTCGTTTTAAGTGTGTTCCCCAAAATCTTTGTTTGCAAGGTTATTTAGCCCTCCCCTGTATTCCAAAGAGAATTGGGAAACCCCTTTGCTTCATGTGAATGCACAAAACTGAGGGGGTAGCGCTACAGCGATGAACAAGACAAGACAAAACAAGACGTTTATTTTTGTATAGCCCAATATCACAACAACAGCCTCCTCAAAGGGCTTAACAGACTGCACTAGACAACATCCCCTGTCCTTAGACCCTCCATCAGGGTGAGGAAAAAAAACCCAAAAAAGAGAAACCTCAGGGAGAACCACAGAAGGAGGGAATGTGTCCAGTTCAGTTGAAAAAAAAAAACTGTACTGGAACAAGACATTAACCTCTACTTTTGACCTTTCATCATAGTTAGTAAAAACTAAAAACTATACATATACATTTCATTTATTAAGATTGTGGTTTAAGATAAGATGCTGTCTTGTTGTTTGACATGGAAAATATTTGAATAATGAATGTGGCACTGTTAGCATTACCTTGGTACACCTGTAGCAGCAAAATAATTACAGATCAATAACTAGCTTTTAATGTTAGCTTTTTTTAACCTTTTCTTTATGATTGCTTACAGTTAAATTAAACCAGATAGTATTTAAGTGATTACATCCTTCTTACTCAATCTTTTATTTTTGTTTCTAGATTATGTATACCTGTTACATGTAATCAGGTATATGTAATCAAGTAACACAACACAACAGTAACACAACAGAATATAAGACTTGATTGTGTCCCTGACTTGATAAAAACGTCCCAATGCAATCCCCAGCCTATGGGCTCTTCGACCCACTGCTCACACCCCTCTCACTTCTCGCTGTTCCCTCGTTATCACAGCCGGCTGCTTGTCCCAAATGACCTTGCTCCAGTTCGTGTTGTTTTTAATACACCACCTGCCTTTAAATGACCCACGTGTCGGCATCCCATTGATCTCATTAAAACTTTTCTGTTTAACAGTTTATCCAGAGCCTCAGATTTTTTAGAAATCAACCACATCAGTATAAATCAGAGGTGACAGAGAGAGAGAGAACAGGAGCTTCATAAACCATCCAAGCAGCAAATGTTAAGCATTTTACCATTTACTAATTCTAACAAGCCTTTTTCTGTTTATTGATTATTATATCATTATCCATAAGAGCCAGTTGTGTATTATTAAAGTTAATTTCTTTAATTATTGTTGTATTTGGTATAACATTATTAATAGCATTATAATAGCAATGGTAGATTCCTGTCTCTGTGCAGACAGTCTGGAGAACTGCTCAGACTCAGAGAAACAGTGTAAAGCTGTTTATAATAATGTGCTGTAAAAATGAAGTACATAAATAAAAATTAAGCATACTTCTCAACTTCAGGAGAAGATGTCAACCAATTGGCTTTTTTCCTAACTCGAGGGCCTGTTCATTTACATTTGTAAGTTGCATTTTTGTGTCTGGCCAGTTCTTTAAACTTCTTTTGCACAATCAGAAAACTAGTCAAGATATAGATGTCAGTCACAAAAAGAGACATTAAAATAATGAAACAAAAACTCTTCAACCTATTTTTATTAAGCAAATATTAATAAAAAAACTTCTACACAAAAACGATTCTACATTTGGTGTTGTGCCCCGGATCCAAATACCTGTTGTCTTTCCATTGGAGAGTAGGCCTGACGTGTACAGGGAAATACAAAAATAAAGCATTTCCAATAAGTCCCATAGTTCTCATCTCTTCCCATCTCTTAAAAGTACCAGAAACTCCAGTCTGTGGCAGGAGAGAAGTGGTGACGGGATCATTACAAAGATGAGACAGAGACCTGCCTGACTGCAGATGGGACGGGACCATTGGCTTTCTATTAAGGTAAAACAGCTGTTAAATTATTCAATTAAGCCAGCATAAAAAGAAAAAGATTAATAAAAGTGGTTTAGTTAAGGAACTAAACTAAGATTAGGTTCTAATCCATGAAACTAAAGTTCTAATACCTTAATCACAGATATTAACACCTGTAACACCAGTAAGATGTGGTTCAGGACTGGTTAAATCAAAGTAAGATGGAAGGTTAGACATAGACCATAGCACTAGTGAGTAGGCTACAGGAAATGAATAACTCTGTATATAACTTTGTGTATTTCTTTCTGGTGTTTTGTACTGAAGCAATTCAATATATGTGAAAGAATTTATTCCTGTGCTATGGTCCCAATTGCTCTTTTTTATTTTTAACCCAAGAATGGCCACCACACACAGAAACAGAACTTCTGGACTTTTGAGGTGTTGTGCAGAAATCACAAAAAAGCCTGGGACTTCTTAGGAGGCATTCATAATTTAATGACCAATTAGATGACATTGTTGTTCCTAGTCTAAATCATGGACCATAGCCTCTGCTGAAGCTAAGTAAATGAGTGCAACTTACAACCATAACAAACATACAACTATACTTCTAAAAGCATGGACCCTCTCAAACACACAAAAATACATAAAGGCTTGATGATGTAGGTTGGTGCTTGTCCAGTGATGCCCAGGTTTTGGTCTTTGCTGGTCCTGACACGTGCTGTTAATAACCTCTGCAGGAATGTGCGATTTTGTTGACAGTGCTGTGCATAAATATGGAGATGATCTCTCTTGGGCTCTATATAGTAGATTTGAATGCAAACTGTATTTTTAACCCTATTTCACCTGGTTCAAATAGATTTGTGTGCACTTGGTGCTTTAGTCAGACTTAGTGGTCTTGGACTATACTGTATCTGATTAATAAACATTTTTCAGCTGTAAGAGTATCATTAAATATATTTATTAGGGTCTGAACAGTTCTTCTGAGTCTGTAGTCTGAGGCTTAATGTCCCAATAAAATGTTCACTAAATGTATGTTGTTTACAAGTTTTAATAAACTCCTTTTCTGTCATGGTGTCAATTTCACAATAGGTTATCTGTCAAAGAAGTGTTCAGTGATAGTGTTTAGTGATATCTTTAGTGATTCTTCTCCAAATGTAAAGCCATTATCATTAATTACATTATCATTAATACCATCATTTATTACAAATTTAAATGAACCAAACTGATGTAAGATTATAGAAATGATTGCAATTCACATATTGAACACACATAACACAAATTGACTGCAAATCCAGTAGCATTGTGACAGATATTCCTGGTATAACATATTTTCTTAAGCCGACAAACAACAAATATGAAAATGACAGCACGACAAAATAGTTTGCTGCTCCCCTTTTACTTTAATATAAAATTTGTTTGACTTGGGGACTCATGTGGTCAATTGAGAGAAGCGTGACTTGGACTTTATTTTAGTTGTCATGATTTCAGCACTTCACCTATTTGAGTGGTTTGGATTGAAACATGGGAAGTGTAAGAAAAACACAGACTTTTGAAACTTTGATCACATATCTGTAAAGGTTCTTATCTAGGTCATCTTGAAAAAAAAAAAGGTTAAAGTAAAAGCATCTGGACTCAGTTTTTAAGGTGAAGACATTTTATAAAGTCTCTTAGAATTCCTTCCAAATACATGCGTGTACTGTATGTTTAGTTGGCTGGGGTCTAGTGGCAAATCTAAAGTATCCCTACTAAATGAATATGAGAGTTGTCTGTCAGTGTCAGTCTCTGTGTCAGCCTTTCAACTAACTGGCCATTGTTTAGGCTGTATCCCTCCCAAAGTTGCTGGGATAGGCTCCAGTCAACCGTGACCCCTAAAGAGACTAAGAAATGAATGAATGTTGAAGAAGATGTTATAATGAGGGGTTGTTTACATCCTGTAATGTATAATTAAATGCTCTGTCACTCCCATATCTGATCAGTTCCTTGTTTATTATCAATCATCATAGTCTGTCAGCCAAAAAAAAACAACAAAAAAAAAAATATGTGTTTGTTTAAATTGCTTTAAAAGGTTCAACATGTTACCTAATATGTAGTCACTACCTATCCAGTGCATGCTGAGGGTCCTTGTTTGATGTCAAATGACAACATATGCAAAAAAGCAAAGATAAAATTATGTGGTCCCCAAACTGGACACCCTTCTGCCCCTGGATGCCCCTAGACATTCTGTTCATAAAAATTATGAACAGAACCGGTGAGTAGAGGGTCCTGGGCCCCAAACTTACGGTGAAACTCCGTCAGGATGCCACAAGGTACACAGTCGAATGCCTTCTCCAAATCCACAAAGCACATGTGGACTGGTTGTGGAAACTCCCACAACCCTCCAGCACAATGAAGAGGGTATAGAGCCGCTCCAGTGTTCCACAACCGGCAAAGCAAGGCAAGGCAATTTTATTTATATAGCAAAATTCATACATAGGATAACTCAAAGTGCTTTACAGAAATAAAACACACAAGATTTAGATTTAGAAAAATAAGAAAAATTAAAAACATTTTAAAAGAAGAGTGCAGATAAAAAAACATTGAACATTGTTTAAGTTGAGGCTGTTCCAGGTTTTTGCTGCATTAAACTTAAACGCTGCTTCACCCTGTTTAGTTCTAACTCTGGGCTCGAGCAGAAGGCCTGTCCCAGATGTTCTCAGAGTCCGAGGAGGCTCATAAGCTACTAGCATTTCAGAAATATATTCTGGTGCTAAACCATTAAGAGAGTTGTAAACCAGCAGTGCTGTTTTAAAGTCTATTCTCTGAGCAACAGGAAGCAAGTGCAGAGATTTTAAAACTGGACTGATTTGGTTGTACTTCCTGGTGTTAGTTAGAACCCGAGCAGCAGCGTTCTGAATAAACTGCAGCTGTCTTAACCCTCGGTTTGAGAGACCAGTGAGCAGGCCGTTACAGTAATCTAACCTGCTGGAGATAAAAGCATGAATAAGTTTCTCTAAGTCTGGTTGAGACATTATCCCTTTGACTTTGGAAATGTTTTAAGGTGATAAAATGCAGATGATGTAACTGACTTAATGTGAATTCAAGTCTGAGTCCATGATGACCCCTATATTTCTAACCTGTTTTTTAGATTTTAGAGAAAGAGACTTGAGGTGACTGCTGACACTTTCTCTTTGTTTCTGTTCCAAAGATGATTAGTTCAGTCTTGTTTCTGTTCAGTTGGAGAAAATTATTTTGCATCCACACATCAATCTGTTCGATGCAGTGACACAGTGAATGGATTGGTCCATTTTCACCTGCTGTGAGTGAAATGTAAATCTGAGTGTCATCTGCATAATTATGGTAGGATACGCCACAGCTGTGTATTAACTGGCCTAAAGGAAGCATGTAAAGATTGAATAACAGTGGTTCCAAAATAGACCCCTGTGGAACCCCACATGTCAGGGCCATTTGGTCTGATACACAGTTTCCAAGGGAAACAAAGTACTTTCTGTCTTCAAGATAGGACTGAAACCATTTAAGAGGCTAAATGTAGAGGCTTGATGACAGCAGTATTTAAGGCCATTGGAAAAGTTCCAGACTGTAAGGAATTATTGACTATATCAGTGAGTTGTGGTAACAAACTGCTTAGTACTGATTTTAGAAATCTAGTGGGTAGAACATCGAGGCAGCAGGTGGATGAACTCAGGCATGTTTAATGCCTTGAACCTTGTTGTTAAAAAACAATGCAAACTCATTGCATTTAATGGTGGAAACTAATTCTGGAGGAAATGGAGCTGGAGGGTTTGTTAATCTGTTCACTGTAGCAAACAGGACACGTGAGTGAGCTCAGTGGGTAGAGTGGTCGTCCTTCAACCAGAAGGTAGTGGGTTCCATTCCCACAGTTCATACTGTTGTTGTGTCCTTGGGCAAGACACTTAACCCAACTTGCCTCCAGTAGCTGTAACACTGGTAATTAATGTAAAACAATGTATGTCGCTTTGGGTAAAAGCGTCAGCTAAATGAATAAATGTAAATGTAATGTAATAAATGTGAGTTGTTACTGCTGTTGTTGATGAGCTCTGAGAAGAATATTTCTCTTGCTTTTTGCAAAGTTTGATTGAAAACATGCAGATTTTCTTTGTATACCTCATAATGAATTAAGAGTTTCTATTTACGCCATTTTCTTTCGGCTTTTCGGCATTCCCTTTTCCGTGCCCTGACAGAAGGAGAATTGCTCCACAAAGCCCTCTGCCTCTTCCTCATCACTTTAACCTTAACAGGAGCAATGCGTCCATAACATTTAAAACACCTGAAGTATAACAATTCAACAAATCATCAACTTGATCTGATGAGGCATTTTCAAACCTGATTGTCTCCATTAACTGTGTCCTGGTGTTATCATTAATGTGCCTATTCTGAACAACTTGCTGCTGTACCTACACAGCAGCAAGTTTTGGAATTATGGACAGATGGAAGAAGACACAAGAATGATCAGACAGAGCAACATCAATCACAGTGACATCTGAAATATGAACACCCTTTGTAATGACCAGGTCCAGGAGTGTGACCTCTGTTATGGGTCGGCTCATTAACATGCTGACAAAGATCAGGAATAGTAGAAAATTCTTTGGCATTTCTGTCACAAACATTATCCACATGCACATTAAAATCACCTGATATGACTATTTGTTCAAATTCTGTGCAGATGTTGACCGGAACAACAACCGCATTGTTCCCTATCAAAAGCTACACTCGATGCTGCGTAGCATTACGCTATGGGGAAACATTCTTTGTGTGACCGGTTGTGAAGCACGTGTGTCAAACCCATCTCGCCTTCCGGTCTTTTTGACGACGCGGTGGACTTCGTCGCCAATAAGTACCGTGAGGCTAAACGCTACATGGAGGTGTTTGTGAGGTTCCTTCCTCGCCGTGCTCAGCAGCCGGGACCGTCGGCCACCCAGTCCCGGCCAGGTCCAGCCCCTTCCAGAGAAAAGCGGGCTGCCCAGAAGGAGAGTGTGGTGAATCGTGCCCCCCCCTCGTAAGGACTGAGGAGCGAATTCTCGCGCTGCTCAAAAGAGAACATATCTGCGGAATATTATCTCCGCCAAGAAGCAGAGGCCCTGAAATTGAACAACTCTCCATGTCGACACCCTCAGGAGCCCACTGTTTTTTCTCCGCCGCCATTGGTGTTTCGGGGAGCAGCAGTCTCCAGCACAATTATAAGTGTCCGGCCGTCTCCTGTCTTGGTTCAGGACGGCGGGTGTCTTACATTCCTCCCAAAAACCGACATGAGACATTGAGACTCAACACCGAGGAGAGCGTTCTCTCGGCTGCCCAGAGGACAACATATCTAGGGGTTGTTTGGGACTCAACCGAGATGCAGGCACATCTGTCTCCTGCACGTGTCAGGTCCATTCTAACTACCCTGAAAGCTATCAGGCTAGGCCAGGAAGTTATTGTGCACTTCTTTCAAAGAATATTGAGTCTCATGGCATCTGCATACACAGTAATTCATTTGGGCCTTATATGAGACTGTTTCAGCTGTGGCTCAGAGCCAGGGGGTTTCATCCAAGGGCTAACCCACTAAATTAAGGGTTACGCGCCGAGGGCGTCGTACTCTATCTATGTGGTTCAGACCCCAGTTTCTCACTTTGGGTCCTACCCTAGGCGTTCCCCATAGCGTCATGCTTTGCAGCATCGAGTGTAGCTTTTGATAGGGAACGTCTCGGGTTACTTGACTGTAACCCTGATCCCTTAAAAAGCGGGAACGAGATGCTGCACTGCAGTGCCGCACTGGGCGTGTCCGGGCGCTCTTCAGACAAAGTTGACCTGAAGACGCTCCCGCGTCATATGTTCTTATACCCTCTGTTCAGGTGCGCGCAATCACACAGCTGCCGCTGATAAGCTGCGTCACCGACCGAGCCAATTCTTGGCGTGTGTGACACACGTGCTTCACAACCGGTCACACAAAGAATGTTTCCCCATAGCGTAATGCTACACAGCATCTCGTTCCGGCTTTTTAAGGGAACAGGGTTACAGTCAAGTAACCCGAGACATTCCTCCTGAATCCAAGGTTCAACAATCAGCCAAATTCTCCTCTCTAGTAGCCTGGCATAGACTTTCCCAGGGAGGCTGAGAAGTGTGATTCCCTTGTAGTTGGAACACACTGTTCAAAGAATTGTTAGGTTCGGATCACAAACGAGACGACAATGACCACACATGGTAAATTTAGAAATGGAAGTGTCATGATTCATGTCTGTTTTATATTGTTTCCGGTTTGTATCGTATTCAATGGACTTTATTTTGAAATGTCGTGCCCTTGTCTGTGTCCATGCTTGACTTCCTGCCTTGTGTTTTTCCCTCCTGTGTGATTACCTGCTCCGCCCTAATATGTTTCACCTGTCCCTTGTTGTCTGTGTCTATTTATACCTGTTTGTCCTTCCCCTCAGTACCAGGTCATTGTCATTGTCTCTGTCTTCGTCTCTGTCACCGTCACCGTCACCCGTAAGTTTGGTCTGTGTTCCTTTTGTCGCCACTTGTGAATTTTCTAGTCCGTGGTTTTGGTATTTTCATTTTCTCTGGATTTTTGCCTGTGTTTTCGGTTCTGGGAGAATTTTGGTTTTTGGATTTTTGTATGCGTCTGTTTCTCTTAAAAAATAAATTTAGTTTAACGTTTTCTTGGAGTTTGGGTTTGGTTGCATTGGAGTCTTCCTGTTCCTGAGCCCGCGGTCAGGACAGAATGACCTGGTCTGAACTGAGACTCCGCAGCCCCAGAACTGTCTTCCAGAGTCTTTGTGTCAGCCCCAGAACTGTTTTCCAGAGTCTTCGTGTCAGCCCCAAAACTGTTTTCCAGAGTCTTCGTGTCAGTCCCAGAACTGTTTTCCAGAGTCTTCGTGTCAGTCCCAGAACTGTTTTCCAGAGTCTTCGTGTCAGCCCCAGAACTGTTTTCCAGAGTCTTCGTGTCAGCCCCAGAACTGTTTTCCAGAGTCTTCGTGTCAGCCCCAGAACTGTTCTCCAGAGTCTTCGTGTCAGTCCCAGAACTGTTTTCCAGAGTCTTCGTGTCAGTCCCAGAACTGTTTCCCAGAGTCTTCGTGTCAGCCCCAGAACTGTTTCCCAGAGTCTTCGTGTCAGCCCCAGAACTGTTTTCCAGAGTCTTCGTGTCAGCCCCAGAACTGTTTTCCAGAGTCTTCGTGTCAGTCCCAGAACTGTTTTCCAGAGTCTTCGTGTCAGCCCCAGAACTGTTTCCCAGAGTCTTCGTGTCAGCCCCAGAACTGTTTTCCAGAGTCTTCGTGTCAGCCCCAGAACTGTTTCCAGAGTCTTCGCTTCAGCGCCAGAACTGTTTCCAGAGTCTTCGCTTCAGCCCACAGAACTGTTTCCAGAGTCTCCGCTTCAGCCCCCAGAACTGTTTCCCGAGTCTTCGCTTTAGCCTCCAGAACTGTTTCCAGAGTCTTCACTTTAGCCTCCAGAACTGTTTCCAGAGTCTTCGCTTCAGCCTCCAGAACTGTTTCCAGAGTCTTCGCTTCAGCCCCCAGAACTGTTTTCAGAGTCTTTGCCTCAGCCCCCAGAGAGTTTCCTGAGAGTACGTCTCAGCCCCCAGAGAGTTTTCCTGAGAGTACGTCTCAGCCCCAGAGAGTTTTCCTGAGAGTACGTCTCAGCCCCCAGAGAGTTTTCCTGAGAGTACGTCCCAGCCCCCAGAGAGTTTCCCTGAGAGTACGTCTCAGCCCCCAGAGAGTTTTCCTGAGAGTACGCGTCTCAGCCCCCAGAGAGTTTCCTGAGAGTACGTCTCAGCCCCAGAGAGGCTCTCCTCGAGTGGCTCACCCCTCGAGTGGCTCACCCTCGTGTGGCTCATCCCCTCGTGTGGCTCATCCCCTCGTGTGGCTCATCCCCGCCTGGCTCATCCCCTCGCCTGGCTCATCCCCTCGCCTGGCTCCTTCCCTCGCCTGGCTCCTTCCCTCGCCTGGCTCCTTCCCTCGTCTGGCTCCTTCCCTCGTCTGGCTCCTTCCCTCGTCTGGCTCCTTTCCTCGTCTGGCCCCTTTCCTCGTCTGGCTCCTTCCCTCGTCTGGCTCCTTCCCTCGTCTGGTTCATCCTTCGTCTGGTTCGGTTCATCCTTCGTCTGGTTCGGTTCATCCTTAGTCTGGTTCATCCTCCGTCTGGTTCATCCTTCGTCTGGGTCGGTTCATCCTTCGTCTGGGTCGGTTCATCCTTCGTCTGGTTCGGTTCATCCTTCGTCTGGTTCATCCTTCGTCTGGTTCCCCCTCCGTCTGGTCTGGTTCATCCTTCGTCTGGTTCGGTTCATCCTTCGCCTGGGTCGGTTCATCCTTCGCCTGGTTCGGTTCATCCTTCGCCTGGTTCATCCTTCGCCTGGTTCCCCTCCGCCTGGTCTGGTTCATCCTTCGCCTGGTTCACCCTTCGCCTGGTTCGCCCTTCGCCTGGTTCGCCCTTCGCCTGGTTCGCCCTTCGCCTGGTTCATCCTTCGCCTGGTTCATCCTTCGCCTGGTTCACCCTCCGTCTGGTCTGGTTCATCCTTCGCCTGGTTCACCCTTCGCCTGGTTCACCCTTCGCCTGGTTCACCCTTCGCCTGGTCGCCCATACGGTCCTTCCCAGCCTGACCTCTCCTCGCCTGGTTCATCCTCGCCTGGTTCATCCTCGTCCTGGTCCTTCCTCGCCTGGTTCATCCTCGCCTGGTTCATCCTCGCCTGGTTCTTCCTCGCCTGGTTCATCCTCGTCTGGTTCATTCCTCGCCTGGTCCTTCCTCGTCTGGTTCATCCTCGCCTGGTTCATCCTCGTTTGGTCCTTCCTCGCCTGGTTCATCCTCGCCTGGTTCATCCTCGCTTGGTCCTTCCTCGCCTGGTTCATCCTCGCCTCTGGTCGTCCCCACGGTCCTTCCTCGCCTGGCCTCTCCTCGCCTGGTCGTCTCTGTTGTCCTCCCAGCCTGGCCCTTTGTTTTTGGTCTTTGTTCTCCCAGCCTGTTCATGAGTTTTTGTTCCTTGTCCTCCCAGCCTGTTCATGAGTTTTTGTTCCTTGTTCTCCCAGCCTGTTCATGAGTTTGTTCCTTGTTCTCCCAGCCTGTTCACGAGTTTTTGTTCCTTGTGCTCCCAGCCTGTTCATGAGTTTTTGTTCCTTGTTCTTCCAGCCTGTCCATGAGTTTTTGTTTCTTGTTCTCCCAGCCTGTCCATGAGTTTTGTTCCTTGTTCTCCCAGCATGTCCGGAGTTTTCTGTCGTTGCCCTGTCCGGAGTTTTCTGTCGTTGCCCTGTCTGGAGTTTCCTGTCGTTGCCCGGTCTAGAGTTCCCTGTCGTTGCCATGTCTGGAGTTTCCTGTCGTTGCCATGTCTGGAGTTTCCTGTCGTCGCCCTGTCCGGAGTTTTCGGTCGTTGCCCTGTCTGGAGTTTCCTGTCGTTGCCCTGTCTGGAGTTTCCTGTCGTTGCCATGTCTGGAGTTTCCTGTCGTTGCCATGTCTGGAGTTCCTGTCGTTGCCATGTCCGGAGTTTCCTGTCCCTGCCATGTCCGGAGTTTCCTGTCCCTGCCATGTCCGGAGTTTCCTGTCCCTGCCATGTCCGGAGTTTCCTGTCCCTGCCATGTCCGGAGTTTCCTGTCCCTGCCATGTCCGGAGTTTCCTGTCCCTGCCATGTCCGGAGTTTCCTGTCCCTGCCATGTCCGGAGTTTCCTGTCCCTGCCATGTCCGGAGTTTCCTGTCCCTGCCATGTCCGGAGTTTCCTGTCCCTGCCATGTCCGGAGTTTCCTGTCCCTACCATGTCCGGAGTTCCTGTCCCTGCCATGTCCGGAGTTTCCTGTCCCTACCTGGTCCTGAGTCCGTCCTTCTGCAAGTCCCGTCCGTGTGTTCCCATCCCGGCACAAAATTTTTTCCCCCCTTGTGCCTGTTCCCGGCATATTCCCCTTCCACTAGCGCCACGTCCGGCCGACCAGTTCCGAGGGCCGGACGTGCCGCATCTGTAACCCGAGTGCCCCGTCCGGCCGACCAGTTCAGAGGGCCGGACCCGACTCACCAGTGTACCCCGAGCGCCGTCCGGCCGATCAGTATTAGAGGGCCGGACCCGACTCATCAGACTTCCCCCGAGTGTCCCGTCCAGCCAGTAGTTAGAGGGCTGGATCCAACACCACGTTTCTCCCTAGCGCCCGTCCGCCAACCAGTGTCCAAGGGCCGGACCGCCGCATCGGTTCCCCCAAGCCTTTCCTGAGTGTGTCCCCGTGCCAGTTGTCTAGTGGACTTGTTCCCCTCCGACTGACCCCCCCCTCCACCCACCCAGGAAATGTCGAAAGAAAGGATTTTGGGGTTATAGGAGTGTTAGGCCGCCCAGTGGTCGGCCTTTAAGGGGGGGGTACTGTCATGATTCATGTCTGTTTTATATTGTTTCCGGTTTGTATCGTATTCAATGGACTTTATTTTGAAATGTCGTGCCCTTGTCTGTGTCCATGCTTGACTTCCTGCCTTGTGTTTTTCCCTCCTGTGTGATTACCTGCTCCGCCCTAATATGTTTCACCTGTCCCTTGTTGTCTGTGTCTATTTATACCTGTTTGTCCTTCCCCTCAGTACCAGGTCATTGTCATTGTCTCTGTCTTCGTCTCTGTCTCTGTCACCGTCACCGTCACCGTCACCCGTAAGTTTGGTCTGTGTTCCTTTTGTCGCCACTTGTGAATTTTCTAGTCCGTGGTTTTGGTATTTTCATTTTCTCTGGATTTTTGCCTGTGTTTTCGGTTCTGGGAGAATTTTGGTTTTTGGATTTTTGTATGCGTCTGTTTCTCTTAAAAAATAAATTTAGTTTAACGTTTTCTTGGAGTTTGGGTTTGCTTGCATTGGAGTCTTCCTGTTCCTGAGCCCGCGGCCATGACAGGAAGACTGGTTTAATTCTTGCAAGAATGAAACATATCAGACTACATGCAACAATAGTACATGGTGATTTGCTTAATAAGTTTACAGCACATGGAATTTTTATATTGTGTACATTAGGCCCGCCTCTCAGCTTCAGGGTTGTGGATTGACGTGCAATGAGGTGATGTGTCAGTCATAGATGTGAATATGTTTACATGGATATGCCACTAAGTGTAGAGTGTCCCTGAACAGTGATTCGATGTAGTGCAAATTGATGTCTGTCTTGTTTGGATTAGCATTGTGCAGATAGGAGCTACAATACATCTAAAGACATTAAGTCATAAGTGTATGTGGATAAGCATATGCATTGCACCAGGAGTGAGAGCATTCAGCAATAATATACAATTTATATGACACACTCTCTGCGGTCCCCCTTTTTGAATAGAGGGACCATCACCCTGGTCTGCCAGTTCAGAGGTACTGTCCCCAACCTCCACGCAATGTTGCAGAAGCATATCAACCAAGACAGCGCTACAATATCCAGAGACTTGAGATGCCTTGCCACCTAACTTCTTGGTCCCTCAATTTTACCTTCTTCATTATGGGCTTCTGAACCTGTTTGCCTTGGGAGACCCTACCAGGGGCCTGATAGACCAGGACAACATAGCTCCTAGGATCATTTGAGTACTCAAACCCCTCCACCACAATAAGGTGGCAATTCAAAAAGAGAGTAAAGTGACTGGCTAATTTCATAAATCTTAACATTATTTCTGTCATATTTGAAGCAGCCAGTAACTTTCCTCTTAATTCACAGTTGATATAAAAAAAAATCTGACAGGTTCTGTGTCAATGAAAATGAAATGAAACTAAATGTGAGAATTTATATTATATTACTGTGATTTTTTTTTTGTAACGTTTTATAGTCACTGATGTTTCCTCATCTTAATCACCTTTTTGAATTATTTAACACAAATGCTACATTTATGTTTTAATTAAATGTGATTTTTTTTAACCTAGCCCTAACAGCCTACCTTTACTTTGCTGGCCAGTACTAACTGAGGTATTTGACTCAGTATTGGCATTTTTAATTTAAATATGAAAACTGAATGAATAAATAAATAAATAAATAAATGAATGAAGGAAATAAATGACTATTAACATAGTTTATAGTAACATAGTTTATTTTCTTTTTACTGATGTAACGTTCTAATCTTCCGCTATACTGCAGCAGTAAGATCCTCATTAGTACTTTTTTAGATTCTTTTGAACATTTCTCCTTTTGGTAAACACACTAGAGCTGATATTTCTGTAACTAAACAGTATAGATCCTGTTCTAGCTGATGTAGAGCTCTTGTTAAGTAGTCCATGCTAGTGATTAGTACCTGATTAATTTCCTCACCTTTGGTGTGAAGTAGATCCATTACATTATTTAAAAAAAAAAAAAGATTGAGCAGTACATACCTGACTGTGCTGTTATTGGCAGCTAGCTTCATGGTCATTATTAGTCTAAAGGCACCCGCGGGAAGCAGCGGTGGTCGGCTGAGAGCGTTTCTGCATGCGAGCGTGCACATATGAGAGAAAGGTCAGAAGGTCAAGCCGTTGCAGAGGGGTCACACTTATAAGATGTGGGGGTCAAAAGCACAGATCAGCTGGGGTCAAGCCTGTAATGGGAGCCATTTTTCATACGGTGCATTCGTGATCACCCATGCTCTCTGAGGCAGAGGCGAGAGTGAAGTGAACTGCAGGAAATGGCATTTCAATGTGTGTAACCTCTCGCCTCCCAGCGTTCCCTCTTGACAGGATGGCAGGTCCTTCTCATCTCTATCAGGCCACCTCGTATATCACTCACGGCTCTTGGCCACCTCTTCATCTCCACAGACCAGGCCCCAAGAGACTGAGAGTGAGCCAATCTACGTCAACTCAAGTACCAGTTACACATCTATCACTAGCCTTAAAAGTCCACCCACACAAATACACGTGCATCCCTGGATTGTAGTCTATATGAATTGTACATGACAGGTATAAGTTGGTTCAGCATTGTTCATTTAAAAAGCATATTGACTGTCTTTGTAATGAATCACTCCAGCATGGAAACCAGACCGGATGAGATGAAGAGAAGAAAAGGGAGACTGCAGTGTTATTATTCTCTTTAAAACCAGACATGTTGACCACTTGGTGGCACTAGTTGCCAAAATCAATGAAACAACAAACACAGGGTTTTTTTCCTGACCATAACAGATCGAGCTGTATGAATATTCTGTTTTCATAACATCAGCAGTGAATATCTACAACAGCAGGCATGGGGCTATCAGAATAAATCATGTGTTGTAAACATCGTATTAAAGATGAATGTTTCAGTTTTGGGGCTGCTGTGAGAGCAGTAAGGGCTGCCAGAAACACCGTAGGCAACTTTATGTGAGGTGGGTGTAGAGCAGGGGTTGTGCACACTGCACCAAACACATAGACATGCAGCGATGCATGCTCTGCATCTGGTGCGAGCTCATGCTGCCCGTTGGTGACTGAGATGGATAATGAGTGAAGAGAGAAGAAGGCACTTTGAGATTCAGGTCATGTCTGAGCCTAAATGTCATTGGCCAGAGTGCAGCAGGTTAATTGTAGACGCCTCATCCTGACTCCGTTGTTAATATAGTTCTGAAGGGAGGAGCTAACCAGATCTAAAATCTGATCACTTTATAACACATAGTATTAATTCAGTTCAGCAGTATTTTAAACTTTATTATGTGCATTGCATAGTTAAATATGTCAGAAGATTTATGTCAGACCAACGTATCACCTTTAATTACAAACAACCATAGTGTATTATTCACAAAGTAGTGGGATTTTGTTTATTTATTTATTTATTGATTAATATCATTTGAACTGTATCTGTATGTTTTTCAAATATACTTAATTGTAAAAGTCTCTTTTTTAATGGACTTTCAAATACATAGTTACAAACTATAAAAACAAAAAGGGAAGTCAAATTAGCAAATAAAAGTACTTCTTTCTGCAGCTCATCTATGTCCTACACCAGTGATTATCAACTGCCGTCCCACAGACTACATCCAGCCGCCCCCAGCTTTCCATCCGGACCCTCAGGCAGGACTTGAAACTAACACCGTCCTGGGGATGGTCCACAATGCTCCTCGGGGTGGCAAACACACATCTCACTCCTGTCACTGTCACAGAGTCAGTTCAGGAGGTGGGGTGAAAGTGCACAAAATCAGACTGGGCCGGCCGCGGACTTAACAGCGGAGCTTAACAAGTGCAACAAAAACAAGTCTGTGTCTAAGGCGGAGCTTTACTCTCTTTAAAACGAACAAAAAGTCACGTAAATGTCTTCTCACCTGTGGAGGACAGAGAGAATGTGAGAAGTAATCTGTGTTAGCAAAGAGGCTCAACTTAAAACAGAGGCTTTCGTCCCAAGTCTGAACCATCTCTTAGCCATAAGTTATTATTTCATTACACAGTCAAACCAGTCTTAAACTGGAAAGGCGCTATATAAATAAAACCTATTATTATTATTATTATTATTATTATTATTATTATTATTATTATTATTATTATTATTATTATTATTATTATTATTATTATTAATAATAATAATAAACTAAGTCTTCATCTCTTTCAAGCCCATCCTAGCCATTTCCACACAATCTTCGTAATCTATCAGTATGAACATGGACGTACGGTACGCTCGAATCCCATTCGAGGTCAGGAACTGGTGTAAATATACGCAAGTTAAAAGTCAGCATTTAGCTAAGCAGCAAAACCATTATTTAGAACTAACAGCGCATTAGTATTCAAAGTTACACTCCTCTGTAACAATAGTTTAGTATTTTAAATACTTTTAAGACCATGTGCATGGAGCATGAGCTTTCAGATGATTGTGATATTATTGATACGGTCTATAACACAGCAATCTGTTTATTTTGTCTTTTATTATGGGCTGCTTTTACAACAAAAAATGCAAATACTAAGTAATGTCACCGAAGTAAACCGTCCGTTTTGGTTGATTTAAGCAAAAACACACATGTTGTTATCCGACAACTAGAAGACAGATAGGTTTAACTTTTATCCGAGAGCCGCTCTCGGTGTCGTGAGGCTAGGACAGTGTTACAGGTGTTTCTGTTAGTGCACTGTGAAAACTGTCTTGATCGAGCGTTTGCTCAAACACATCATTAAACTAGACAGGCACATATACCTCACATCTCAGTCTCGCTAAATCTTTTCTAAATAATTTCAGACTCCGGGTTTTGTTGAGCCTGGCCTATGGTGCTCAAAGACGCGCACCCGGCTCTGTGTGGAGCTGGTCCCGCTGTGGCTAAACACTGAGCCCGCTGCGGCGACAGGGCGTTTGGTGTAGGCTAGAGGTTCACTCTGTTACAAACCTGTCTATATTTTCTTGTTTCTGCTTATGGTAAACACACACTGCAAAAGGGCAACAAAAGTATCCAACTCAGCAGGTGCCCCCCGCTGCCTTCACTGAGGCTGATTGTGGCAAATCTGGGCCTAGGGCTGGGTCTGGAACATATATACATACAAAAAACAATATAATCTTTCATCTTGGAGTATTTTATTGTCACTTTCAGCTCATGAAAGGGTCTGTTTTTGTTGTGTTTCATTCCTTAATGCTGTAAACAACATGTGCAACTCCAGGTAAACAGTACATATTTAGGTTTGTTTCATTCAAAACAGTCCAGTTTCAGTCCTCTGGATTTATCAACAGCCAGTTGTGCGTACACAAGGATTGGCATGGTATGCACACTTTCATAAATCCCATGTGTGTCGTATGGCAGGTTTTACGCACAGAGCTGCACCTGTTTTTACGCAACATTGATAATTGAGGGCCACTGAGCGTAAAGAACATGAGTGTCCAACTTAGTCGTGTACAGCAGCACCCTGAAAAAACAAGCTGGCCCTCGAGCAAATTTACTTGATGAACCCTGTCCTACACAAACAACGTTCACATAAAACATGTCTAAATCTTCTTACTTTAATGGAAACATGACCACTTATATAATGTGAAGGTGCGGCCACAAACACACTAGAGAGAGGTCTGATGGAGTTTTGACAGGGGTTGTTCATTCCATCTGTCATTCTTCTCCTTTTGTATCCTTTTCTCTGAAATCAACAGTAAAGTCTGCTGTCATGTCACACTTCCTGAAGATGGAGAGGAATGAAGAAACTTCAAACTTTCCTCATTTTGCCTTAATCTTTTGATTAAATATGCAATGTGTAGTTCTAGGCATTTTTTACACTTTTTACATTTTTTTAGCACGCTCAGTAGCCTTTCAGTGACATGCCATGGTCTATTAACAAACTAAAGAAATAGAGAAGATGATTTGAATTTTTCTTGACTTGCCTTCTCCCCCAATGCTTATTTTGTCCACAATGAACAGTACAATTGTACAGTACTGGTTACTCAGTATTGACTGATTTGTTACTTTTTCTTTACTTATCTGTCTCAGCAAAGCTCCAAAGCACCTGTTACACTGCACCTGTAATATTATTAAGTCTGTATAATATAAAAGTGTGGACAGGTTTTGTTGTTTTCATTTAGCCATGGTGTGACTTCTGTTGTTGTAATTAGTCGGAAGCTGTTCCTCTTTTAAATATTAATTCCCTCTTTCTTTTATTGCCAAAGCCTGAGGTGTCTACCAGGTGTTTGTGAATATCATAGAGGACGACCAGCTAACTGCAGCAGAAACAGGAAGTGGCTCTAATGACTGCTGTCCCCAGTGCACCCTGGGTAATAATCAGTCCTCGTTTGTCATAATAGCAGGTAAATAGTGTAGCTCAGCTGCAGTAGTCCTCGCAGTAGGACAGCGGCCCACAATCATTTTTCATTTACTTTTATAAAGTGAACTGCAATATCACCAGTTATTAGTGTTTACAGACCTAGAGCCACGTGGAAAGGCCAACAGGGGCTTTGTAGCAAAATCTATTTAAACAGATTATGACATATTACACTGTTGTAGTAATCCCATCCCCAGCCCTTTACTTAAAGCAGCAAAAGGCATTGGAGATGCATTGTATAATATCTTGTTTGTGGAATGTAAATAAAACACAGTCAAGATGTATTTCAATAGTAATTTAAGTATTCTCTCCTGGGGAAAAATCTCCACAGAACCCTTCTGCAACAGCTGTACAGTCAGGTTTCTTTGATTTATTTATTTTTTGTAAAGATTTTTTTGGGCTTTTTTGCCTTTCTTTTACAATAGATCGACAGAAAATGGGGTGCGAGAGAAGGGAACAAGAGCAGGCAAAAGACCCAAGCGAGTCTCGGACCTGGTCTTCCACATGTCTCCCACTGACTGAGCTAGCTAAAGTCATTTAGTTCCAGTTGTTTTAAAATTATTATCAGACCTTATGTATGTCCACTGAGCTGGAACCTGCTGTAAAATAATATATTTTCCATGTGCCATTTGCTAGATGTGAGGTAATCAGCCAAATAATTCTAACAAGTAACAAGTGTGGCAGCACAAATGTCTCTACCTACTAGCTTTTATTAAACGATCTAAACACCTAACAGCATATTTTTACAGGACTTATCTGTAAAAAAACAAGACCATAAACAATGCTCTAAGGTTTATTATTAAGATTTTAAAATATCAATTTGCTCTACCAATCACATTCCTCACATGCAAAGGAAAGGAAGTGCCCTTTAAATTTTTTCTCTCGCAAAAAAAAATGTATAATTTCAAGTTATGTAACAGTATTGGAACGTACTGGAATATTGCATTGGCTTGTTTGTTTTCTTTGTCTTTGGTCAAATGCTGCTGCTCATAGAGACGTATTTGGAACTTGAACACAATGTTTTTGTCCAAACAAAACAAAGTGGTTATTGACATTTTTCACCAGACCTTTAATTTTTTTACTGTTCCTAGTTTAGTATTCCATCGACTATTGTAATTTAAATAATTTTCCAAAATGTTCAGAAAATCCCTTTAGGAAGTTGTTAGGGGACAAGTCACAATTAGAATACAAGGCAGTAAAAACAGAAATACACTCCAGAGTTTATACACTGTCTCTAGTTGAAGTACATAGTGTCCACAGCCTTCTGTATAAAGATATTTATAGCGTAGTTTACGACCTCCAAAAATGCATCAACAGTGCATCATAATTTAACAGTGGAAGTAAGGCCCTATTCCTGAAGGAAATTTAGTAGCTCAGGCTTTTCTTTGCCACTTATAACATGTACAAAGCTGAAGCCTCAGGCAGAGTTTCTGTGTTGTGCTTGCCATCTCAGTGAAGAAAGTACAAGATAAGACAAATGGTTCAAATGACCTTTGAAAAGATCACCATTTCTCCGCTCTCCTAAGAGAGAGAAGCAAGCAAGCAGCAGAAAAGGAAGAGACGCTGGCTATTTTCCTTAAAGTAAAGGATGAAAGTGGATTTCCAAACTGTGCAAATGCCTGCCTTTCTATTCCATTTACAACCATTGTTTATTTGTCTCTGTCCAACTAAGCCAGCAAAAAAGTGGGCTTGTAATTTTTTCCTCTTATTAACTGACTGATAATTTCCTTTAATTTGTACTTTTTAATAAAGAGCTGCTATAGCTCTGGAGGTCACATGGTGCTCATTACATTGGGTCCTGGGAGAGTCTGTTAGTTTGCTCTCAATTGTACGCCCACTCCCACAATTCGTTCATCCAGAGCTGAAGCATGGGGATAGCATTTTAGGGTAAGGTGAGATATGTTGCAACAAAAGAGTCAGAGACAGGTGAGTTTTGATATGCTGTGAAAAAAACTTAAGTGTTCATGTTAGTTTAGGTTGTCTGATTTAAGTTTAAGTTTCAGTTTCAGTTTATCTGAGTCACACTGCTCTCTAACCCCCTTTTTCCAGGGGTTTTATGAAGCAGTGGTAAGAAAGTAGATTTGGAATTACTACCAAGAACACAAGTTTTCAAAGCTCTTTTCTCAGCTCTGTTAATAATATTCTTGCATCTGTTAAACTGAGCGTGAACAGACTCAAGAGTTGATTAAAGTACCAGCAAACTGACTGTTGACTCTTTCTCAAAGAATATAGAATATTGAACCTTCTGCAGCGAAATAGAGCCTTAAAATTATGGTATAGTAATATAATACATATAGCGTAATATAACAACATTGTTAAAAATTGTTTACATAAAAAAATCCCAGCTGTATATTAATAATTAACGACTGTTAGTGGTTAACAAGGCAAACTCTATTGTACATTTTGGTCTTACACTTAAAACTACTTTTCATAAAATTCATTAAATAATGTTTTTATTCTAACCATAAACACTGAGATACTATTGCAGTGGGGTTTATAATAATTGAATTTGTATTTTTTTTGTGTGGGACAGTAAGTGTCCATTTAGTGATGCACTGTGCATGATGGGTAAGTGCAGGAGCCAAATGCTTCTTTGTGTTAAATGCAGTGTAACAACACGGTGCTTTCTGCTGTTTACAATTAAAATGTAGAAGAACCTTTCTGTGATGTAACCTATTTAAAACACTAAAGTATGTGTGTGTGAGTTCAGTACAGGGATGAGATGAAGTCCAGACAGCAGTGTCCCAATTAGTAATGCAGAGCTTTGAATGAGTCTTTAACCTTAGCAGGATTTAATCATGTAATTAACGCGAAGGGAAACTGCTTGTCTAATGCATCGCTCTGGATAAAATTCCCTCCAAAACACTGTCTAGACTCTGTTTGCCTGAGTAGAGACATCATTGGTGACCTTTAAGACAAGGACTGAGTCCGCTACCTCCGGCATTAGTCTTTTATTTAGCCTTGTGCTCCTCCAAATGAATGTCTTAGTCTTGCTCATTGCATTTTAATGTGTCCAGATTCAACCACTGTGGGAACTTGTGCTGCCAGTGTCTTTGGCAACATTCAGTAGGATTTTCATTGTGCTTGTAACAACATATCTAACACCATTGAAAAAATAAGCCAAGTGTTGTTCAAAGTATTCTTCCATTCTACATCTAAGACTTCGGTATTTTGTTGCGTATGAAGTAGTTAATGAGTCACGGCCGTAAAGAAGTGAAACTAAAACCTAAAACTGGCCATAAATATAAATTGAACCTTAAAAACAGAGTGAGTGCCTGCATTCAGCTTCCTATTTCTTTATTGCTCATCTTGCTGGCCAATAATTACTTACCACTGGCATTTAGGCAGCGTTAGCTGACCGCAGTCACTCTCACTTGGACATGCCACACAACACGCTGCCTGAGCGGCTGTTTATAGAAGCCTAAATTAATTGGTCATCACATTATTGGCTTTACGATAAGACATGGGAGATTGAAAGCAACATATGGATTTAGAGACCATCAAAGGCAGCCCACCACATTGTGGTTTTGCATCCATAGTGTCTATTATAACTGGGGCCTATTTAGCACTAATCAGCTCAAGCACTAGGGAAGATAAAAATCCTCTGTGGGCATTATTTCCCTTCAGCCTTCATGAGTGACAGGCTTATTATACAAGGCACAAAATTTATGAGATGATCATCTTTGATGGCCTGGATGTCCGACGTTTCTGTGATGTTTTCTATGGTAATGATGCTTCCCCTCTTCAACCACAAACCACTATACGCCTCGTGGTTCCATCTCTCTGTCCAAGTCATTGTTGACGGCTCCATTAAGGGGCGAAAATATATTTTCTTACCCTCAGTGGCCCATCCACTTAGAGGCTTCATATTTGCTCGTCAGTGGGGCTTATTTATGTCCCACCTTTGTGGCTTCAAGTTTGAGCTTGTTGCTTGGACAGAGACGTTGGTGAATGAAGATGATCTTGAAATGACTTGTGCACACAGCGACTGTAGTGATGCTGTGGGGTCATACCTGGCTTTGAACACTTACCTACTGCTGCTTATGATGGCAGCACTTTCACCAACCCACACGTGAGACAGCTATGAGCTGTCATGCAGAAAAAAACTGTACTCACTTTGTAAAGTAGATGTAATGTATTATTGTGTGCAGGGACAAATAGGCTCTGCTCATGACATACCTTCACCTTATCCCAAAGGCCTGAGAAAACATGATAACACCACAAGCTTACATGCTCCTTCTGATCATGATGCTTAAGTGTGCTTGGGCATGACTCTGTTCTGCTGTGGATATAGTTTGGTGGTTCACATGCCCCTCTGAACAGCCTTCACAGTACAGCATAGTTATTACAGTACATTGTTTGCAACAATCTTAGAAGATATAAGATAGTACCCATTACTGTAGGCCTGATTACTCACACCCTGAGGAGCAGAGTGACCCTTATAAGTGAATTGATATGGCTGCATCCAGATGTTCTGGCTGGGATCCAGTGTGAAGTTTTATGTAAAAAGGTAACAGAGCTAAAAACACATGGTTACCTTGCATTAATTTACGCACACAATAATGTGGCTATTTATCTACACTTACATCAAATACCTTATAAATTTCTTGTAATGGGATGAGAAAAACAGGAATATTCCACAATAAAAAGTTATTAGGGTGAAATATTAAATCAAACACAATATTTAAGCAGCAACTGAACTTTACCTCAAATTGCCCACTGTATTGTTTTCATTGTGGCCACATAGGAACATTTACCTATTTCAAACAACAGATACAAATAAAAAACGTGATCTTGGAGGTTGGTATCTTCAGGCACCTGTCTTTTTCCACTGTGGGAATCGGGCCTGTAATTGCTTTGGAGGGGTCCCTGACCCATTTACATCAAACACAGCTTTCCAAAGGCTGAAACATGATTTGTACTTGACACATGTCCTCCTTTCATCTGCTTTTATGCTGGAGCTGTCTTTGCAATGATGTTTATTTGGGGTAGACATCACTTTAAAACCCAGACCCTCGGGAAGGCGGATGATTCATTAAAATAAAAAAGTGCATTTTTTGTTGTTTAATCTGGAGCTGTCATGCTAATACTGCACACTTTAGCAAAAACATTGGATAAATCACTTCAAAAAGTCAATATAGTAAACAAAAACAATAAGAAAACAATCAATTCTTAGTGACGTGTGCGGAGTACACAAAGGCTTTGTAATCATAGCCCCACAAGCACACAGATACACAATAGGCAGACACAATAAACACTCGAATAGCAATCCAATATCCTCTCTGCTTCCCTCCACTTTGGTTGTTGAATATGGAGGTGTGCTTTCCAATTATCCTCAGTCCAAACATGAATGCAGCGAGTGAAAAAAATCCCAAAAGAAAAGACAAAAAAAAAGGTTTGTTTTCTGCAAAGTCTGTTAGCAAATCCATTTATATCACAGAACAAAATGAAGCACTCAAACTGGTCTCAGAACAGGACAGGGTCATCTGCCAGTGAATACACATCTCTTTTTCACATTTGTTTATGTCCACACTTTACAAATCCATTTATCAAAGCAACCGGCTCACCGTTTTTTTTTTTTTTATATAATCACTTTAAACAGCACTCCATATTTTTCCTGTCTCTCTCTGCCTGACGTCGAAATCAATGTGGATCCTGTACACGCATCCTTGTGTACAACATGGCCTCTGAAGCTGTTTTGGAGGACAAACCACTTCACAATGCTGCAGCGTGGAGATGGAGTTTTTACAGTTTGAAATGTGTGCACAATTGGGGCAGACATCCGCATGATTTCTGCTTTGCTCTTTTCTTGCTGTGTTTTCGTATAGGCACATAGAAGAGATAGAGACTGAGACTTTATCAGCAATTTTATTCTGGCTGATGTATCCAAGCACAAGGACGATGGCCTCCTCGGGCTGTGACTCATTCTCAACAGATGACTCTAATCACCAGCTAATTAATAGTTGATGTGGCGGTTTACCAAAATGCGACTGCTATTAACCCTTGCATGCCATGGATTTAGCTTTGCTGTAGGCCCCCTTCAGGCCTAGCATTTCAATCCCTCTTCTTAAAATATAGACACACGAGGTCAGCTCAACTTCCTCTGTTCACACCTGGTATTTGCACTTGTTGTCTTGAGTCTTAGATTGATTTGCTTTATAGGGAAAATCGACAACATTTACAATTACATTTAGTCATTTAGCAGATGCTTTAATACAAAGCGACTTACAGGTGAGGAAAACAATGGAAGCTATTTTAACAACACAAGGTAATAAAATGCATAGGTGCACAAAAACTAGTCAGTTAAAACCTAGCACAGTATAGAAAGATAAGGATAAGAATTAATTATTTTTTATGAAAAGGAATTGATAGAAAGGAATTCAGTGTTTGTCAGTCAGGTGTTGACGGAAGAGATGAGTTTTCAGGCATTTTTTGAAGATAGCTACAGAATCTGCTAACCTTGTAGTAGCAGGTAGATCATTCCACTCATTCATTAATCGCGATTAATCGCAGAACTTTGTGCGATTAATTGCAATTAAATTCTTTAATCGTTGCCCAGCACTAATACTGTAACAATACATTGATTAAGGTATATCCCAAAACTTCTATCCCACTGATGTAGGAGGTCTCGTTGTGAGCCAAGCCACCTCCAAATCAACCAACTTCCTCAAACTCAAAAGTTCTAAAACAGAAGTTGCCTTTGGCACCCCATCCACACACACAAAATGTTACAGCTTCAACATTAACATCAACAACTCCACTGTCCATCCTTCCCCTCAGGTCAAGAGTCTGGGTGTCATCCTCGACAGTACACTATCCTTTCAGTCTCAAATCAATAATGTCAATCGGTCCGCATACTTCCACCTACGCAATATCTTCTGTCTTCGGGACGAGCTGCAAGTAGAACCTGTTTATAGCTGCAATATTTTGCCACTGCTTTCTTCATCCATGAAAATGTTTTGTACGGAACATAATCTGCAAAGTGTTTTAAATAGGTCCACTTTGAAGGACCATGGCACATTTTAGAGGGTTTTTGTGAATGAGAATAAATAGGTTACCTTCCTTCTATTACAGCCATCACTACCTTTTATGTAAAACTAGAATGTACACATTTCACAGATCAGCAGCAGCATTGAACAGTGAAGGTGAAGTAAATAATGTGGCTGGCACAGTTGCTGTCAGGATTCAACAAAACATGCACGTTTGTTTTTATTGCTCTTCCAATGTTTTCTACAAGGACAAGCTTTTGTCATTAAACATTAGAATCCATGCAAAAATAGATTAAACCAATTTTGTAAGTCATGTTATTGTTAGCATCTGTTTACATAGCCATGTAGCTAAACAGTGTGAAAGGTTATAACTGTTGCGATTGGCCATAGCCAATAGCAGTGTTTGTCGCTGTCTCTCTTTGGTTGTACAACGGTGACATCTTTGGTCATTTTTAAATAAATAAATAAAAAAATTTTGGCCATAATATATAAAGTTATCTGAAAACCAGCACAGTGGATAGGTGGTTAGGACTGTCACTTCACAACAAGAAAGTCCAAGCTTCATTGTCTGTGTGGGTTTCCTATATAATTTATAAATAAAATAAAAAAAAAAATAAAAAAAAAATAATTTAAGCAAAGTAAGTTGGATAAATATAAAAAAGGAAGTTTTCTTAAGAAGGTATGAATGTTAAGGTTGTAGAAAAGAGGCTAGATTCAGTAGGCACATTAAAAATGCAATGTTTTATGATTCTCAGCTCAAGTTTTTGAAGACTGTTGTAATGTGGGATACATTTGAGGCTAAATGCATTTTTAATGTAGCTAATACCAGGCTTGTTCTCTAGTTGTAAATGTGCACTGTTTTTCTAATTAACACATTTGTTGTTTAGCTCAATAATCATTAAATGACATATTTCATTTCTGTATCTATTTGTCAGCCTCATCTTTGCTTCTCATCACTGGCTTTATTTGATGCTGCATGTTTCCGTTTCCTTCCTGCCTCTTCTCAGTCGTACTAATAAATGAGATTTCATAGAAAGATACATCTGCAGGAAAAAAAAGAAAAGTACACGGCCCTGTTTTACAGTTTACGGAGAGGACGTTGAATTAAGCGTGATGCAAACACAGCAAATTGAATCAATTTGCCTCCTCTAAATAGATGTGATGCGTGAGGCTGAACGCTCAAACGAATAGAGGGGAAAAACTGTGGCTTTAATGATGTTGTTTTTGTTTGCGCTTGTCTTTGTTTGCTTGATGAAGGTTCCAGAAGATGAGGCGTGAAGAGGAAGAAGAAGATATCAGATAACGAGGCGGTGTGAAGACGAGGTGCGTGGTGTCACATGGTCTGTGCTGTATCCACCACCGGGAATAAAGTGACAGGCCGCGCTCGAGCACAGGGACAGAATTAAGAGGTGAGCGAAGCGTATTAAACTGATAAGTGGCCATGCGGAAAATGGAGAGGTCCACACAACACACGACAGCAGCCACATGTGCTTCTACATGCTCAAGTGCATGTGTCTAAAAACTGCAATGAAAAAATAATTACAAGACACTGTAGTCAGAGACTGAAATTTTTAATACAGCCATAGAGAAGAGAATAATACTTTTGTAGTGACAGGTACAGGTAAAAACAGTTTTGTATATAAAAACCGTAAGGCTGTTTTATTTAAATATACAGGGTAAATTATAGGCAAGACAAGACGTCATAAA
Organism: Neodontobutis hainanensis; assembly: GCA_024349245.1. NCBI lineage: Eukaryota > Metazoa > Chordata > Actinopteri > Gobiiformes > Odontobutidae > Neodontobutis > Neodontobutis hainanensis. Next base: position 1,643,639 of record JALDNG010000042.1, on the reverse strand, counting down.
ACACAAACGTAACGATATTCACATATTTGCTCAGTTCATGCAGATTGTTTGCTTAGTATCTGTCACCATGGTAACAGAGGTTTTCTACACAAACCTGTCAACCCTCAGGTTTCACACCAGTGCATTGTAGAAAATAGAAGAACTGTAAGTTTCTTCACCAGGTTCACTGTGAGAGAAATCCATTGAACAATACTACAGAGTTAAAGCATCTGGACATTATTTTTCCAGACTATGTCCAGATATTCTTTTTTTTTTTTTTTTTCTTTCACTCATAAGCATCATGACTACCTGAAATCCTCCACAACACAAAATGAAAACTTGAACTGAGATCGGGTGTACGTGGCAGAGTGGTTAGCACTCCTGCCTTACAGCAAGAAGGTCGTGAGTTCAAAACCCGGCCGACTCAAATATTCTTGGCCGTCTCCGGTCTTTCTGTGAGGAGTCTGCATGTCCTCCACGTGTTACCGTGGGTTCTCTCCGGGTACTCCGGCTTCCTCCCACCGTCCAAAGACATGTATGTACAGGTTAATCGGCAACTCTAAAGTGTCCCTAGTGAATGAATGTGAGAGAGAATGGTTGTCTGTCACTGTCTGTCTTTAAATGTCAGCCCTGCGACTAACTGGCCACTGTCCAGGGTTTACCCCGCCTCAGCACCAAAGCTGCTGGGATAGGCTCCAGTCACCCGCGAACCCTAACAGGACAAAGCGGTAGAAAATGAATGAAAAAAATGAATACTTTGAGATCAATTACATTATCTATCAAATCTACTTTGTATTAAAATATTTTAACAAATAGAAAGTCAGAGTGCCTCCTACAGATTAAAAAAAAAAATCAAAATCAATAGAAAGCAGCTGCTTAAAAGTTCAGTCACCAAGCTGTGTTCCCATTTTTGCCAATGATAAACTAACTAGTTTTCAGAACAAGGATTTTCTTGTTTGGCACATAATACAAATTCCTGTGTTATTTTATTTGCATTTGTATTGACCTAAAACTTGTGTATAACTTGTGTTATTATAATTTGTCTTCTAATTGAACAATGTGCAATGCGTGCAAACAACAGGATTGAACAAAAGATAGAAAATAATAGTTTGCCAATTTCTTTCTTGTTTTCCATTCAAATTGTGTTCACCTGGAAGTGGGCGTGACTTGGCAATCTTTGTGATTGTAAATGGTTCTGAAAATCTAACCTTCACTCACCCATTTATCTCCAAGCAGACACCTTTCTTGACTTTGAGATAAAATGATTATAATCAAGGCTTCTAAAGAGTGTCATTTTGATTCATGCTAAAGCAACATAAAATGACAGTCTTTGAGGGCACAGACCTCCAGATGGCAGCAGCAAACGTGTAAAGCACAGCATGTCAGGAGCGTCCAAGTGGCCTGTATGCTGCAGACGTTTATCAGGGACAAGCCTGTCATTGTTGCTGACATATTGATCAAGAGCAGCCTTGCTTTTGTACGGACGGTCTGCAGGACTTAATGATCCACGAGGAACACAAAGCTTCCAGCATTCGCGGACACATTGACAGCCTGTGATTAAATCAGTAACGGTGGCAGCATTGTTGACGACACTGATGATAACACTGAGGGCACTTATCAAAGGAAAGGTTAGTACAGCCGCACTCATTCACCAATGGATGCTTATTGAAGCTGATGGAGGAAATTAATTTCAGCTAAAAGTGTTGCGTTTGCCGTGACTTCTACTGGGCTCATGAATAAATGTTTCCAAGTGTTATATTTTGGCTGTCAGTCACAAGTGCTGTGCTTTAGTTTGAAAACATCTGAATTAAACGGCCGGTGGCGCTCCATCACGTAGGCACCTTCGTAAGCCGTTAAATACATAAATCGGGTTTAAATGAACACACACACCACTTGTCGTGGCTGGTTTGCAGTGTAATTCATCTTCCAACTCCATGATTCTGTTATGCAGTCAAATTGACAAGTAATCCATTGCTGGTGTCCTTCTTGTCAACATTAAGGTCATTTCTGATTGTTGCAGCAAGTGAACTGACTTGCAGCGTTTTGCAGGGGATGATGGGTAAATATTTGAGCTGTGAATAATCTTGACCATGGGATGATACTTAACACATGGCCCGTGTAATGTTCTCAGAGTGTGCAGACATTCAGAATACTGCAAGATCAGCGCTGTCGTATGTTTTTTCAATCCAGTTGTCTGATGTTCTTATGGTCTGGAGATGCCAGGGCAGCTTTTGCTCCCTGCTTCATCTCATTTTACACACCTGCAGCCCAATGCAATTGAGCCAGTAAAAAAGCAGCCACAATCCCTTTCCTTGTTGTTCAACCGTCTCATCCAGAAAAAATCCAGCCTTTTCATGATCTGCTAGTCAAGCGCTCTTAAATCTGCTGTTGTCTTCAGGTCAAGACTTCTTATTCTTAGTGAGTACAAACCTCTCTGCTCCTTTACTTACCTGTCCTCAGGCATAAGCAGTTTACTCTGTAGAAACTCCAGCACTGACACAATCTGTCAGTGAACTGGGTCTGCATGGTGTGTAATACACCAAGACTCAAAAACATGCCATCTAAGGATGTAATGTATCCTGGTAGGGAGAGCCCTAGCACTCCTAAGCATTCAAATCAGGAGAAAGAAGGTCCCTCCTGATCGGCAAGCCATTGAAGATAGATATTAGGTCCGAGAACCATATTCTAGTCGGCCAACAAGGTGCCACCAGTAAGAGGTAAGACCCCTGTCGGGAGCAGGGCAATTGGAGGAAAATTGTCCAGACCCAGTTTAGCTGGAGGACCCAGAGAAGCAAAGAGGTCCAACTCTTCTTTGTAAAATCTGTTGGGGTGGAATTTCCAGTCCCCATGTGTCACAGCCTGTCCGGACATTAGGTCCGCTCCCACATTTATGTTCCCAGAAATGTATATCAGCGACAGTAACTTGTCCCCTAAATCAAAATGCGATGCCCTGGAGTTGTAGATTAGCCAGGTCCGCAGCCATACATTTTGTGTATGTCTGGGGTGACAAGGCTAAACCGAATAGAAGAACCAGGTGGCTTCAACCCCTTCCTTACCAACTGCTCCATTCTGTTTGCCCTCCTGCCCAGCACCTTTTCCTCTGAAGCCGCCAAGGTTCCCTTTGCTATCAATGTAATCCAAGCTATGTGGTCACCTCCTGTCCATTAAAAAGCCCGGGCTCAGCAGTAACAGGGAGATGCTGTGGAACCAAACAGTGTCAATCCCCAAAAGAGCAGGCCTTTATTTCACACCAAGCAACCTACTTGCCTCCTCCCCGCCGCTACGATTGCGGCATTGATTCTTTTCCCTGCACAGCTGCTTCCTAAGGGACGATTAAACTCCATATCTGCACCTGAAATTGAAGCTGTGGAGACTTATATTAATGGCATTTTGACTGCTGGCATTATACCTCCATCTTCATCTCCGGCTGGGACTGGCTTCTTCTTTGTCGGTAAGAAGGACAAAAGCCTCCGTCCGTGTATAGACACTAGGGGTCTGACTGAAATCACAGTAACAGAACTGCTACCAACCCTTTGGTCTGCTGCATTCAAATTACTTCAAGGTGCCACTGTCTTCACTAAACTAGACCTGCGCAATGCCTACCATCTGATCCAAATCAGAGAAGGAGACGAGTGGATGCCTTTTGAGTTAACCAATGCCCCAACAGTCTTCCAGAACTAGGTAAAGGACATCCTGAGGGACATGCTTAACAAGTTCATCTTTACCTTGGCGTCATCTTGATTTTCTCTAGGGACTTGAAGACTCATACTCACCATTTCCAACATCACATGAGAACTCTTTTTGTCAAGGCCAAAAAGTAAGCTCCTCGCCCCGACAATTTAATTTCTGTGTTACACCGTGTCCCAAGCCAGAGCCAGATAGACCCATCAAAGGTCAGAGCCAATTTTGATTGGCCAGTTCCCACCAATCGTAAACAACTTCAGCATTTCCTGGGCTTTGCTAATTTCTACAGACATTTTATTCAAGGCTACAGTTCCCCGGCTGCCCCTTTGACATCCCTCACCTCGTCTAAGGTACCCTTCCACTGGACAGAAGAAGCTCAGATCACCCTCACTAAACTCAAGGAACGATATACATCGGCTCATTCCTGGGACCTCAAGACCTCAGTTTGTGGTTGAAGTGGATGCTTCTGATGTTGGAGTTGGGGTGGATTCCCACAAATAACGCCTCCTCTCGTTGTCTGCCGCCAGCAGAATGAAATTATGACATTGGCAAGCATGAACTACTAGCAGTCAAGCTGGCTCTAGGAGAGTTACTGGTTAGAGGGCGCATCCCAACCTTTTCTTGTTTAGACCAACCACAAAACCCTGGAATACATCCGCTCTGCAAAACAACTAAACTATCATCAAGCCCGCGGTCCTTGTTCTTCAGTCGCTTTGATTTTAAACTTTCATAGCTGGAATCTAGAAAGAAAATACTACTCACCTGCTTTTAATTTATTGGACAATAAAAGTACAATTTCATCTTTAAAGCTACTGAAATTAATGTTCAAGCACCAAGTTATTTATCTGCTCTGCTATAAACATAAAGGACATACTTGTTTCATTGATGCAAATATATTGTCTAAAATTGAACAGTAGAGAAGTCTGTGTTTGGCCACTGGGAAAAACAGAAAAAGGTATATACAAATGGAAACATAGTCAAGTTAATTCCAACAGTGAATATTCCATAAGGAGTATGTCATATATACTACTTATTTAGCCAATAGTGGAAGAACTGAAAAGGGCACTGGAAATTTGGAAATCTTGCCTTAGTTTTGTTAGACACCTCCATTGTATAATCATGTTGTCAACTCCTTTAACTAGTGTCCATATTAAAGCAGTCTGCTCAAGAAGTCAGGGGTACCATTGGAGGGTTTTGTTATTCTTCTTTTGATTTTAGATTTGTTCTACTCGTTCACACAAATTTACATATATTTAAAATGTATTCGTCAATTTGTTGAAATAGTACAGAAATAGAAACAGAATTTCTAAGACTGGGTTCTTCTGTGAAATATTATGTGCAGATTGTGCAGGATGAGCTGCGGTCAGCACTAGCAGTGTAGTACACATAAAACACTCATGCATTGAATGGATTATACCTCATTATCCTCAATTACTGCCTTGAATAAATAAGGAAATGGGAAAAACTCACATGGTACTTTCAGAGAACCTTTAGAGATGTTTCAGCTTGAGCTATAAAAAGAAAATCTTTCTTCTTAATTAATACACTTGAGATATTTCTTTTATTTTTTTCAAATGAGAGGTTGTTTTTATTTATAGGTCAGGATAAAGTATCTCCAATCTCACTATAATCCCCTTCTTTCTATTTATTTAGTTGCAATTGTCTTAAACCAATACAAGACAAACTGTTGTTATGTATTTCTTACTCTTTAATATTTGTTTTGCAGAGGGTTACTGAAAAAAAGATGAAATTTTGTTCACCGGGCATTTGTGATCCACAGAAGAGCTGCAAAGGATCTTGGGAGTTTCCACAAACTGCAGAAAGGCTCTAACAAAGCGGCACATCACATCTTCTGTCGGCTCTAGGTGGTTTGTGAACCATAAATATTACCTCTGTTTAACTGAGATTATCAGGAGGAACGTGTCTCTAACTTATGTATTTGAACACATTCACAACAACCAAGCTCTAAAAATGATCATGAACAAACATTGTAAACAAAACTCACATTTTGAACAATTGTATTAGTAAGTGTTTAAGCGGTTAAATTTAGTGAGGTGGGTCCAGTCTTTTTTAAGGAATAGAAATGAATCTCGTATTAATTAACCCGTGTCTTTCTTTATTTTGAAGTGGGTATCTGGCTCCTGACTGACAAGGGCTTTTCCATTTTCACAAAAATGCCCTCGTTGAACAGAGGAGGTGGCCTCATATTCATGCTGTCAAGTATTTACAAAAGTGTTCTGAAACCTAAAACAAAAGAGCCTCACCCTAGACACACAGCACCTGAATGGAACAGTGTCACTAACTTCTCCCACATCAGGAGTCACACCTCCCTTTCATGGCTAATGACTGTGAGACCAGAGCAGCCTGCTTCATCAGGTTTGGTTTCAGGGGAAACTCCTCCCTCTAGAGATATAAGTTCAGCTCTCTTACCAATGGAACTCAGAATTGATAAAGTCTCTTTGGAATTAGAGACGCAACGTCTTCACCTTAAAAAATTAGCCCAGATGCTTTTACTTAAACCTTTTTTTCAAGATGTCCTGGATGACTGAGAACCTTCACAGACATTTAGTACAATAGTCAGTAGCCTCATGTAATCAAAACAGTGGTGTGGAAAGAATAAAACTTCCATTATTAGTTCTGGGAGGGAATCATCAAGTTACTTTTGACATAAAGGCAAAGTCCAATAGGTTTAGGAACGAGAGACAGTTTTTAATATTACTGTATTACTTTTACTCGGGTACAATACACTGCATGCAGATACTTTTATTCAACCCTATGTATTTAAGTCCAGATTCAAAAGTAACAGTCATTATTCTTTACTTATTTATACATTTTTAGTCAGTAAAAGTGATTTACAAAAAAGACATTCAAAATTCACCATACATCTGCAAGTTTCTAAACCGCGCTGCAGCTCTTTGTCATTCTGGCTGCTACTTTGACAGTTTCCCTGATGCATACATTCTTTATGATCGTATTTGTCTTTGTTATATAGTTTGGCTTTGGCTGAAATATTTTTAAAACAGGAGCTGTGGAGCCAAACATAATAAAAAGTGACAATATGCAATTAATTCCACTGCACTTTCCAGCAGTCAGTCATGCACATATTCTATACTAACTCTTCTGAAATGCTAAAAGAAAAAGTGAAATATATTGTTTGTGATTCAGCAGACTGAGCGCAATGAAACAGCTAACACTGCTGCAGGCGACTGAGCCACAGCTGCAATACAAATTATTAATTAAATCTATAAAAGTTAGATTTGCACATGGCAATCCACACCAGTTCTCATCAACTACAGTTTTTTTTTAAGACTTTAGGACTATTTCAGACCATGGATGAGTGGGTGAAAGTATTCTTACTATAATGATTGATATACCACATTTTACTGAGCAGTCCAGGTCACGTCAGTACAGGACAATTTAGTTAACCCTTTTTTTTTTTAGTTAAAAATTGTATTTCCACTGCAGTATATTCAGACAAGGAGTGTCAGTTATAAACAGGGAACTTGTAACTCTATAAGAAATAATCATATCTAAAGTAAACTAGTGGTTGCCAAAGGGATAATTGGAGGCTTTGTACCTCTTTTGACAATAAAAATGTCTATTACAGTGTGCTGCACTGACCCCTGTACCATAACGCTTCAGTGTAAACCTGCCAATATCCAACCATCTTCTTTCACTTATCCAGGGGCAGCAGTCTAAACAGAGATGCCCAGACTTCTCTCATCCTAGACCTAGACGCTTCCTCCAGCTTTTCCAGGGGGATGCTAAGGTGTTTCCAGGCCAGCCAAGAGACATTGTCCCTCCAGCGAGCGCACCCAGAACTCCTCCCCTAGAAAGTCCCCCAGGAGGCAACTGGAACAGATGCTCGAGCCACCACAGCCGACTCCTTTTGATGTGGAGGAGCAGCGGCTCTACTCTGAGCTCATCCTGAGGGGATGAGCGAGTACAAGTCTACCTCTGAGCTCTAAGTCTCTTCTTTCTCAGTGAAAGACGTGTCGGTGGGATTGAGGAGATCCTAAAAGTATTCCTTCAATCGTCCGACAATCTCCCCAGTTGAAGTCAGCAGATTCCCACCTCCACTGTAAACAGTGATGGCAGGGCACTGCTTCCCCCTCCTGAGGCGCAGGACAGTTTGCCAGAATCTCTACGAGGCCGACTGATAGTACTTCTCCATGGCCTCACCGAACTCCTCCCAGGCCCGATTTTTTTTTGCCTCCACAACCACCCAGGCTGCAGTCTGCCTGTCCTGCCAGTAACTGTGTCCACCACCGGATTTGTAGATTGCCGCGGTAGTGGTAGAGAGTCCAGTCTCTCTCAAGGAGTGTGGTTCCAGAGCCCAAGCTTGAGGTGAGCCCTGCTATTTCTAGTCGGTACCTCTCTACCTCCTGCACAAACTCAGGCTCCTTCTCCGCCAGCAAGGTGATATTCCATGACTCTAATGCTAGTTTACTTGTCCAGAGAACAAGCCCAATAGTTGATTGGGCAATCAACTATTCACCGCCTTTATTAATTTCTTGTTTATAATATTACAATAGTAAACTGTAGCTTTTGTGTCTTACTTTAGTATATTAAACAAAACATCACAGCAAATTAGATGTAACTTAACAGTTCAAACAAGCAATTTTCTATTACTAGTAATAGACACAGTGTACAAGACACACATTTTTCTGCAGTGCCAACAAAGATTGTGAAGGTAATTGCGTGATTGAATAACATCAAGTCAGAGCTTTGAATTTCAAAGTTGTACAAGGATATAGCAAATTCTGCCATATAAAGGAAGGTGTCATTATACATTTAGAGATTGTTGTGCACAGCATAAGTAAACAATATATGGGCACTACATTTTCTTTCCCTCTGCTTCACACCTGATCCCCACCTCCTCCATAATTATGATTCCGATAAATATAATTTTATGTGGATGCACTCAATGGGAAGAAGGTCCTAATTTTAACTGTATCCTTAAACAAGAAGGATTTTAAATATTTTGTCACGTTTCTAAATAGGTGGAAGCTGTTTTTTTTCAGTTAATCAAATGCACTTGCCAAAACAGTGTGACGTTAATTTAAGATTGTGTTAACGCTCATGCTAACCACTTCATAGCCATATGTTTGAGTAGTTTTTTATGTGACTGCAGTATGTTCAGCTAAAAACAGACTAGCTAATTCTACTCTTTCCCCTTGCACTGGTGGTGTTGGCTGTGTTCTGCATTTCTGCCTGTCTTTGTGAGTGGAGCAGGTAGTCACACTTTCTCTGTGGTGAGTACATTCTTATAGGAGACAGCCCTATGGGACATGACAGAGCTAAACTGCTATAGTAGTGGCCCACAGCATCCCCTGGAGCCAGTCTGCCTCCTCGGCGCTCTCCATCTTACCTATAACCCTGGCTGACTTGTAGGTACAGTGATTCACCCACTCATGTTTATTTCATAAAGCTTTACCACTGGCTGTGTTCTTGCCTAGGCCTTAGACAGCAATCATTTCAACAAAATATTTTGAAACTATGAAGAAGGTTCAATTATTTTACTCAAGATAGAAAAAAAGACAAGTGTATCACACCCTTTCCAGGAGACTCCGAGTTGGACAAACAGAAGTTAATGGGGAACAGTGAACAATTTTTTGATTCTCCTAATCAATGTGCCAAACTGACTGCTATTGCTCCCGGAAATTGACTTCATTATTTTTTTTTCTGAACAAGCCAATGGTGAACTGCAACAGACAAAATAGTGTGTAAAAAGACTGGATGACATTTAAGAGAATTTGAAATAGCTTATTGCTTTCCATTTATCTCTATTCTGTAATCTTCCAACCTGGGAACCAATGCCGTCTCCTAGCATATAGGCTTACTTATATAAATGTGTGCATAAAATCAAGTCAGCTAATGTTTTAGCTACCAGCTTGCATGACAGTACATTTCAATTGGTACATTGCTTGTATATTTCAGTCCGTTGTACAACAAAACCATATCAGCGCGCATATTTCTTGCTCAATACTGTGTTAACATGTAACCATAACAAAATATCAAACATGTTCAGTATTTAAGACCAACAATCCTGTTGTGTAAGGGGCTCTAATTACAAACAAGTTTACTCTTTCACTGAATGAAGCTTTTATTATTATTTGGAAAGATGACAACTGGACTACCAAAATAAACTAGTTTTATAAAAAGTAAAAAGTTTTACTAAAAAGATGTTTTAGTGCTGTACAAGCAATACACAATAATTTATTCTTGTGAAAGTGTTCTATCAGAGTAAATAGTTATTCAAACAATGTTATTTTTTTCTTTTCTACCACAGGACTTCAAAAAATACATTTTAAATTTAAAAACACAATATGTCAAATTAAATATAATCACTGTGTACTATTGAAAGTGTGGCCAGTTTTAACCTTGATACTTCTTTACCATACTCTGTGCAGATGTTTCTGTAGAGTATGTCAGCTACTTAGTTATGGCGTATATTAATTGCCTGAGAGCACCTTACATCTTGCTGTTACAAGATATATATATATATATATATATATATATATATATATATATATATATATATATATATATATATATATAAAACTTTTCTAATATTGTTAGACGTCTCGCTCATATCTTTGTTACCAGTGTGTGTTGCTGTTTTATTGCTATGAAGACGGTTCAATTTCTTTGCTCACTCAACCTTTGCCAAATCTAATACCATGCTGTCTTGAAGTATATTTTCCAATTTGTATTACTGATGCTAAACGAAATATTTTCACACCATAATGAGGGGAGTGTCAAGAAAGATCCAACCCGTTACTTGTCTCTTTATTGTAGTTTTTAGTTGCTTTTGGGAGTGCTCTTTATTGAAAAATCTGCTCAGAAATCATTAAGCAAATGTTTATTATTCAACCTTTGGAAAAAAATGAGAAAACATCTGCTCTGCTATTATCATCCATCTGCTTTTGCCATTTTCTCAGTGCTCTCTCCTAGAGTTCTCTCTTTTTAACCTGCAGTATGTAATAACCATCATCTGCTACACCAATGAACCATGGACTAAAACCACTGGTCTTTCTATTTATCTAGTATAATCTCAGAGCTGTCACGGGGGCCATTACAAAAGGAAATGATGCCTTATTTGGTGCAGCTCCTGGCGGAGAAGGAGGACAGTGAATGAGTGGGAGGGTATTCTTAATAGTGTCATTTGGAAAACCCCTATGGTGGAGTTATGAAGGTGGACTTTGCTGGTGGTGGAAAATGTAAAATGTCATATATTATATATAGTTATGAATTTGCTTAATGATAGTTCAAAAACTGAAATCAAAAGACACAAACTCATTTGAAGGGTATGGTATAGATCGGGTAAGTGCAGTGCGGTTTTAGAGGTGTTTTTAAAAGGGGTTCAAAGCATCACAAATAAGTACCATACCAAGTGCCATACCACCAGGGGTTTTGATTTAATCAGAAAATGGTATGGTTTGTAAAAGGTGGAGTTAAACACTACGATTAGATGATAGAGAATCTTTACTTAAGCAAAAATGAGAATCAAAAGGGAAAGACAAACTGCAATGAGTCATCTCTTCTTGTGATAAACTGTAAGGTTGATATATAAAAGCAACATCTGTATCCAGTTTTAGAGTTATCATCCTACAGCTCATGCATTTACTGTTGCATATAACCTGAATATGAACATGGAGGATTTACTTTATATTTGTTACTAGTGGTGCATCTAAGTTTTAAGGCTTGTTTCAGATATCCACAGTGGAAATCTTGGATTAGACTTTATTGATCCCACAATGAGTAAATTTACATCTTAAAACTATATATTGCTAAATGAATTACAAGCACACTGACCTGTACATGTCCCTCAGTATTTACAGATAAACATGCTATTTACTTATTTTTACACCCAAAAGATCAAGGACAATAACATGTGCCATGCTTTTAAGTGGTGGAACAGAACATTTTGCACATTACAAATATGTCTAGACATCACTGGGTCCTTGGAAAACACTAGTGAAGCATGTATGTAAAAAAAAATAAAAATCTGTTGACTCTGCTGTAAAGCATATGTTGCTTACATGCCATGTTACATTGCACTTAAAAAGACCTTGAGACAGTGTTTTGAGTAGCACTTTCTCGAGTTTCGTCTCTGTGACAGGCTCAGTGCTTGGCGGATGTTGGCTATAGCATGAGCCAGAACCCCATGGGAGGGAAGGAGACGTCTTAGAAAATCTGATGTTGCTTTACCACTAAGCCAATGTCATATCCTTCTGTGTCGCTTTAGAAGCACCACTGAGCTGTTGTGAGTGGAGCCAGCTCTAATGCTACTTTAAAAGTCCAGGCACTGCACATTTATAGCTCCTTTGTGCTTTTTTATGTATGCATACCGGTGGAATATTTTTACTAAAGGAGCGGTGCCTCTGATGGACACACATGCCAGTGTCAACCTGTAGCCAGTAGTCCATTTAAGGCACATGGAAAAGTTATCCAGGGTAAGTTAGGGCTGCACTCATTACCTAAAAGCATGGAAGAGATGGATGGAAATTATAAGTGGGATGGTTGGTGAGGATGGCACAGCAGCCTTTATGTATTTATAGTATCTGTAAAAGGGCCTGGACTTTGGCTATTGCCTGCAAAATGATGTTACCATTTTTATCAATGTTGAATTGTAGCATATTATTGGGAAATAAACAGCTACTTTCTAACATAAAGGAAGCCCAAATGAGCCTTTAGTCTGGAAGTAATTGCAGTCCACTTTTGAGTGTGTCCTCTGCTTGAAATCAAACTGATTTGTCTAATGGGTGCCTTGTTAGTCTTCTTTTAAAGCTTCCAAAGTTTTAAAGTTCCAAACGTCTGTTAGTGCCTTTATTTTGTGTTGTCTCATTAAAATGAGGACGTGGTGAGAGCAAAGAAAGCTATTGATGAGAACCATTGATTGGACTCTGGGAAGTGACAAAAGCCCAAATTGGACATCCTTCAGACAATCTCAGTACTGTCTACACACAGTCAGCACAGCACCGTTGCCCCAGCTGTGAATCTCACTCGCCCAACACTAATATTTACCTCCCCAATAAAAGTCAGTGTTGTGCGGCTGCCTCTAAATCAGAGGCCTGCTTCTGTCTGAAGAGGCTTTTATCAGCTCACTGGGAAGACAGTGCTCATCAGAGTTTGGTACGATTAAATCAGGCTGTGTCGGAGCTCTTACATGATCTTTTTGCCATGCACTTTTTATTCAAGTAATGCAGAGTCTGTAGAAAAAATCATACTTATACAGGTGTAATTGTTCGTGGTGCTGCTGCAGCACGTCAGAGGTGTCATTGAAAGAGTTTAGTGAGCCGCACAATAAATGATAGGTGTCGCTAGGTTTATTTTTTTATATTTGTATGTTTATTTGTTGCTTGAAACCGCACAGAGAATATGAGACACACAGGAAACAGATATTGACCATTAAGAAGAAAATGGATATAGCAGATACATTTTTTAAATTTTCTTTTATGAGCCCAATAAAAAGACAAGAATGCCATTTTAATTACAATAAATCTTTTTCACTCACTATTTTTACTTCTACAGTGAGTACAGTAAGTACCCTCCTTTGAAACTTTACTTAAAATTGACACTTGGTTTATATAAAGGCCATTTTGAATTCTTAAATCAGATCTGTCTTTTTCTGACACAGGTAAAAACGGACAAAAGCAGGACTCCAGAGATGCTTTCAGTGATCAATGATTAAAAAAAAAACGGAGCTAAGTTGCTGATCCAATGTGTTGCACTGTTAACGCAATTGCATTAAATCCACATAGATAATTCCCTGCAGGCCAGTTTTTGTTTCCTAAAACATCAAATCACTGATATTTATCACACCATTTAAATTTTTTTTCTATTAGTTATTTGGCTGCTAAGAAATTTATAGGAGTCCCAAACTCACGGAATAAAAGGTATTGTGCATTCTATGGTTGGTTGTGACTGGGGTCCTCACAGAACAGTTGTGCTGCATGGTGCTCCAGTTCCAGTTTTGAGAATGTCATGGGTCCAGATAAATTACAGACCTCACAGCCTCAGGTGAGTTCCCCTTTCCCCTAAAAAAATAAAATAAATTATATATATTTTTTATTAAACTACTGACAAATTGCAGGGTCAGTGCATGTTGCTGAAAACCAGAGACAATTACTTTTATAGTGCGTTCATGAGAGCCAGTTTGCCTGTTTGCTCTCCTCTCCCTGAGACCTTCCTGGACTATTCAATCCTATAGACTTCAGCCTCCATTTTAAACTTTCCCAGGAGCAAATCCTCCTTTCTGTAGTTCTCTGTCACAATTCCTCCTAAATCTTCCTATTTTTATCTTTCCCTGATGAATGCTTTGGGGTCAAGGGGTGTCTGTTCTTTGAGGCAGCTGTGTTGTCTATTTGTCTTGGGATAACAACATACAAAGCAAGTAGAAGAGGTTGAAATGTAAAAGTGTCTCTTTTCACAGAAAAAATCATAAAATTACAATAATAAAAAGTAAATTTTGTTTAAAATATGCATAATAACCTCACCTTCCACAAAATTGTTGTAGGAAGTAAAATTTATTCAAACTAATACTTTCAAAGTACGTCTTGGTGGACCCTGCTTCCTGCTGTTGCCAGTTGACATATTTCAATACCACCAAGTCCAGCTTTAGAACCACAATATTTATTTTGCATAATAGTAAAACGCAAAAAACAAAGTAGATCTACAAAAATTCCCTTTAAACTCAGTTTAAACTTGACTCGGTGTGTATCAATCACAGTCTATATGCAATATCTGTACAGTATTATGAAAGATCTTTCCATATTAATTTTATATAGAGAGCATCTGGAAAAGTGTTTGGAGGATGTTATTCTTACTTCCGTTATCTTTAAAATGTGGACCCACTGACAGTATGTTAAACATTCAGTGCATTGTTAACCCCAGGCTTGTGCTATTTGCATGCTGCCTTCATGCGCCCATATGTCTATAAAAACAGCACTTCATTTGCATAACAGTGAACCCCAGGGCTTTGTAGACAGGAGAGCAGTGTGCCATATTGTACATCTGGATGTGAAAGGAGTCCGAGACAGAGGTCAGAGTCAGTGTTAAAATGAGAGACTTTGGCTGAGTGTAAAAATGTGGGGTAATGTTTCACAGCCTGTGCTACTGCGCTTTCCAACAAGAGAGACAGGAGACATGTACAGTAGCCAGCAGATAGGAGTAGCGGCTGCCAAATGCACCAAGGGCTAGACGGAGACGAGCCCGTGCCATCTGGGCCGCTCCAGGCGAGACTCAAAACAACTCCCGCTCCATCTCTGGCTCCACGGATCACATTCACACAGCATTTCAGTTTGTCTCTTTTTTTGGCTTGTCATCCCATTAAAGCTCCCGTCTTAGCC
The DNA here is from genome assembly GCA_024349245.1 of Neodontobutis hainanensis. Taxonomy (NCBI): domain Eukaryota; kingdom Metazoa; phylum Chordata; class Actinopteri; order Gobiiformes; family Odontobutidae; genus Neodontobutis; species Neodontobutis hainanensis. The sequence continues at coordinate 1,628,622 of JALDNG010000042.1, read as the reverse complement.
TCTGTGGCCTCCCATGTCTGCCGCAATCTGTCTCTTCTTTGCTTCTTCAGACTTAGCCCTAAACCCTCCTTCTATCCCCCTCCTCTCATGGATTTATCACTCTTAATTATCTTAACTATCCCCCTTCATACCCGCCTTGTATCTAGCATATTTAATCTAGGATTCAGCAGGGCTATTAGTTACACTCAACATGCAGAAGCTAATTGATTTAAGGAAGCAAGATGTGCTTGTTGGTGCTGATGGCTGTGACTAAAGCTAATAGAGGAGGATGGAAAGCAGAGATGCTCGGACTGCAGAGGGTCTCTCTTGTCTTTGTGAACTTCTTCAACAGCTTTGATCATTAAATTACTTTATTCGAGTCATGTCAGGCCTACTCCAAAAGATTTTTAGATCTTTATTTTTTAAGATGGAAGAAAGCCCTCACATGATGATGAAAGTATCCGAGTGCTAACTCTGAAAAAATCAAATACTGTTATACTGTTGTACAGTTTGTATAGTTTTTCCTCAAAAACTGACAATATGCTACCCTGCAACAAGACCTTTACATTTTATCAGTTTGGTTCAGTATTTTACGTTCATATTGTACTTTTTCAAACCACACTAACAGATTTACTCTGACAGTCTTTTAATTGAGATATTGAGTGTTGTGAGGGCAGTGTCTCTGGCACAGAGTTTACCTGATCGTGGTTGTGGCAAAAGTGTCAACATGTGAGTTGTTCATGTTACAGTTTTAACAACGATTTGAGGACATTGGCTTATTGGCTTATTACTGGAGACCTATTTATATACGACTACTTCAAATGGCACCAAATTCAAATCCGCTAATTTAAACTGGAAACTATTTCCTGCACAGACATCCATTTATTTATTTTATAGTGAACGGTAGGTCGACAGGAAACAGGGTGAGAGAGGGGAATGACATTGGGCATGTCCACATGTCCCCCATTTATTTATTTTTAATTGAAATCAGACCTATTTCCACTGGGTTTGCATATCCCTGTAGGCTTACCATAGCTGTTCACATGCTGAAAAAGGATTTGAGCTTCGGAATCTACCAGAGACCGAACAAAAACTACCTCACCTTTAAGATTGTAACTGGTTTACACATGGATCTTCCATCTCTGTCCTATTTTGAGAACGAGCATGTTATTGGCCATGGTGTTCCTTTTTTTGCATTTTCTTCATATTATGAATAAATATTTTTTCCTCAAATACTGATCTAAATACCTAAACTTTCTTTTTTGTGACAAATCACACCACAGACAATGTCTTGACAGTTTTGGAAATCCAGGACTGTTCTAAAGCTGCAGTCATCTCATGCAACTGGAAATGTCTCTTCCTGATTTACATTGCATAACTTTTTGGTTATTCTAAATATTTTAGTTAGTGGGGAAACAGAGCCACAAAACAGATGTCTGTTTAAATGTCATGTTTGTCACAGAGGCTGTTTTGACATTTGAGACTTTCACCTCAGCTTCAGTTGGCTGTGACTCATTATGAGAATCAGGTTTAGTCAGCGCTGTTGTTGTGAATAAATGTGATCTAATTGATAGCTGACCTCTCACTTTAACAAGCAAATAAGACCAAACACACACCAGTAAGCCTCAGCTATTCACGTGTCTACATCAGTGTGTGGTTTGTGTTGCATAGAGCGCTGGTGGTCTCGGATATTGATAATGGCATTGGGGACGCTCTGCTTCTTGTCTTATTAATCACAGCAGTCTGAGCAGTGACCTTTCTCCGAGCCCAGTGCTTGGGGCCGAGCTACATCCCATGCCTGTGCGCCCCCCTGGGAGTGACGGGCTGACATCACTCTCCCTGTGTCCGCTAATGTCAGCCTAAAGCTCGCCAGCCACCATCCCGCGCCCCGGACACTGCCCCGTCTGACAGAGACATTGATCACTCAGGATGCTCCGCTTGTCTGGAGGTGGAGAGGAAACACAGCTTGTGTGTGTGGTTGTGTGTTTTAATACAAGACCAATTGAAACTAGTGAGTCTAATTAGACTTCACATCTGGACCTAATGAGCAAATCAAGAGCCATCATTGATCAGGGATCAACTGGCCTTGAGCTCTTCTCTCATTGGTTAAGAGCTGTGCCGGCTTTGTGCACTGCTGGGTTAAACATTCCACACACACATCATTAGTTAGTGTGGGCTCTGGTGCTTTTGCAAACAGTACAATACAATCTTAATAAAAAGGCTTATACAAATGGGTAAAACTTTTACTTAATGCTTATTAATACACACATCATCATAAGATTGCACATTAAGGAGGCCTTATGGATTCAAATAACACTCTAGGTTTGCATCGTCGTTCATTTTCTGTGTTTTAATATTTCTGTGTCAAGGGACCTCCCTAGCTCAGTCAATAGAGCACATGCTAAGTTTGCGGGGGACCTGGGTGCTATTCTCGTTCGGGTCATTTGCCCAATGTCATTACCCTCTCTTTCACTCTGTTTCCTATCAAATAAAGGGAAAAAGACACTTTAAATAATTTGGTGTCCTATTGAAACATAACACTTTCACAAACTGACCTATTCTGTAAATTGGAGACTTAGTTTGATCCAACATATTTGGGGAGTTTGGTGAAAAATAGGCTGGCCCTTCATTGACATTGCTGTGAGACATACAGTATTAGATTCCATTTAGACATAATGTATGTGAACAATGTGAGAATGTTTTTTGTCAAATTGTCATGTGTTGTGCAGCAGTGTCCTCTATAATCAACCCCAAACAACTCTTTTGTTGCTCTTTGGCTGCCTGTAAAATAGCTTGTATACTCCTGGTCTGTTGATGCCACTATTACAGCGTTCAGATGCTGTCTCGCACTTTTCAGTGGCATTGTGACTTTTTTTTTTGCAAATAAACACAGTGTGTCATTGTCTGGTCAATATATTCACTGTAAATTTTTTTGTTGTAAATTTACAGTAAATAATTGGATAAATTTTGCATGACTTTCACAGTAAGGATTACAGCAATATACTGTGAAATATAGTCACAGCATTTTACTGTAATTTTATATCTGTGACATTACAATGTATTGTTGTAAAAGCACAACTGTATACTGTAACTTCACAGCTTCAATGTCAATGCAGTTAATGTGATATTACAGTACATTACTAGTGAATTACAATCTTTTACTGTACATCATTACAACAAAACCCTGTACTTTTACAGTGTGTACTGTGAAAGTGATGTACAAGTTGACAATAATTTTCAGTGAATTTACAATGTATACTGTGGAAGTCATGCTAAAATTGTCCATAACTAAAAGTAATGCGGATAAAGCTTACATTTACTGTGAATTTAAAATCATTGTACAATTAAACCCCTCCCCCAACAAACAACTCTGAGGTAAAGTCAACGTTAGCCCAATGGCATATTTATTAACAAAAAATATTTTTCAATGTACAGCAGATGCCAAGAACTTCAAGAGTTCAAGAAATTCAACTTTCTAGTCATAAAAGCCATCTTAAAATGCAGAAAATGCTGAGAAATTGTGCAAACTTGCAATTCAACTACCTGTGACAAAATTAAACTATTAAACTAGCTGTGTCACAATAACAGTAATGGACAGGATGGGAATGAGACCTTCATGGCAAGATAAGAGAGCAAGGGAGAGAGCGATGAAGTAATGTCAGGCGCTCCTCTCAGTCTCAAACATTATAATGAGTCCACACGCAACAATTTGTTAAACAAAAATTTTGTAGCGCAAAGTTGTCTTGAAAAATTACAAAAGAACAAGGCTACTCAAAACTGAGCCTGACAACTACTGCTGCTGCTGCAAAAAAAAAAACTATGATGCCCACTCAAAGTCAATAAGTTTCCTCAAAAGGGTGCTCACATGAGGGTTCATTGTTGTCCGCTTCTTGGTCTTTGAGCCTCTTTCAGGATTGATGCCCAGGAAGCATCTGTTAATAAGCAAAGATAGTTTCAGTTTTAAATAGACTTACAGTATATCTTGTAGACAGCATTTATCAAGTTGTGCTTTTTGATGTGCTTTTCCCCCACATCAAACCCTAATAGATTTATAATTCAAACTTGTTAGATCTTCTGCTCACCATAATTTTTTTTGCCATTTTTAGCCAAGGTGCCCCAGGTTAGGTTTGCCTGAGGCAAAGTGGTTGATTTTTTACTATGAGAGGTAGCAAAACTAAATAAATAGCTGTGATTGGACCGGCAGGTATTTGTCAGCATAACATGTGTAGAAATCCAGACTGATCTGCAGAGCGAAACTGAATGAGTTCGCGAGATCAGCATGGTCTCACCAGACTAGCCTCATGTACCTCGTTTGTCAGCATTTTCGACCTCAAGACCATCATTGAGTTGGAAACCTGTACTGTAATGTGAATTACAAGATTAAATGTGATCTTTATAAAATACCTTTTGAATGAACTCCAGTGTCAAAGATCCAGCGCCAGGATACTCAATGTTGAATACGTAATAGCTGCTGAAGAAAGCAGCTACTCCGTAAAAAGAAAGGGTGTGGGCCCATCACGACATGTTCCTCGATGGATATAAGCCATCTAGAGGGCTTCATCATGTCACCTGAAATGAACATACAACATTATGTGTTATGAGCACTTTGCGATCTGCTTAAGATACAAAGGGCTATACAAATGTAATTCTTATTATAATTATAATTATTATTATTTATTGTGGTCATGTAGATTTCTAGAATAAAAACAAAATAATGAGTTAGAAATGTCTATACTAGATCAAAGTAACATTACCTTTAATGATCAGGCAGGGGGTTCCGGGGAGTTCTGCAGTATTGACGTCCACAGCAGTGGCACATGGCTGTAACATAGTTAACAAACAATAGCATAGATTTAGGATAAAGGATAAATGTTGTTCATTGGTCAGAGGTAGTAAATCATGCAAGGTAAATGTTGATAATGTAAACACTCATTTTCCACAGGGAAAACGTATTGCTGTTCACAGCGGATTAAACCGACTCTTTCCCATTTTAGCCGACAAACTAGGCTAGCTACTGTCTTTTCTGTAATTTACCTCACTTGCCTAGTAACCATAGTAACGGGTGCGCGAGCTTTCGCGCTTACTGCTTTGACGTGGAGCGCGAGATGCACTCAAAATTACGCTGCATTAATTTTTAATTAGCCTACACTAGTAACAGTTAATTTTGTTACATGAACTTAATCCTAGGAAAAGTTAAAAAACAAGATCTTTGTAACAAAATCCAAGACTTTGGATACCAAATTCAAGGCTATTAACGCCTTAATTTTAGATTATCAAATTTAAGACTTTTTCAATGCTTTTAAGACCCCGCGGGTACCCTGTCATTACTTTTAACAAATGCTGTGAGAGAATTTTCAACAATTCCGACCACTTGCTAACAAAATGTGAACTGTTGTAACTATGATATCCACTTAAAAAAAAAAACATGGACGTTTGAATCACTAGCTAAAGTCATTAAAGTTAAACAGCTAGCTAACGGTTAGCCCTGCTAATCTATGATAACCTTGACTAGCTAATTACCGAAATGTGCACGCATAATGTTTGTCCCATCATTGGTTTTATAAACTTTACAAACACCAGATCTGTCTAAACGGTGATAGTGACATGCAAAAGTATAGAGAAACTCTCGTCATTACTAACATTACTACTATTAGCAAATGCTGTGAGATAACTTTCAACAATTCCGGGCACTTGCTAACAAAATGTATATTAAAATAACATCGGTGTAAGTGATGCATGCTGCTCACCTTCTCCATTCAGTCCGGAATAGAAGAGAGACACGATGGCGCCTTAAATTCAAAAAACAGATCGGTTATGTCATGTGACTTCCCAGGGCATATTTAAATACAATATTTCACTGTAATAATACTGTTTAATGTTGTGAAATCCTTAATTTTTTTCACTGTGTTGCTGTGATAGTACAGACCTTATTGTGATATTACAGCAGTTTTTAGATTGCAATATTTTACTGTAAAATAAGAGTTAAATGAGGTAAAATACAAGGATACTGTAGTTTTTACAGGTATTCATTGGGATATTACAGGGAAACTTAATTACAACAAGTTACTGTAAAATAATACTGTTAATTATTGTGAAATGCTGGTAATTTCTAACAGTGTTCTTTTGTAGGTGTGCTTGTTGGCAGTAGCATCAGGCGGCTAGAGACTGAGGCCTGAGGGATTTCCACTTCATCCAAGAACATCCTGTCTGGGTGATGCAGCACAAGCTGTCAGCACAAAACCGGCATATGCACAATCACAGCACCAGGAACATGAGACAGTGTTGGCCCAGACGCCTAATATTTGGACGCACTGGGCACATTCATGATTTTCTGGGGCTCTCTCTGTGTTGCACTATGTTCTTTCGTAGACTTATTGTAAGCGGAAAAATATCGCTTTTTAAATATTTATTTGTATTTAATGTTTGTGGCATTTCAGAGCAGAGATGTGAGAGTAATGAGCTTGTTAGTCAAACTGCAATACTTTTAGAAAGAAAAAAAAGAGAAGAGAAAAAAGTTTTGCAGATAAAGAAATCTTTGTTTTCTTGTTCCTGCAATCCTGATTGAGGCAAAGCATCTCGTCTCAAACAAAGGAAACTTGTGAACATTAAAAGAGACATCAAAGTGTAAACTCCAATGGGTTCACAAGCCCAGGACACCAACATTAGGCGAAATAATCTCAAATTATTCAAGGATAAAAGGGTATGTAACAAGATTGCAAATCAGCATTTATATTTGTGGAACTGTACTTAGTTTAGCACAAGTTTCAATAAGCATATTTCTTAACAACCATGTTCCGAACATTATTCTGGTCCATTAATGAGGAGCGTGTCTGTATTGTTGATTTGGTCTCCAGAGAAAATTGGATCCTCTTTCATAATAATGATCCCCACAGTTTCAGTCGAGTGACTTTGGTGTGTTTTGTTAACAAAAGTTTTTGCAGTAAATTTATGGCCAGTCTCTCTCTGAACAGTGAGCTCTGGACAAAGCTCAAGGCAGAAATCAGAAAGTTAAATGAAAATTAGCACAGTTATTACTCTTATTGCTATTACAAGGTTTAACTGCCTAATTGGTGGAGTTCATAGAGTTATTATAATGTAAATACTGGCTTAATAAACAAGTTTCCCTTCTATTCTTTAAAACCTTGAAGATTACTCTGGGAATGAGGAATTAAGTCCATGTCTGGCAGGAGCTTTTGCAAAACTCATAACCAAATATCAAAAAATAACAATACAATCTCTTTCAAATTTAAGTGACCTGATCATAGGCATGCACTTTATTTCAACCAGGCTTTACTTAAAAAGACATTTTAAAATTACCATCCCATAATTTTATATGAAGTCTGTGATGTCTGTGAAGCAATAGACACAACAAAATGGATGCTACTAGCCTACTGAACAACCGGGACCTTATTTTTGACTAATTTATGTTGATTTATGTAGAATGAAATATGTTTTATTTATTTTTTTGTTAAGTTTTGCATAAAAGGTCTTAGCAAACTTTCACTTTTATTGGTAATAATAGGGCAAAAAACACTAAACATTCAAAAAAGCACTTATTTCACTGCCAAGCCTTCAATTATATGTAATAGCCCCATAATCTTCACCCATAATGCTGCCAATTTACCAATATTTGTGACTATATTGTTAGTCCTGTCTTTTTAACACCATTTTGATTGGTTGTCTTAGTAGACAGAGAGGGGAAGGGTATTTGTAACAGCTCCGCTCAGCTATGTAACTGTCATATCAATAGACACAGGACACATTAAAATAGTCAATATGACCACTCATTAACAATTGAGTCCATGTGCACTATACTTCATGCATTTATAAGATTGTATTTGGTTTGATTATTTTTTCAAAGCTTCAATTTATCTTACTAATATTGACTCTCAAACATTAACAAATACACATTTTTGCCAATAAATCATAAATACATACATTATAGCAGCTTTGCTCACTTGTCCACTTGGGTGTATGTGTGTGTGTCTGCTTTGCTTGTGTGGTCTGTTGTCTACTGGTGAGTGTTTAGAGAGCAGATTTCTTTGACGTTGACGGCACCAAAGCAATACAGATTCGGCAATTAACCTTGATGTCACTGTAATTACCAAGTCACTTTAGTAAAATGAATTAATTTCCCAAAAGGACTCCCAAACAAAATTACCTCCTCTCTTCCTGAAGAGAACCAATATGGCGTCTGATAATTAGCAGAGAAAAAGTGAGCCGCTGCCATATTCCTGTCTCTCATTGTGTGTATTTGGTGTAATCTGCCATGAGGGAAAAGCCACTGCCGCTCCCCGAACTTCCTTTGGGTTCATGCTGTTGTGACACGCGCTTGTTCGTTTTGCAGCTCGGCAAGTGTTGAGCTGCGTGCTTTTTCTTCCTCCTCCGGGCTCTTTGCTTTCTCATCTCGTTTGACAGAAAAGCCGTGTCGCCTTGTGTGTGCCAAGGTTATAGTCGCGCGTAACTGATCTATGAGTCCTCTTTAACTGGAACTCCTCCTTCAGCACTACTTTAAAAATGGCAGACTTTTCTCGGTTTACTTCCCGTGGTCCTAATCTCCAGTCTCCCACTAAGGGCTGGGGTAGCTGTCAACCCTTTTTGCTGCTTCAATTAGTATGTAAATTTGTAATAAAATGTTGTTTT